>VZTG01003321.1:83613-124178 GCA_013397845.1 Melanocharis versteri | reverse complement strand
GCCACCAGCGCCCCTGCAGCCCTGGGGGAGTCACTGCAGCCGCCCTGCCTCACCAGGAGCCACCAGCGCCCCTGCCGGCTGAGATCATAACTACACCAAAGGGGAAAGTGCTTGACGGGCAGAAAAAGGCTGTTATTGGATTTTTCCTTTTTGTTTGTGTTGTTGCTGTTGTTGTTGTTTGTCTGTCTTCCTATATAGATAGATAGATAGATATATTCTAGTAAAGAACTGTTATTCCTTTTCCCATATCTTTGCCTGAAAGCCCCATAATTTCAAAGTTATAATATATTTGGAGGGAGGAGGGGTCATCTTTTCCATTCCAGGAAGGTTCCTGCCTTCCTTGGCAGACACCTGTCTTTTAAACCAGGACAGACTTCCACAGCAATTTTTGTCACATTTCCACATTGCGGGGAAAAAAAAGGAGGAGAACTCAGCATCAGGAAATGGAGGCCTCAGCAAGTCACCCAAAGAAGAGTATCTGCCAAGGAGCAGTTTGTACATACATGCTGCAAATTCTGCTTTACAGGGAGCAGTATCTACTGCTCATGTCTCTGATAACACTCACGAGCATTACGGAAAGCTAATGTTCCAACAGGATATTAAGAAATCTTCATTAACCTATGAAGGCATCAAAGCTCTGCAGATCACTTACCATTCACTTTTACTCATAAATTACACTTACTGCTTCTCCAATCTTGTTTCATGGTAGAAGAAAAGAAGGAAGATACGGAGAGATCATCAAGACTGCCACCTGCAAAGATCTTCGCAACAAAGTGTGGAAATTTGTCCAAGAAAGACGTAAAACTTCTGTTTTATTTTAGTAAACTGATTGATGTCTTCATTTCCAGTTACTAAATTGGACTGAAAACTCAACTAATCCATTTTGTCTGCTAAACACTGTGGCTGCTAAAGAAATAGGCCATCATCCTGAGTCCCTGAATGATGTCCATGTGGGTATTTATAAGGAGGACCTCCCAGTCACTCCTCACTTTTGAAAACAAGGGCTTCTGGCTATGATCCTTCCAGCAAAGCTGTACCCTGGAGTCCACCAGCAAATGCCAGTTTGAAAGCAAAGCAAGTGATAAAGTGGGCATCATAAAATTTGCATTATGCAGCCAAGTCCTACCATCCTTTTCCTACACCGGACTTCCATGACTGATGGACTGCACACACATACAAGCACAAGGTCTGTTAACAGCAGACTGAGTCAGCCCTAGGGCTGAAACAGAAGTACACATTAAGCATCTCCCAGGGCAATTCAGCTGTTTAACACTCGCTATGCACTCTTTTTTTGTAAAATCGTATGTTTTTTTCAGAATGAAAAACATGCAGCAGAAAGTCCCTCTCTGTTGCTGCCTACCGCATCAGACCCACCCATCTTGGTTTATTTTCCAGAACTGAGAACAGGAGGTGGGTCTTCTCTCAGGCCCACAGTTCACCCTCGCACTTCCTCAGCAAACCCCATTACTCACAGGCTCCAAGCTGAGCACATAGCACAGGAGAAGTTAGGGGCCAAAGGTTTTGGGTCATTTTTTCCACTTAAAGGTGAGAAACACTGTTGTAGAGCTGGCTACTGAACCTTGCACACATAAGGAAGGAAAAAGGTTCTGACAGAAGCTCTCAACAACAAACTCACATAAGCACCAAGTCTCCATGTGCAAGAAGTTGCCAGTCACCGGGCTGCCTATAGGCATCTTTACACTTACCAGAAGCAGTTCAGAAGCCTGCAAACCAAAGAACATACTGTCTTAGTGCTCCCTAGAACATACTGTCTTAGTGCTCCCTTCCCCACTGAAAAAGAAGCTGAACATTTTCTTGCCAGCCTTCTTCCTCCACCAGTATGTTCCCACAAAGATGGCAAAACGTTTTTTGAGGCTTGGTACTGCATGCTCCACTGAAGTCAATAGGAACCATGACACAATTTCTCTAACAGAAAGATTCAATCCAACTCCAAGAAAACCTGAAAAATGTAAAGTCTTAAGTTTTTTCCTCCTTCTACACAAGAACAGTCCCAAAAGGATTAGGATGGCTCCCAAATGGAGAAATCACTTCAGATTGCTCCCAATGACTCAAATGACCACAGTGATGTCAATCCCTAGAGAACAACTCTGTTGGTTGTGGTGCAATGAAGTCCAGTCATATCCCACAAAACTTCAACACCAATATATTTAAGATCTCATTCTCAGAAATGGGATATGCATTTCCAACTGCTCAAAGACATACTGAGCAAAGGGAACATCAGAATAAACTGAAGTCCAAGTAAATTATTAATCTTCTGAGATGTGCTGATCCTGAATTTCAAAGGACAGAGTAAGGACTGTAACCCTGTATCTGCTTGCCAATATAAACCACTGCAAAGCTGGAACACGCCCACATACATGTCCCTCTGCACCCTGCATCTTGCCAGCAGATATCCCAGCCTACTCACAGAATCACAGAATCATCAAGGTTGCCAGTTCCTCAAGATCCAGAGAGAACTTTAATATTAAAAGTAATTATTAAAGTAATTTATTGTATGTGTCTTTTTTTACTTTTGTTTCACAGTAAGGCTGGCAAACAATACATTTAAATTAAAATTATCTTTGGCACTCTTTCTCCAACAAGAATTAAGTTCACTGAATTGTACTGAAATAAACATCAATAAATAAAATATGACCATTCCAATCAAGGACTTCTGGACTGAAAGGATTTTCAAACTGCTGAAAAAAACAAACAAGAAATCCTTAACGTTCCATACTGCCTTGGCTCATCCTGGGAGAGAAATTATTTCTTGCCTTTCAGGACTGCACCTATACTTCTCTTGAAACTTTCAGAAACAAACAAACAAACAAAAAAAGCGGATCAAAGCTTTAAATGCTCTTATCTTCAGGATTATGTTATGATGCAATCTATTACTGTGCTCTGTGGCTTAGCAGTTTCTGTTGTTTAGTGGGGAGATAAGCTTTACTTTAGCACTCATGAAAGTTAAACATTAAACTAGAATGAAGTTCCTTCTCCAAAGATTAATCTAAGCAGGAAAGTCAACATAAGGATTTGCCCAGATTTCTGTATTTAATTTCCAGCACAGTGCAAGCACTTTGGCACCGCTCTGTTGCTGAAGCCCAGTGAGAAACACCAAGCTGACCCTCTGACAGTCTGACACCCCATAAACCAGAAATTCTATGACACAGCTACACAACATGATAAATTAATCTGCAAATATCAAATTCACTTGTGTTATGAAAAAGACAGTATTTTAGTTTGCTAAACAGCAACAAAGAATCCTATCTGAGAAACCAACATGCGATACTGATGCTCCTCCTGTACCTCCAGCTGCAAAACCCTGGCAAAACCAAAGTTACAGCAAAATCAGCAGCAATTGGGATTCTGCATTTGAGATGGAGGGTCCATATGCTTTATCTCAAAATCTTTATGGCAAGTCTGTGGAATCTGTGGAACTGTTCAGCAACTGACCCAAAACCCCAAAATTTCAGATAACCATAACAAGGATACTGCATTACTCTGTCCTTCCTGCTGTCATCATTCTGCCTAAAACTACCAACCTTTTCCACATTACTTTATTTTCACCTGCCTTTTCTCAAATTTTCTGCACAGATTCTAGTATTTTTAATATATTTGCTCTCCACTTATGTTTCTACTGCTGCCTAAAATGAAATTGTGGCTCCACATTTGCATCTCTGATTAACATGTGGCCTACTCTTCATTATAGACTTCATTTTACATCTGTCTTCTTGACCTAATAATATCAGGACTTTTTTCCCTTTCAAATTGCTCATGTTGTCTTTTTCTATTGCCAGAGAAAGCTTGCTGGGGTAATTCAAGGATTAACAGCATGTGTTCTTCTAAAAACACATAGGACCAAGTGGCAGAAAGATGTGGTACCTTCAGAAATATCTAGAAAGCTTCTCTTCAAAGGCTGTCCAAAGACCATAGCAAAGCCATCCTCTGGTCAGCTGTCATGAGAAGAAGTCCTGCCCTCACACCTCCTCCAACATTACCTATCCAGCTCATCTGAGGAGAGGGTAAAAGAGGAAACTCACTCTTTTTCTGCTTGCTGGGGTTTCCTTTGTGCCATTTCAGTTCCCTAAACTTCCTCGCTGTAAGATCAGACATATGCTAAAATTTAGCAGAGAAGAAATGAGGAGGAAGGATGTAAGAAAACTGACTGTTTCTGCAATAGCATGTACTGCTTAAGCTCAATACTTGTGCCGAAGCACTGTGTAGCAGCTCTCCTGGTAAGAAAATCTTAAAATCAGTTTGCAAAATCTGACCATCTCAGATCTGGCTACAGATCCTAAGCTACAACAGCTCAAGACACGTAAGCTGAAAATCTGCAAAAGCAGGGACATTCAGGAACTTCAAGCCTAGCCGAATATGGGAGACAACTCAGTCCTCTATGTTGCTTCTAACTCCAAACCAGAGCAATGACTTGGTTAAAGGAACAAAATTGATAGGAACACATCATACCACTACTCAAGAGTGGCTCCAACTCATAGTGGGTCCAAAATATTAGAAGTCATCTTCCAGACTTAAGCAAGTAATTGTCTGTTAGCATATCCACAGATGTGCTCTCAGCAATAGCTTAAAATAAGTTTCTATGACAATCTCCTCTAAAATACTAAAAAATACACACATGTTAACTTGCATGGTATTACAAGTTCAGCTTTAATAAGACTAGTCTAATCAAATCCTCTTAGATTTCTTATTTAGAACCATAAATGCAATTCCTGCTTCTTAGATGAATCCTTTTCTTTTTTATTTTGCTGTCAGATGGAGCGTACAGACTGGCCAAACTGTGTGGGAACTTGGAAAAGCAACATTACCTGCAAAACTTCACAGGTGTTTGAATAAACGCTGATCAAAATCAATTTTTTTATAAGTCTGCAACTGGCTTAAGCAAGGAAAGCAAAAAAATACTTAAGGATCTTTACAGTGCCTTAAAAAAATGGAAGTTCCTCAGAACCTGAATTTACAAGGAAGCCATTTATTGACCACAGCTCTGGCAGAGATATCTTCCCAGGCCAAGTGGAAGTGAGTAATGAATGGACAAATCAGATGTTTTATAAATGCCTAATTATCACTGTTCTTCAAGAAAACCCATGACTCGGGATAAGAATAAAAAAAATAAATTGCACTGGCTTGGAAACATTGTGTTGTTTCTTCACACAGCTGGAATAGGACACCCCTGAATATCATTACATTCCCATGGGATCAGTACTTTTCTAACCTACAATGATACTTATAGAAAGAAACTATGCTGGTAAAACAAATCTTATATTGGATAATATTTCCTCATATGCAGGTGAACAGCACTGATGTTTCAATATTCATGTCTGGGCAGAAGAAAAAAAATTAAACATGGTATTGTCATTACTGTACAAATAAGTGTTCTTTTCTTCTGCTAATATATGCAACAGCTAATGGCACTCACAAAATACAAGGCTGATGTTTAAGAGATATTGTGATGCATCTTCTAAACACTCCACAGTGTCTTTCTAGTAGAAGTTCCTGTCTCAGCTCAAGAGAAGGAACAGTTTAGTTTCCCTTTCCATACAAGGATGCATAACAATCTGGAACAGTCTTAGGGACTTAAATCCAATGCTGGTTTTGGTCTCAATACTAAGCCAGATGTCTTTTGTGGGTTGACGCTGGCCAGATGCCAGGCACCCACAAAAGCCACTCACTCACTCCCCTCTGCAGCTGAACAGAGGGGAGAAAATTTAACAAAGGGTTCATGGGTTGAGATAAAGACTGGGAGAGAGATCACTCATTAAATACCATCATGGGGCTCAGCTTTGAGATATAAGGTGAATTTATTACTAATGAAATCAGAGCAGGATAATGAGAAGTAAAATAAGCCCTTAAAAACACCTTCCCCCCTACCCCTCCCTCCTTCCACAAGGAAGGCAGGGAATGGGGGCTATGGTCAATTCATCACCCATGGCTTCTCCCTTCTCTGGCTTCTATGGGAGAAGAGTTGTTCCCACACTGCACCATCCCGAGTCCATCTCACAAACAACAGCTCTCTGTGTAGAGTCCATCCCATGGAAACAGTCCTCCCAAAGCTGCTGTGGAGTGGGTCACTCTTCTACAGGGTGCAGTCCTTCAAAGACAGGCTGCTCCAGCATGGGAGCAGGGCTCCTCTCTCCATGGGTTTCCCATGGGTTCACAGCCTCCTCCCAGGCATCCACCCGCTCCAGCAGGGGCTTCTCCATGGGCTGCATCGGATCTCTACATCCCCGTGGATCTCCATGGGGAGACAGCTGTTTCACCATGGTCCTCACCACTGCCTGCAGAGGAATCTCAGCTCCAGCACCTGGAGCACCTCCTTCTCCACTAACCTTGGTGTCTGCAGAGTTGTTTGTCTCACATATTCTCACTCCACTCTTTTCTGACTGGAATTATAACTGTGCTACAACATTTGCTTTTCTTTCTTCTTAAATATGTTATCACAGAGGCATTATCACAGTTCTAATTGGCCCAGCCTTGGCCAGCGGCATGTCCACCTTTGGAGTCATGAAGGATTGGCTCTGCCAGACGTGGTGGAAGCTTCCAGCAGCTTCTCACAGAAGCCACCTCTGTGCCCTGCCCCCACCCCCAACCAAAAACCAGGCCATGCAAAACCAATACAATGCCTCAAGAACCCTGAAAAAAAAAAATCTAAAAATCAAAAATCCTCACCTTTCAAACTTCTTTGTTAGTAACTTGAAGTAACACCCCTCCAGTGAAAATCTTGTTCCACTCAAGTAAAAAAAAAGAAACTTAACAGCTAAAATTCTGCTTAAACCATTAAAAATATGCTATATACTTATAAGGGGAAAAGGTGGATAAAACCATTAATAATTGGACAGATATTCTGAAACCTTTCCATCATTATAATTAACCCACAACCATCTAGAACAATTTTCTGTAAGGAGCACACATCTATAAAAAAAGATTATCGAGGGGATTTTTTTATTAGCCAGAGGCATACGGTATTTGGAAGATTAAAGCAGGCACTCAGTACAGTGCTACATAATCATTTTAAATGGATAACGGCTGACTGGATGATAATGCCACCATATGAATTAGAAATTAGAAAGCGGTAGTAGTAAACTGCTTGGGAAAAAAGGAATGTCCCAGAAATCAAGAAATACTTCCCCCATCCAACCTTGGGCCATTGCCCTGCTATGAATTCAAGCAAACATACTTCCTGACAGCTCCAAAGCTATGGAACGAGAGAATCTGTCTTTCCCTTTTTTATGTTTGCCTGCAGAACCAACAACTGAAACTCTTTTCCTTGCCAAGAGACTTCTGAACAAGAACCCATTTTGTGATACCAATGACTGCTCCTACTACAAGCTTCATACACTGTTATAGGGCAACAATCACCACTGTAGACAGTATTTTTGATTTCCATATCTTCCAAAGTAGATGGGCAACGGTGAAATGGGAAAGGAAAAAGAAAAGGAAAAAGAAACTTACCTCCATAAAAACCTCCAAAACCAAATCAGAAGCCAGTAACACTACCACCACAAGAAAAAGCAAGGTAAGAAGATAATAACAAGGCAAGATTAAGACAATAACAAGCTATAGCACAGGAAAGCTGTAAAGCCATCTATAAGGGATAAGGACAATCAAAAAGGTATGGAACACAGACACAAAGCATACTACCTATTTATACACATACAATAATGCACAGAGACTTGAAGAAGACCAGAAGAAGATGAAGCCTTTAAACACTCAAAACCACTCAACCACTCAAACCCTGCAGGCAGCATTCCAGGTCTCAGGAGCACCATTCCCAGGAGGCATCACCCATCCATCTGCAGAGGTACACTTGCAGATGCTGGGGCTGTGGTTTCAGTGCTTTGAACTGGACACAAGCCTGACATTACCAGGGCACAATTCCTGCATTATTCCATCTCTTGTCCATTTACTGCTAAAATCTCTCCAAGAGCCACTGCTAGCACAGAGGCTGGATCAAGGAACTGCCCTAACTCCGAAAAAATTCCTCTAAGAATAAAAACTGCATCACAGTCGAAAGTGCCAGGAGTTCAAGAGGACCCAGATTGATATTGAACAAAAGTGGGACAGATCTGTGCCAGACTGAAGTGTCCATGTAACCATGGCCTCAAAAGGTGGATGAAAAAGATCACAGAATTGCGTGGGTTGGAAGGGACCTTAAAGATCATCTTGTTCCAACCTCACTGGCCTTGGACACATCCAGGGATGGGACAGCCACAGCTTCTCTGGGCAACCTGTGTCAGCACCTCACCACCCTCACAGGGGAAGAATTTCTTCCTAATGTCTAATATAAACCTATTCTGTCAGTTTGGAGCCACTTCCTCTTACCCTGTTACTACATGCTCTTGCAAATAGTTTCTCTATCCTCCTCAAAACGGCTGAAACATAACACCTGTATATTTATAATAGACTTTTCTTTACTTAAGGTAACCATCACACTTTATGCCTATTATGTCTTACTACATTTATTTATTAAAGGAACAGCTGCTACCGATCCATCTCACACAGAGTCACACAGAGTCACACAGGGAAAGACTGGCAGATGTAACCGTGAAGAAAATTGCAGACCACGTATGATGAGAACTCTGTATGTAAGACAAGAAAAGAGAATGTGAAACGCAGCAGTAAATGTCAGCTGTGTTGTCCTCACCAGGACACTACCCATGTGGGAAAGACAATGTCTCTACAAATCACATCCAGCACTACACAGCCCTCTCAGAAGTGTCTTGGGCCAAGAGTTAGGTCAGTTGAGCTTCGATCCCTTGGCTGGGCGTGCTGAGAATCTAGTGCAAGTGTGGCTGATCCTTTTGTAACCTGAAGGAGCAAACCACAAGCACAGAACACAGATTACTGACGATAATGAAGAACTTTTTCTCAATCATATGCTAAACGGTTGTCTGCTAGCTCAGCTATGAACCAAACAAGGCAAGAGGGCTGCCACTGCATTCGTGTCTTTTAGAAGACAGAATAAACTACTGTGCTCTTCTCACAAACATTATGCTGATGGAACCCATTGATTAATCTTGTCCATCATATCTGTGAAATTCAAAATTAATCTAGAGGAAAATGCAGCATTGCAGTTTCATTAAACAATGCAGTACATGTTTACTTAAATATTTATTTATGCAGACAATCCTCATCCCTCTTCATCCTTTTTCCTCCTTCAGCCTCAAAGCAGAAGCACTCTTTGAAAAAGTCCTTATTTTTTTTCATTTCATTTCATTTCATTTCATTTCATTTCTTTTTGAGACACACACAAAAAAATCAGTGTAGGGAAAACAAGAGGGGAGATCTTTTATTATCAACAAAAGAAAGACAGGAATCATCCTGCAACATATGCTCCAAGTTTTATTAGTCACTTGATTTTAAGTATATTTCAATGGTAGACTACAGTCTGGGCTAAAAATCCCAGCCTTCTTTCTAAAGAAGGTGAGTATACTGAAGTTTAACTTCAGGATAAATATACCATCAGTAGTAATCCTCTATTTCCAAGCAAATGAAATTTAAGCACTGGCAGAAAGAGTAAATTAGTTCAACCTTTGCTGTGGACCAAAAGCTAAGTAAAACCAAAGACCTCAATAATCAATGCGAAGAGTGCTAAGATACCATTCAGTCAAACTCTTCAGCATGACTGCACATATCTCAGAATACACCAACACCCATTTCTGTTGAAAATGTCATTTGTTTTTAAGGACATTCTGTGCTGCCAAAAATCTGTATGTTTTCCATGATGTTTCATTAAAGGGATCATTCTCCTCAGAGCAAAATTTATGGCTTTTTAGACTGCTGAATTTCAAGTAGTGCAGGTTTAAAATTCATTTTCACCTTCAATACCGTGGCTATTTGCTTTGAGAAACCAGAAAGGGCACATTATGCAGCCTAGATTAAAAAAACAATTTCTATTACAATGAAAATGACAAGGTGGAGAGAAACCATTATCAAAGCAGTAAGACCACAGTCATCGTGTCTCAAATTCTCAGAAAAAACAGGCCAAACAATTTTTCTCTTTTCAAAAACCTTGTCATCCCTGGCAGTTTAACAAACCCTTTAGCGGGAAGACAAAGACTAGAGGGAAGGAACTGCTGCCATCAGTGCTGCTTGGAGTAGGCCCCAGGACAACAAGCACAGTAGGATTATCAGACATGGTGACAAGAGGAAGGCAAGCAAGTAAATAAAAAAGAGATGGGCTAGTCATTTGGTGGCCCTTTTGGCCCACGTACAAAAAAGGGGACATCTAGGGGTTGTGGGATGAATTAATGTCAAAGCTTTAGTATGGTCATACCCCAGCTTGTACTGGGCCTGGCTAAAAGTGGCTTTTGGGTTTCACAAGCAACATACCTAAATACATGGCACAAACCTAGGGGATTTGAGAAAACAACAAGATAATAATTTCCGGAAGCGTTATGGTTAGAGATTAGCCATGTCAACAGTGTTCTGTCAACAGTTATAATGAACTATCTATTACAAGAATTTACACTACTATTTTCTGCTCCATGTAACACAAAGACAACAGTTAAGAATGTAGTAACATGTATTTATAAATTCATTATTTCTGGGGAGGATTTTTGTAAGAAACACACGCTGACCACAAGATGGTCATGCATCCCAGTGATGTTTAAAAAGAAAATGGACACATGTAATGACTTTACAAAAGAAACCAAGCAGTCATGAGATGCCAAGTGTAACACCTCCCAAAGCCAACACTCACTCTGAAAATTACTCTAGGCATCTAGCTAAAGATTGCAAAGCTGATTACAAAGTGCACTAGTTCTTCAAACTCCCAGGTTCAGTTCATCCTCACAATATCCAGACCCAAACTTATTTTATTATAGTCGTGGTTTAGTCTTGGGGGAAAAGAAAAAAGCCAACAAACAGTTACATGCATACTTAAAATGGAAATAGGCATCTCCAAATGAAACTAAGTGGGGGAAAAAAACATGCATTAGACAAAAACATTTTTTGAAAGCTGTGACTGTTTTACAATTCATTTTGGACAGCAAGTTCAGCACAGATGGCAAAATAATTTCAGTCCTTCAAGGAACTCATATAATGTATCCTAATTACTAGACAGAAAATTCTGCACATAGTAGCTGATCAAAATTGCTAATATAATAGAACACACACCAATATCTTCCATCTGAACACTCTTTCCCTTTAAAAAGGGAATGAAGCACACCTAAATTAACCTCCTACTCTGCATATTCATGTAACTCTGAAAGCACACTTTGCCAAGGGCAGGCTCCAGATGGGTTTTACGAACACTTGTAGGAAGACAGGAGCTGACTGATCTCCAAAAGCACCTTCCTATGACAACAATGTGCCACCTCAGCACTTCAATATGTGTAGGTGGGGGCAACCCAGCTCCTCCCATAAAACAACAAAAAGCAAATCCAGGAGCAGCGGTACCTGCCTGCTTTGGGACACCAGCTAACCACCCATAAGGGGCTGTTAGGAAGAAACTTTCCCCAGGGGTAGTTATCGAGTAATTGTGTAGTATGGCAGGGTTTTCCCAAAATTCCTCTGAATTTGCAGCTGGTGCTGCAGTGTCAGCAGCAGGACTCATTGACCAGTGGCTTGATCTGAAGTGTCATCCAGATCACTCAACATCTTAGGGATTCTGGCACACAGAGCTGTAAACCATCCGAATTTACATCAACGCCCCATCATTCTAGCACCTGCAGCACTTGCACTTGACACCTGTTTGCAGATCGGGCCCATGCAGTTCTTCCCAGTAACAGGCACAATCCATACAGCAGCATGCTAGCTAGTTTGACATTAAAAAGAACCACTATTAAATTGTACTTCTCTACATAGCATTTCATTCCACCCAAGAAAGTTTCATTTTGTGATATTTAAAAAAAACCAAACAAGAGAAGCCACCAGCTTACATCGAACACAAAAAAGTGTGAAGATGTGCTTCCAGGACCATATCCTATGAGTTCAGTGTCAGAGTTTAACTGAAGTCAAGGAAGTTGGAAGGCAGCATTCAAATATCTTCCATTTCCTTTCAAAAAAGCAATTTACTGTCTGAGGTTTGCCATATTTAAACTGTGTGATGTGTTGTCCAAATATAAACTCTGATAGTTCCAGCGCTGCACTGAGCTCCCACTCAAAAGAAGTAAAGCAAAAACAAGCAACATTAATCTTTAAAACATGTAGGTGGTTCTGCTGATTACCTGTTCCTCCCTTTCTGCCCTGCAATGTTCCCCTACTGCAACTTCCTGCATCAAGACTTCAAAATCCACCTAAGCTGGCAGTGGACCGCAAGAAGAAACAAGAATCTCAAGGTTCACAGTACATCTCAGCAGGAGAAATACAAGTCCTTCTCTATTCTGTGCACCTCCTAGCCCTGTGCTCTGCCCACCACTTGGGCATCTGGCCTTGCACTGTCAAGAGAAACTCTTTTAAAAGAAGAGGAGGCAGAGGAAGTTCTGATGAAAGGAGAGATGGTATCTTTTATTTTTTGAAAAATACCTTCAAGGAAGAAATCAGAGCCAGAGAATACATGAAGTATCATTTTTTTATTAACAGTGAGTGGAGTTTCCTGATCTATTAATTTTGTATTATTTTAGAGACAAGGAGCCACAGAGCAAGATCACTGCACTTGCGCATTGGGTTTCCACCCAGACTGCTCCTTTTGGTACGTCCCTTCTGGTCTTTATCAAGCTAGAAGAAAAACTGCATGCATGGGCTAACACTACAGGATTTACCACAGGAGTGCATCTCCCCTTGCAATGCAGTCATTATCACAATGCCTGGAACAGCACTCGCGAGGGATCTGCAACAAAAACCAGATGGACAGATTTCTCAACAGAAGTACAGGGTGGAAAAGCCAAACCTGCCCTTGCTTGCTGTCACTTCAGGGCTCTGTTTGGAGCTGGGTAAAAAACTCAGTTCCTCAGCAGATACTACAAAGAGCTGCTGCTACAGCAAGAGTGAAGAACCAAGAAAGCTGCCACAGTGCCAGGGAACATGAAGGCAGATGCAGGAAGTACCCATCTGCTGGATTACCAGATCATTTACTCTCAGCCTCTGCCTAGAGCAAGAAAAAAAACACACAGGAAGAAGCAATCCTTCTATTTGGGAAAAAAAGTAGCATTAAAGGAGAGAAAAGAAAGGAAGGAAAAGATCATATTTGGCAAAAGCATTTAAAAAGGAGATTTTTACCTGCGTACTATTCCAACACAAGAGGTACCATATGTCAGCCTTGCTGCTTATTGCTTCCTGCTAATAGGAAAATGCAAATTTGTCCCATTCCCTGATAGCAAGTACTGTCTTGCAGCCAAGGTAAACAGCAGAAAGCAAGGGAAATACTAGGCATATTTGGAATACCAACCACAATAACAAGGAGCTCCCCAAAGCTAAGAAGCCAGTTTGAGTTGCATTTACTAGCAATCTTCTACAAATTAATTTCTTTGGTAGAAGTGGGTGCTGTTATCCAATTCTTCCATTTCTCTTGTGGGGTCATAGGCACATTTAATAATAGCAAAGCATCAGTGCCATTCCCTGGCCAAAGCCAAAGCCCAACATGCCACAGACCTGGTCCAAGGGGTGTGGGGAAGGAGGGAGGACCATGGGCAAGGGTCATATGGAACAGAGAGCTTCTTTCCATGCTGCTGGGTTGGATCAACTTCCATGTGGCTTTTTGTTTTAAATTGCTGTCAGCAGATCTGAACTTCCTAATATTTACTATCCGTTCCTGAATTTATTACCAGCATTCAAAAACCTGGGGCTCACATGATTCCACCCCACCCCAAAACACCTGCTGGCAGAGACCCCATTGCTGCCTTATGCTCTTACACCCCAGACCACCTTGTCCCTTCTCCATCAGCAGCCTACAGCAGCTGCACTGTGCATCTCAAGGGCGTGTGTGGGAAGGACATGGCAGGACAGCAGGACATCAGCAGTTTCCAGCAAACAAACCAAAAGCATACTGATGAGCACAGCAAGAAAAGATGGGGGGAGGTTTGCCAGATTCCCGTGTTCCAACGCACCACAGCAAAATTGCTCACTTCAAGTTGGTGAAAGCTGCTTCACATAATTAACAGAGATAAACTAAAATCTGTAAAATGTCCACCCTATTTTTAGGGAGTAGACCTGCCCGCACTTTGCCCCATGACAGAGCAGAACCCCATAAGCCATACTTATAACTGGAGCTGGAGACACTCTAAAATTGTGACAATCATCTAATACTAAGCTACTAAACTGTCAAGCACACAAAATAGGGCTTAACACACTGGAATTTAAGTATTTACACTTAAAACCCCAAGTAACACGTGGTCTCTCCTCTGTTTCAATTATGAGAAAAATTCAGATTTGCAAACAAATTCAGGTTAAAAGAGACCCATCATGGTCACTTAGACCTTCTTCAGCTCCAGCCAGGACTCACATCTATGCCAGACCAAGTTGTTTGGGCCCTCGCCCAGTTACGCTCTCAATCTCCATACATGGCAAACAATTTTTTTCCTTAGGGAGTCAAAATTTTTCTTATTAGTCTCTTTGTCATTTAACAATCTATGTCTATTACCTGCTGACTGCTTTTGGTTACTTCTTCTCTTTACTTCTGAGAGGGCTTTTTTTTTTTAAATGCCACCCCAAATTTCAAAATCGCCCAACAGCGAGTTGATGGTTACAGCTCTGAGACCTTTTTCCAGAATCCTTCCCTGCCTGCAACATTTGTGGTTGAACCCCCAACCTACTGAGATATTCTTGCCTCAAAAGCCCCCAAACTTTCTAATCTTACTTCCATAATTCACGTATTTATTTCTGTAACTTTAGACAGACTTACTACCTTTAGTCAGTGATGCATTTTTAATTACTGGTGCTCTCCTTCTACTATTCCTTTCCTCACCCTCAATTATTTCATTATGCTTAAATCAACTGTACTTAGATAAATCAAAGAAGACAACAGAAAACCAGAAGAAATCTTTGAAACTGTACTAGTAGGATAGGTTAGGTTAGGTATTTTTGTTAGCGACGAACAAAAATATGAGTTTCACGAAGCACTTTTCTTAGTAAAGAGTCAAAGATACTGATGAAAAATCAATTTCAATTGCCATTACAATATCATCCTTAAAATGAATATTTTGTCCAAAT
Source organism: Melanocharis versteri (assembly GCA_013397845.1). Taxonomy (NCBI): domain Eukaryota; kingdom Metazoa; phylum Chordata; class Aves; order Passeriformes; family Melanocharitidae; genus Melanocharis; species Melanocharis versteri. The sequence goes on along the minus strand of VZTG01003321.1, from coordinate 109,076 downwards.
GCAATAAAAACTGAACAAAACACTGCAAAACCCAGAAAGAACAATCAATGGGTGAAAGGACAGGAATGAAGATGCTAAGAGGGCAAAGATCGGAGAAATAAATTCTCTTGCTTTCTTAAATATTTTCACAGGAACTGGTTTGACATTTAGGAAACAAAGCAGCTACTGCTATGGCAATATGCAATAGCCCTCACTTAAAAAAAGAAAAAGAGATGGCATAGTAAATGTAAGGGCTAAGGCAACTGAAACCATGCCCTTTTGTTTCACTGCATGAAATAACACATTTTCTTTTCAAATTGCCACGCATTGGTACGAGGTTATTGTACTATCACATCATGGAGACAAAACAAAACTAGATCCACAGTCTGCTCTTAGGATGTAAGCAAGTGGGTAAGAAGTTTCTGCTCTCAAATATGAAACCAGTCATTGTGACTTCATCTGTAGGGGAAGCTTTTCTATTAAGAAACTGTGAATGGCTCTGTGTGCAGCAGAGGCCAGTAACTCCGGACTGCACAAGTGCATTTCAGTGTCATGGCAGAATGACTGAAGTCATGTTACAGCTGATCTTTCCAAATCAGCCCAAAAAGACCAAGGGCATTTTAAATAATAAACTGCCACCTCAGCTTTATTCAAGACACTTTATAAGAAAGAAGTCCATTGCACACATACTATACAAAAATTATCCCCCAAGGGTAGGAGAGTGACAAAATTTTCCAAGAGTCCCAGTGATTCCCTCAGCAACCAATTCCTGAACCTGTTCTAACAGGTGCTGGAGAGAACCTCTTCAGAAAGGACAAGAAGGCAATGGAGCAGAAGAGGTCAAAAAAGAAAGGGTAGATTCCCTACGGACTGAGCTCTCAGCACATGCCTGGCTTTCGAAAGAACAACCACTACAGTTATTCCCGGGACAGCACTTACTTCCTGGCAGTACTGAAGAATCCCTTCTTTCGTCCCAATGCAGGTCTTGGTGCCAGAGGGGTCTGATTCCCACTTTCCGTTCTGCACGTTCATGTGCATGTTGAGTTTGCCACAGAACATGGCAATCTGAGGCTCTGCCAGCAGCCCTGCATTTCCATCAGCAGGCACCTGGAAGAAGAAGAAAAGTTTTAATCTCACATCTGACATTTCAGTCCTGCCAAAGCAGTAACAGGTCAAGCACGCCTGAAACAAACTCCAGACTCATCCACCCATTGCAGCAAAGACCAAAATTTTTGATTCAGGGAGACGTGAGAAATGTAAATGGGGTCTTCGTAAAATCCAGATTACATCGGTATAATTTTAAAGCAGTAACCAAACTGTTTTGTGGCCCAAAACTATCTTCTTACCAACTTGGGTTAAACACAGAACAACAAGCACAGTTGGAGCACAATTACAGAAGTTTAATTTTCCAAACATAGCTGTTATACTCTATGGGGAGGGGTTTACAACTAAACAAAAAAGTAACAAGTTTTTAGCAAGAGTTTCCTAAAAACCTCACAGTGTATCCTTTTTCAGGCCCCTTGGTAGTCCATCTCTTTGTTGAGCCCACAGGCTCTATTTTATCATGCCTTATGAAAATTGTAGGTTAAAAGCAGCTTCCACCTAAGCTTTTCTTGGATTGAACCTCAAAATGAAGAGGGGCTGGGGAAGTATCAAAATGGCTCTGCTAAAGGTCTAGCTCACAACCAAGAAACACAGAATACCATCTCCCCGACAAGCATTAAAATACCAGGCTCAAGACAGGTGCTCCTCCTCCCGAACCACAGACACGTTGCCCATGATAGCCAAACCAAGCACAGCTGGGGCACAGAGCCAGACATCAGAGGCACCTTCAGCACGCATTTAAATCTCTCCCATGGGACCACAGCACTGAAGACAAATCAAGGGCCAACCCCTGAAGGTATAAGCTGAAAGGACTCGTTTCTGTCTTACATCTGATGGAACATGACACAAAGAGAAACCTCCTCTCTGGGTCAGGTACCTCAAGAGACAAGTCTACAGCTCTCATGCTCCAAAGGCCAGTCCATCATATTCAAGGTACAGCAGAGTACTCATTTCAGTTTAAGTATCTATTTTTAACTTTTAATCTCTTAGCTAGAAGGCTTCTTAAAGGAAAACTAAAAACATTTTAAAAATTCACAAAAAACTGAAGAAACAGAATTATGGTATTATAGGAGGTATGCAAACCCAGGATATTAGTTTCACTCTTTGTTTAAACAAACACGAAAAAGACTTAATGAATTTTACATACCTACAGTACTAAAAAAACCCCCAAACTCCACATTAAGAAACATTGCAGGAGTGAACATCTAACTATTCATTGGATTAGCATCGAAAGTGAAAATGCCAAAATTAAACCACGGTTTTGTTTGGTTTTTTTTTTAAGAGAAAAGACAAAACATTTCTTTTCCTGTTTTCATAAGACGTTAACTTGTTAGTGCAATTCAGCTCAAAAAAATTAAAAAATAAAAAAAAGACAGAAACACCTCAACTGGCCGAGATTTCCCTTTACTATCTCAATTTCTCTTCTCCTGTGCAACGAGTACATTCTCTACAATTTAACAGTCAACTATCACTGTCGTTCCACTGGGTAATTAGAGAATTTTCCAATAACTGGGATGACACCTTGGCTTGGCTTGCCTTGATCAGGAAAACTATCACATGCTTACTCCTTCTAATACCTTCAGAAACTTTGGAGAGCAACTCAAATGTAACACATCTATAACAATCTGCAAACTATCCTCCAAGTAATTTATTTTATTTTTCTTTATACATGCAACATAACCCTATCAAAGTTTCAATAAAAACAGAAGTGAGTCATTCCACAGGTGATGTGTGGATGAGAACTCTATATTCCCAGTCCGCTCCTCCAGCTGAGATCTTTAGTAAATTAATAAAGCACACAGTAGTCGCACTGTGGCAGATTTTAAATTTTTTTCACTCAAAATCATAAATCAAAACCAAACTAAAGTATGTAGATCATAGAATCAAAGATTCATTTAGGTTGAATGAGACTTTAGGATTGAGTCCAACTGTAAACCTAACACTGCCAAGTTAAACCAAAATAAAAGCCAAAAATAAAAGATAAAATTTAGCTGAGATAACTAATTTCAAGGGGTCTCTATACGGTGGAAGTTCCTGATAATGTAAAATCTCATTAAACATTACTCATTTTAAGAAACATCGAACAGCAGTTTGATCACAAAGGGGACTGAACAGTATTTTTGGGGAGAGGTGGGAAAATGCAGCACTTTCTGTAAAACACATACACTTACAAAGATTAAAAACTAAAAAAAAAGCAGGAGACTAAAATATTAGTAAAACTAACACAGTGGTAAGTGATTTGTCCCACACATACATTCATTATATTTTAAACATGTGAATGAATTAGTAGCTGGCCGCACCAAAGGTATATCCACCTAAAATATGTGAGCTGGTGACAAATTTTGTGCATCATTCAAATTTTCTTCATAACCAATGGTTTCACTCATTTACATTCATACCCTCACAAGAAAAAATTATCTGCATTACAATGCAATTAAATAATCTAGAGCACCAATTTACACTGATAAGCAGCTTCTATAGAAGGAATGTTGAATAACATAAAGCTACAGTCCAGTTTGTTACAACGCCTGTAGTGGCAAATCTCTCCTTGACTAATCCTAACGCTCTCAGGAAGATTAGTCTCCCAAAGAATAACTCATGGGACACAAATTACATTAACAGCAACTATTTACTTTATTAGTATTCTGCAAAAGCAAAAACTCCAAGCACATTAATCACAGAATCACAGAATTACTAGGTTGGAAGAGACCTTCAAGATCATCGAGTCCAACCCATACCCTAACCTCAACTAAACCATGGCACCAAGCGCCACATCCAATCTCTTTTTGAACACATCCAGGGATGGTGACTCCACCACCTCCCCGCATAGACCTTACCACTCTTTCTGTAATCGAATTGTAATCACATATTATTTTTTCTCCTTTGCATATGACTTCAAAGTAGCAGCATGGCTTTTTTTCCTGCTTCTTGGCAAATCATTAAATAACAGAACAATTAGCACAGCATCTCAAGGTAACTTCAAATGTTATGCTCAGGTTTTCTCAGTATATCCAGTTTTCAAAGACCAAGTACGAACACTACTCATCACTTCCACAAGACATCTGCAATGATTTCTTTAATGGGAACTACATAAATTTGAAAAATGGCATGTACAGCACTCTGAAAAAATTACCTCAATTGATGGTACACTATTTAGATCTCAACATTAGTCTACTATGTCACAAGACATTCAAGCACCAACCTGACACCTTTTCATATAGAAAACAAAATTATTAATTTTTAGAAGTGTAAGGGTACAAGTTCTGAAAGAAAGGTTCCATGGCTGTGGTAAAGCTCAATGCTGACAACAGGGTCTCCCTTAAAGAATTCCAGCATATCAGAGGCCTGTCTTCCAGTTTCAAGACTCATTTCACCTCCAGCTGAGTGCATCTTCCTGCATGATCCTCTGACACATTTCCTTCTTATGAGCAGATAAATGAAGTGCCTAAAACACTGTTTTAAAGAAAACAAATTCAAAATACTTTCCAAGGATAGGCTTTCAGTATTTTGCATACTCTCACAGGTGAAGATATTAAAGAAAAGAAAATCCAACCAACACTTAAGACTGAAATCAGAAGACAACTCTGTAAGATAAAGCCCCCTGGGTATATTACTGCTTTGGATATGGAAATAAGAGGGACATAATTCAGCTGTTTTCTCCTCAGATTGGTCACCATAGGAGAGAACAAGGTCAGTCTTAGCAAGGCCACCTGGACGGCATCATTTAATTACTGGAGCCTGTCTTTAAAAGTAGGTGTTTCGTAGTATTTTTCTGTTTGTTTTTAGAGAAAATAGTCATTACAAGTATTTATTTCATGTCAAAATGTTGACTTACATACAATACAGAAAAAAATAAGAAATCATGCAAGCATTAGAAGACTAAGATGTAGGGAATCTGTTTCCTTTCCATGCTAAGAGGTAGTAGAGATGCCTCTGCTTTCCTGTCTTTCAGGCCTGGCAGTTTCACACATCTATTTGAGGAGAGAGGCACATCCATATGGCATGCTGGATGCCATTTATACCATTTCTGAGACACTCAAAAAGGATTTTGATAGCAGAGTACAGAGGACTGAAAGAAGTTTATCTAATTGCAAAACTATAAGAAGGAATACCTTATATTAACAAAAAATGTGTGGAGTTTTTTAGCTCACTGCCATTCCATCATAATATCAAGAGGCCTTTTCCTGCCAAACACTATCATTATTTAAGTCAGAAAGCATAGCCCTCTCCCCTCCTCCACTCTCTCTCTCATTGCTTTCTGCAGTTACAAAAACAAAAAGTGTATTTGCTAATAGCACTTCATAATCCCTATTTAACCAACAAGTGTTGGCTTTCTTCACAGCTCAGGTTACATTCAGAAAACACAGGCTGCAAGGTTTTACCCTTGAGGTTTTTCATTAAGGAACCAAAGTAACACCACTTTAGATAGCTCTGCTATTAACTTATAATTAAGAACTACAACATAATAGAGAAATAAGCATCAGACCTTCTATGTGGTGTTATTAACCATTGAAACATCAAAAACCATTCCCCAGAAGTCCCTAAGACAGCTTCTGATTCATATTGCTTTATTCTGCAAATACTAACCTGAAGCCACTTTTATAAACATTTGAAGTGTATTTAATTTGCAATAATTACTTCATTTGCAATTATTTTCAAGGAGAGGACATTCAATAGCAACCTCCATATCTACAACTTGCTCAAGAACAACAAATGTCCTCCTTATTTTAGGAGATGATGACTAAAATAATCTATCCCTGATTTTCATTTTTAATGCTAACACCAGTTCAAACCTCCAAGTCAGCAACCACAGTTTTAAGGTTTAACAACTTCTGTTGACAATAGTAGTAAAAGAGAGGTTCAAATAATGTGAACAATTAAGCACATCCAATCATAACACATCATCCTTCCAACCCATGGCTGTGCTTCCTCCGAACTTTTATACCATACTCGGTTTGAAATCTGAGGTTTCTCATTAACTGAAGCAGCACCAATTTGCACACATAGCAGTTTACTTCCTCTATGACTATTAACAGAATAAAAGTAATTCTATCTTTGAAGTGGGGCCACTCATAACTGTTTTTCCTATAAAGAACAGAGGTAAAAATTGAATGAGTATAAAAGGACTCTCTGCTTGCGTTACACATTCAGTGAGCGAAACATGATACAGAGACTTGTTATTCCCAGTGGAAAGACCAGTGTGTTTTCCACTGGACTGTCTGGTCTGCTGCACCCTACAAGTGAAGATTGTTGCTCAGTTCTAGAAGTCTATGGTTCAAACAGGGCAAATGCCATGCAAATACAGGCTTATGCCACTGGACACAAATCCATGGCTTCTTGCACATCAGTTAGCCATCAACTTTGGTAGACTGTAATCTGTTACACTCTGCTCTACACATCTTATTTAACTCATAAAATATTTCTTCTCCTAGCTTTGTTAGGATTTTCACAGAACATAAATGCTTTAAAGACTATTTGTATTTAAAAACCTGCACATGTAGATACAAAATGAAAAAATCTCCTTTCTTAAAAATGCAGGACAAAAAAAAATTAAAAAAAAAATAAGCCACCCAAATTAGAAAAGGAGGAAATATCAAATTTTTGTCTCCTCACAACTTTAGGATGGCTGTTTGTCAAAACCAAGGAAAATTTTCCATCTCCTCACTTTTCCTTAGAGATGAAAAAGAGTAAGAGGTTGTCAAAATCCACATGAATAATTTAGAAACAGTGTTTTATTGTAAAATGTCCACATAGAAACAGCAGTGGCAATTACTGTTGTCAACATCCTATAGAAATAGGTCAGAAAAACATTTTACTGATTACTCAGTAAAATTGCTCAGTACAGTTGCTCCTCCTGGAAGACAAATATTTATCGCAAACAGCTGCAGAAAGAACCACCTTCCTAACCTGCAGAAAACCCTGTGAACATCCACATCTAATTTACAAAAAGCCATCATCCAAAATTTGGTTGAGAAACAGACTCCATCAAAAAGCTTCTGGAAAACTAGAGAAGTTTATTTGCCCTGACCATAACCTATTTAACCCAAGTGCAAATATCTGCGCACTGTCCTCCTGGCCTGCTTCATAAACAATGATGCCAAAATGCATCACAACAGCGCAATACCCACATTTCCACAGCAGCTCAAGGATCAACTGCTTCACAAATAAATTAAAAGCAAGTCTGCCTTCAGGCCTGCAGAGGAAAATATAGTATTCTCAAAACTATCTTCTGGCAGCCAACCATTCTCCTCACCCTCACCCTCCACAAGGTCCTGAGATACAGGTTGTATTTATTCCATACATCTTAAGTTTTAGTGCTTCGCTCAGGTCATGTTCCAAGTACTTGTAGAACAACATACCAACCCAGCCCCAAGCATTTGTCTACCCTGAAATCAACTATCAAAACCAAACCAAAAATATGCCAGGACTAAGCACTGAGTTCACAAGGCTATCTTGTGGAGCAACGGGGAGGTGAGTGCTCCTCTCCCCAAAGACCTGAGTGAACCAGCAACCAAGTGCATACAAGAGATATTCACAAGACTTGACCAGAAGTGTCTGTATAAACAGCTGACCTGCATGTGCATGTATGAACACACGCACAAGAGCAAAGGGATTTCCCTTCTTGGGGTCCCTGGAAGCACTAGGAAGCAATGAGGCAAACCACAAGAGCAGCAGAAGCCTAGCTCCCGTGCTGAACCTGTCCAGCATCATCCTGCACACATTTCCACGTTCCTGTGAGTGTGACTAAAAACTAAAATTTAGCTACAAAAATCGGTATCTCTGAATGCAGTCATAAATGTGAGGAATTACTGCAGGGGAGTATCCCATCAAGTCAGAGAAGGCAGATCTTTGCATCAGCTACGTGAACATAACAAAAACACACTCATCTGTAAGTGCAGTGTCAAGAGTTTCTTACCTACCACCAACACTACCAGCAACATGTCAGCTTCCAAAACAAAAACCCTAAAAACCACACTCTCACAACCTCCAAGCTGAGTGTCTTAATTTAAGAAGATGTGAAGGTGTTTGAATGTATCCAGAGGAGAGTAAGGAGAGTAACAAAGCTGATGAAAGGTCTGAAAGGAATGACATCCCACAAGGAAAATCTGAGGACTCTGGGCTTATCTAGCTTGGACAGAAGGAGGCTGAGGGGTAACCTCCTTGCTCCCTACAGCTTCCTTAGGACGGAAGTGGAAAGGAAAGTGCTGAGCTCTTCTCTGTGGGATCCAGTGATGGGATGCATCGGAATGGTTCAACCCTGTGCCAGGCTCAGACTGGACATTAGGAAGCATTTTTTTACCAAGAAGATAGTCAAACACTGGAACAGACTTCATGGAGAGATTGGCAATGCCCCAAGACTGCCAGTAGCAACTGGGCAACGCCCTTAGTAACAGGCTGTAACTTGGTCAGGCAGCTGGACTAGATGACCACTGTAGCTCCCTTCCAACTGCAATACTGTATTCCATTCTAGCCTCTAGGTCACCATGGCCACAACCAGACCAGGAGCGCCAGCAGTTTGGTATGGGTGATGATGTGCACCACTGAGGGCAGGAGGATAATGGGAGGAGCAGGGACAACCTTCACCCAGCCAGGTCTTCTCTGGAGGTACCTTAAGAGTCCACAGCCAAATTTACAGACCTTGAAGTTAGCCATTGATATAACAGTAACTGAAAACCCTCACAGATACACAGATAACAGGTGTCCCCAGCCTGCAGGTACCTCCACACACTTTAGTCACAATTTTTTATAAAAACTGCCATTTTGGCGGGAAGAAAAATTGTAACAAGCAGATTGGCCAACATTATCCAAGACTGAAATGACTTTCAGGAAACATTAAATCTACTGCAACACCAACTAACCATTAACGTAGCGGATGGGGAGGTAGAGGGAGTGGAATAACATCAAGATTTTACAAGCTGAATAAAAAGTGCATTAAGAAGATAAAAGTAAAAAAAAAAACCAAACTAATCTTGCTCCCGAGCTATTCATTTAGATTTTGAAACAGTCTTTGGCCATTTACATGGCTATATGTGTTGACTAACAACGGTAGGGGAAACCAGAAAAAGACAAATCCTGTCAGAATTAATGATCTTTTATTCATTTGGGAAAATAGGAGAGAAAAAAAAAGATGAAATTCAGCAACTATGCAAGTTTGACAAAAGAAGTGCTTAATGATACCAGTAAATATGACAAGCATTAAGATTTCTTTTGGTACGCCTACACGTGCAGAAATGCCAATGATACTGCATTTAAATTTGATCACCTGCAAGGCTGTCACTACCCTAAAACAAACACAAGACTCTGTTTTATAGAGCAAATCAAGGTTTTGAACTGAAATAAATCACTGTAAACCATCTAATTCCAGCACTGTATTTTCTATTCCAACACTCAAAGCCACTATCACCTATCTTACACAAAAACATGAAGTAGAAGAAAAGTAAAAGTGCATTTCACAGCAATGCAACAGACCACAGAACTACTCCAAGCTCGGTAATAACTTCTGGGGCCCTATCATACCCATGAAACTCACTGCTGCAAAACTAAAACTACAAGGTGAGAGCAAGTATTTTAAAAAGCCCTAACTTCTAGTTTGTATTTATATTAAAGCACCTTTTTTTTGGTGGTGTAAATTATAATTTAAGCCTATTTCATTGCACATGTACCTGGGAAGGATGTGAAAAGGAACATTACTATATGCAGTGTAGCAATGAGGAATACAGATGCACAGACTCCTGTTCAGCAATCGTAAAGAGAACTCATTTATTGCCAAAAAACAGGCATTTTTATGCTCTAAACTTAAGCAAAACAAGCATGCATTGGCTGCCTGCCACTGCAGGTGTCGCTGTTCACGCATCCTTTTACCCAACCACATTTTTGATCACCCAGTGTCCACGTCTCCCCAACCAATCACGGCCCCACACACGAGGTGACCACATGCTAGTTAAACAATTTGTTCTGTGGTTATATAACCTGTTTTTTACCTCACTGTTAGCTGAACCTGTCCCAGAGTGCTTTCTGGTGAACAAGAGAGAACAGAAGTGAACAGGATTTAACAATGGTGAAAAAGGCTCTTATTCTATTAGGCTCTTCTTATGTCCCACATCTCCCCGCTCTTTGTTTAATCAATAAAAACACACCAAAGACAACTATGCCATATACTACTAAATGTTTAAACCATACCCCAAAGCCAAGGTCATCTAGCCAAGAAAATAAACCCTACAAATCACCTTCATCACGTTGTTGCAGCTGTCTAGTAAGCTGCTTAAGGTTGCTGATGCTTTTATGATTTTCTATTTGCCCATTTTTAAGTAATCAAATTTACTTCTAATTATTACTGTGTGATCACTTCAAAGTGAAAGCATGTTCTCAATACAAGTGTTTCACAAAAGTCTGGCCTAATTTACAGAACAGTATGAAGAAAAACATTCTTGTTGTGATTCTCAAGTGATGAAGGGCATCACTTACCAATCCCATTTGTAGCACATACTTCCCATGGTACTTTAGTTACATGCCAACAAGACAGAAGACACGCTGCCAAATAAAATTACTGGGAACATTCCACTTTTGAAATAAAACACTTAACTTACACTTAATACAAATTATGTACAAGATTAGAAAAACCTGAAGAGATCTTGAAACATTTTCAGATATAATATGACTGAACAAGGAAGAGGGGGAGTAACCCAGTAACAACCCTTCAAAAACACCAACATATGCCTGTGACATGAATAATATGCACATGGCATCAGTATGCATAGCATCATATGCTTGCTCTGTCCATCTTAGGGGGTAAGACATTCACAGTGCCCTCATCAGCAGGATGGCGCAACAAATGGCTGCACATACCGCAAAGGAACTCACTTCACATGGTGACCCATGGAGACACAAGCATAACCCCTGCCCCATATCAGTGGATATAAGCGTCCTCTCTACCACCCTGTTAACAGGTCCTTTACCATCACCAGAGGTCTGGGACAAGCCTTCACATCAAAAGAATACTGACTTTCACATGCTGTTTGACCAACCTCATCTTGATTTAAAAAAACCGAGAACATGACAGGCTTTTGCTAGCCTGTCACGCGGGCTTCCCAACTCCCCCTTCTTTTGTTTTTTAAGCATGGTTTTCAATGTCCTGTGGGCCCGTTCCACAATAGCCTGCCCAGTGGGCGAGTAGGGAATATTGTGTTGTGGGAGGCACCCCATTGTTGTAAGAATTGTCAAGTCCATTCAGCAGTGTAGGCAGGCCCATTGTCCGTTTCAATAGTGTCTGGAAGGTCTGAAGCGGCAAAGCAGGTGAGCCAGTGCCAAGTGCCACCACGGGCATTCTCTCTAGTGTGGGCAGTTGCCATCAAAAAACGAGAGTAAGTATCAACAGATACATGAACATATTTCAAATGACCAAATTCTGGAATATGAGTGACATCAGTTTGCCAAATAGAGTCCAGAACGGATGATCAACGGCCCCTATGAAAAAGATCCTTCGGTGAAGCCAAATCCATTTTTATGGTATTTCCAAATTGTCCTAAAACATCCCTTCCCCATAACATACATGGTATGGCAGTAATAAATGGTGCAATCCAGACAGTTCGCCCATCAGGTCCAAGAGCAAGCCAGAAGCAAGCACTCTGTCTAGGGTGCTGCATTCCTCCCACCCCAATTAGGTAGGGCTAATCATGGGCCAATCACTGGGCCATTCACTGCTTTTGATGATCAGCTCCAGTATCAACAAGCCCTTTACATTTTCTGCTATTTTCATGCTGCATACCAGGGTTGGCTGAGCCGTTGGCGATGGTACTTGTCCAAAAAATTGGTGACTGGCCTGTGCTGCCAAAACCAACCGTGCCACGTTTACCCTTACCGCCAGGGGTTTTGTTGGAAAATGGAATAAGTTGTGCTAAACGCTGACCTGCAGGTATAAAGCAAGGTGGCACGGGGGGGGATCCACAGCATAATTTCTATTTCACCCTCATAATCCAAGTCGGTAGCACCAGGTAACACAAAAAGCCCCAGCTTAGTGGCAGAAGAACATCCAATTAACAAGGCATGCACATCATTTTCAAGTGGTCCCCACACTCTGGTAGGAACTAAATACACGGAGGTCATGAGGGTTACTGACTCTCTGGTGGCCAAATCCAGCCCTGCACTGCCTGCAGTTGTGGGCACGAGCTCGCTTGCCAAGTGTTTTGCTTTGCATTTTTTTGATTCTGCGGGGCATGCGAGTCCGCCACCCATCAGCAGTTTCCAGACTGTATGGCTTCCCCTTTTGCACTGTAGCGAGAACGGCATTCAGTAGCCCAATGTCTTCCTTTTCCGCATCAGGGACAATTCCTAGTAGGCAGTCTTGTTCTGCCCCCTTGTTGAAGACAATTCCTTTTAAAGTGGTCAGACAAACCACATTTAAAACAACCTCCTGCTCCCACCTCCAAAACCTGAAGGTGCACAGCTAAAGCCACGGCAAGAGAACTAGTGTGATGAGTGGTAGAACCCACATTTTGACAGGCCCTAACCATGTCTGCTATATCACAAGTATGCGCATTGGGAACAGTGAGTAATGCTTTCTTACAGCTATCATTCACATTTTTAAAAGTGAGTTGCCACAATAGAATAGCTTGGGCGTCATCATTATCAACTTGCTGAGAAATTGTACAAATGATTCCGCTGGACCCTGTAAAATCTTAGCAAAAGACATATTAGCATCGATGCCCGCCTCCGGAAGCCGGTGCAGAGCCTGAAGAGCTAAGCGGGTGATAATGTCATACATGTCACGAGGGTAGCCCGTCTGCGCTGCAGAGACTGTGTGCGGCCCTTCTCCTGTTAACTGAATGACAACAATAGGTGGATCTCTGCCTCACAACACTCCTGCCTGAGTAGTACACAGCTCACAGTAATCGGTAAGCCAAACTGCAAATTGTGTCATAGATAGGATCATCTTCGTTATGCTTCTCCAATCACTAGGTGAGGAACATAGGCGGTACTTATGGGCTCCAAGTAACTTAAAACATGATTGGAAGATACACCACTCCCCTTTACCACTGTCCGCAGTTCTTTGATTACTTTATAATGTAAGTCTTTGTAAGCAGGGCATTGATTTGGTGCGTAAATAACAGGACAAGCAGTAACAACTGTCAAGTCACCCTCTTTTATTGCATCTTCTCTACATTTCTGCCAGCGCTGTGCCACGGCATCATCGTTCCGCAGAGGGTACAAATCTGCCTCCTGTTCGGGGTCCAAGGGTCCAGGGTCAAGAGGACCAACTGCATAAGGATTTTCATCAAGGTCAAGCAGCACCGCAGGGGATGGGCTGACCTCGGAATTGTCCGGTGTGTTGGAAGTGGGTGCAGGCAGGGCCAAGGGCTCAGAGGAATCAGTTTCTGAAGTCACCAAATGGCAGACCTCCGTGCGGGTTTCTTTAAGAGTCGCCATAATAGTCCCCCATGTGGTGAGGTGCTTGCAAGCATTGGCATCACCATTCCTGACAATATCAAAAAGTTTCTGTCCTACCGCCTGCTAGGCCTCCCATTGAAAAGCCCCAGTAGAAGGGAAGTCTTTTACATGCGTAGACACCCCGCCCAGCAAGGTACTTAGCTGAGCATCAGAAATGTCTGTATTTTGCTGACGCAGGAGCCACTGTAGAAGGTCTAGGCTCTGTCTTTGTTCCAGGGACATTTTTCCTCCTATAATTCCCCCACTGCTCACCTGGTAGGTGATGGGCACATGGTTTGGGTCCCTTTGTCAAATTTTCCTGATCGACCGACTCCTGTGGTTCAGTGGAGGTTGCTACCAGTGCAGTCCATGTCTTTCACCACCTGTGAGATGGCCCTGTTTGGGCTGCCATTTGTAGCAATGAGAAACTAAGATACACAGACTCCCCTCTAGCAGTCTTAAAGAGAAACCATTTATTGCCAAAAACCAGGCATTTTTATGCTCTAAACTTAAGCAAAACAAGCATGCATTGGCTGCCTGCCACTGCAGGTGTCGCTGTTCACGCGTCCTTTTACCCAACCACCTTTTCGATCGCCCAGTGTCCACGCGTCTCCCCACCCAATTACTGCCCCACACACGAGGTGACCACATGCTAATTATCCAATTTGTGTTTTTTACCTCACTGTTAGCTGAACCTTTCCCAGAGTGCTTTCTGGTAAGCAAGAGTGAACAGAAATGAACAAGATTTAACAACGGTGAAAAAGGCCCTTATTCTATAAGGCTTTTCCTATCTCCCAAACCGAACTCGGTAATATGAAACAAATTTAAATTCTATCTGTTCAGTCAAAAATAATTGAAGAACAATCCTAGTTCAATGAACTTGATAAAAAGTTTAACATTTGAGCAATGTCAGCTTCTCAACTGAACTTTATCCCTCAAATGTCAATGCTCAGTAATTTATCGACTTATTTTTAGTTCAAACTAGCTGATGACTGTAAGATAGCTTCACATCTCATTCATCACATTTCCACTACCATGCTTAAGCATCTCACGGAAGAAGAATTCTTCTGTATAGTATACTAATTTCTTTTTTATGCTATTTGGTTTTTAACTTTTCCTGCTAAAACTGGGCTGCAAAAGGATAGTTTGTAAGAGGAAAGCAATCAATTTCAGGGATGCTTATACTTCGCCTCCATCCCCAAAAAAATGTTGTTATTCAGCCTCTCACAGAGCCATATCTAACTTATCTTGGAGAGGCTTGTGTTGAAAAAAATCTCATCTCATGCCAACTCTCTGCCATGAACACGGACACCTTCCACTAGACCAGGTTGCTTAGAGCCCCATCCCAACCCGGCCTTGAACTCTACTAGGGATGGGGCAGCCACAGCTTCTCTGGGTAATGTGTGCCAGTGCCTCTCCACCTGCATAGGGAAGGATTTCTTTCTAATATCTAATCTAAACCTATTCTCCGTCAGCTTGAAGCCATTTCCACTTGCCCTGTCACTCCAGGTCCCTGTAAATAGTCTCTCTCCCATCTTTTTTGTAGGCTCCCTTCAGGTACAGAAAGGGCATAATAAGTTCAGCCTGAAGCCTTCTCTTCTCCAGGCTGAACAATCCCAATTCTCTCAGACTTTTCATAGGAGAGGTGTTTCATGCGTGTGATCACTTCTGGGCCCCTCCTCTGGCCTGGCTCCAACAGGTCCATGTCCTTCATGTGCTGGGACCCCAGAGCTGGATGCAGCACTGCAGGTGGGGTCTCAGCAGAGTGGACCAGAGGGGCAGAATCCCCTCCCTGCCCTGCTGCCCACGGGGCTTTGGAGGCAGCCCAGCACACAGGGGGTTTCTGGGCTCCCAGAGCACACAGCCAGGGCATGTCCAGCCTCTCACCCACCAGCACCACCAAGTCCTTCTTGTAGGGCTGTTCTGGATCTGTTCCTCCCCCAGCCTGGACTGATACAAGGGGTTGCCCTGACTCAGATGCAGCACCTTCCACTTGGTTAAATTTAATGAGATTCCCATGGGTCACTTCTCAAGCTCATCCAGGACCCTCTGGATGACACCCCACCCTTCAGATAAGGCAACAGCACCATTCAACTTTGTGTTATCAACAAATTTGCTGAGGGTGCACTCAATCCCTTTGACTATGCCATTAATGAAGATATTAAATATCACCCGTCCCAATACAGACCACTGAGGGACACCACTGGTCACTGATGTCTCCAGGACTCTCAGCCATTGAGCACCACTCTCTGGATGTGACTATCCAATTTTACACAATCACAGAATCACTAGGTTGGAAGAGACCTTTAAGTTCATCGAGTCCAACCCATGCCCTAACACCTCAACTAAACCATGGCACTGAGTGCCACATCCAATCTTTTTCTAAACATATCCAGGGACGGTGACTCCACCACCTCCCTGGGCAGACAATTCCAATACTTTATCACTCCTTCAGTAAAAAACTTTCTCCTAACATCCAACCTAAATTTCCCTTGGCACAGCTTAAGACTGTGTCCTCTCATTCTGTTAGTTGCTGCCTGGAGAAAGAGACCAACGTCCGCCTGACTACAGCCACCTTTCAGGTAGTTGTAGAGAGTGATAAGGTCACCCCTGAGCCTCCTTTTCTCCAGGCTAAACAACCCCAGCTCCCTCAGTTGTTCCTCATAGGGCTTGTGTTCCAAGCCCTTCACCAGCCTTGTTGCCCTCCTCTGGATGTATTCAAGAATCTCAACATCCTTCCTAAACTGAGGGGCCCAGAACTGGACACAGTACTCAAGGTGTGGCCTCACCAGCGCCGAGTACAGGGGAAGAATGACTTCCCTGGTCCTGCTGGCCACACTGTTCCTGATACAGGCCAGGATGCCTTTGGCCTTCTTGGCCACCTGGGCACACCGCTGGCTCACGTTCAGTCAGCTGTCTACCAGTACCCCCAAGGTCCCTTTCTGCCTGGGCACTGTCCAGCCACACCGTCCCCAGCCTACAGCGTTGCAGGGGGTTGTTGTGGCCAAAATGCAGGACTCGGCACTTGGACTTCTTATCTCTTTCTTATTCATCTACCAGTCCACTGATCAAATATATGTGTCTCCTATGTAGAAAGAAGGATGTTGTGGGGGACCAAGTCAGAGGCTCTACAGAAGTCCAGATAAATCACATCTGTAACCCTTCTCTTGTCCACTGATGTAGTCATTACATCACAGAAGGCTACTGGGTTGGTCAGGCAGGACTTGCACTTGGTGAAGCCATGCTAGTGTCTTGAATCATCTCCCTGTCTTTCATGTGCCTTAGCACAGGTTCTAGAAGGATGTTTAGAATCATTTAGAAGCAGGAAAAAAGAAAGAAAAGAAATAAAGTATTTATATTACCTCTTCAGCGCTCTTTATCTTTTTAGATCCCTATGGGCAAATCAGCAAACTTTGCTTACAGTATAGATGACAATATGATTTCAAAGGCCTCTGTTTAAGTAATTGGAACTGAAATTTTCTAAATAAATAAATAAATAGTAATAATAACAACAACTTTAAAAACAGTACAAAAATCACAACACTGGAGTTGCACTTCTAAGCATGACTCTCATACGACTGATCTATTACACAGTGCTAACATCCTGTATTTTTGACAATACAGGAATTAGACAGAGTGAGTTAAAGTATACAAAGCACATGAGCTTTCCTGAAACAAACTTTCTTGAAAAAGAGATACCAGATTTTTCAAATTCGGAAAATCCCGTGGGCTTACATCATTTTCCTATTGTAAAAAGACAACACTAGGTGACTGGACTAATTAAATCTACAGAATTATACAATGCATTTGTAAGCTTCTCCAAGAAAGAATGGAAGCTGAAACCAACCTGCTCAGAGGATTTTTCCTGTGTTCCAATCTGAACAAAGCTTTCTCCACCTGAGCCAAATCCACCACAGCCAGAAGAGGTGTAATTTTCCTTGTGAAACAGGAGCTCCACCCCGTATCAACTGGATTTCAAAGGAAGCTCTAAAATGGCTATTTTATTCCCATTATTACTTATCTCGCATACAGTTCTTTATCTGCCCTTGATACAGAGGCACCATTTGCACTGCTAAAGCAACTCTTCCACAGACTGCACTACTTATGTTTTTCTCCAAATGATACAGAATGGAATCATCCTCTGCTGCCATTGGACTGAGCCACAAACATCTGAACAGAGCCATGTGAGAAGTCTGATGTAATTCACCAGTTTTAACATGAGGTGTTTCAGCTATTTTGCACTATGACAGCACTCCACATGTATGCCAAAGGTCCTTCTCATCTTCTTTTGATGCAGAACTATTCTTTGCTCAAGTGGCAAGTCTGTGACTCAGTCTTCTCTACAAGCTGTCTGACTAGTAGGATTACTAGAATTATTATTATTATTATATTAATAAAAATAACAATTTCCCAATTTCATTCCACAAACAATGTGAAGATGAATTAACAAACTATTTCTGGCATTTGCTGACTTTAACCACCAAGTGTTTGGCATGATGAGGACTCGCTGACGGCTACAAGGAAGAATATGTCCAGAAGATCCTTCTTGAAATATTTATGCTACCCAAGATGCCAACACATCTCTAATTAGACAAACCTTTTTTTAGCACACAAAAACACCACTATAAGCAAGCCAGAAGGAACTAATCTGTCAACAGCAGGATTAAACAACATAACACGTTACCTGGATGACTTTCAAGCCACATACCAAAGCCTGACAGAGTCAAATAGACGGTTGACAGACTTGATTCATTTTGAGTTGAAGGTCCAGTTCTTCAAGCCTTCCTCTATAAAAATCTATGAATTTTTTCTCTCCACAACAGAACTGTAATGAGGGAATTAATACAGCATTACTAGACACTCTATGATGAAACAGATCCTGCCCTGGATCTGTTTTTAGGGTACTTGAATCACCTGTTACTAAAACAAAACAAAAACAAAAACACCCCACCCAAACTTCACTGTCCCACTATACACAAGCTATTTTCATATCACTATGCACCCAGCTGCTGGTTTTTGAGCAGCTACTCCATGTCCTTGAGGTTTTTTCATAATAACCATGTAGCACATTCAAAAGAAAGTCTGGCCTTCAACCTCTGATGCTATGCCCCACCAAGGTGAAGCCATTTCTCCATCTCTCTGCTTTCTGGCTCTAGCAGACAGAGACAGCTTATTTAATTTCATCCACCAGACTAAAGACAAGAGCATCATTCTTGCATACATAAAAGATTAACAATAAAAACTTAAGTAATGAAGAAAAAGACTTTCAGATGTACTCAACAGAAAAAGGTAGAGGATTCTTCAGTTTGGGGAAGAATAAAAATATTCTTTCATTCTCTCAATTGGGCACATTTCAGGTTTCAACTCTACAGTTTGCATTCTGCATGTTCTTTTGCTAATTAAGTGCTACTGTACATGACCTTCATACCATTGTGCTAATGCTCAGAACCAAGAACCTTTTCCTTTTCAGGACCTACGAACAAGAAACAAGTGTAAGGAAAAAAACCAAGCAAATGAAGACACAGTGAAGCCCTCACAGAAACAACCCAGCAGCTTTATTCAGCAGACTGGGCAACAGTAATACATGATGGGCCCCAGCACCAATTCTCCCTTTGGCAGGGATCACACACCAGGTACATTATGTACACACCCCTCAGCACAATCGTGACAGACAAACAAAAACAGACTATATAAGCCAGGAGTCTCAACTTTATTTGAAAAAACAAACCAAAGGAGTTACAGGCTTGACCGCACAAAGCAGTTATTCTATAGAACGCAACTCTTCAGCTTAAGAAGCTAAGCAAAACCACCCAAAATTGGACATGAAGGAATTCGGTCAGCCTCAAATAAAATAAATCTCTAATGACACAATAATCAGAAAGATAGTTATGTTAAGCCTATGACTTTCCAAAATCCATTATTCAAGAGATTCAAGAAAACAACATGAAAAAAAGCAACTAATATGCAGGAAGCAATATGGGACAAGATGAAAAAAATGTTCTAACCACTCTTCCCAATACATGAAGTCCACCCTACAGAAGTACACTAATTTTTCCAATATATACATTTAAATTTTCAAACTCTACCTCTGGTATCTTACAGCAACTGCTCTCTTTAAAGACACAGCCTTCATCTGAATTCTTCCACAGTCTTTAGCAAAAGCTTTACTGATTTCAATATATGGAATGTTAACCAAATAGATAGCAGAGTACCCTGGCTGTGTTCTCACTCGTTCCTATTAGAGTTCTGGATTTCTGATCTTATTAAGTGCTATGGAATACTCTGACTGTTGGTTAGCTCTGGGAGCCAGGGAAACTAGATTCTGTTAATCCAAGAACTTTCTTCCAGTGTGGTATTCTTACAGTAATTTTCTAATAATACAGAAGTAGGTACCACATGCAAGTTTGGTTATGCAAAACATTGAAACACAAGAAAAACTGTGTTTGACAACTCTTGCACTTCTATGGGAAGACATGCTGTTACTGTGATAGCCAGAATCTTACACAAATATTTCTCATTCAGACAAGGATAGAGAAAGCAATTGACTGAAGAGGTGAACCAGAAGCCAAAAATTCAGAATAGGAGTTCCTGGTTTTTTCAACTATATTAAAGCCTCAATCTTCTTCTAGGTCCACCCACTAACAGCAGCTGCTCTCTGTCTTGACAACAATGATAGCAGAATAGACATGCTCACACATGTTTGATTTGAAGGTTCATGAGAAGTACTGCATTCCAACACAGCATCCTTAAAGACTAGATTTCAAATTAGTCTTAATTGAATTTAACAGATTTCCACGAAAGAGACTAAGATGAACCTGGACACAACTTTCAGATCCTCAAATGATGAAGATAAATGAGATTACCCATTGTTAACTATTATTGCCAGATCCGAGAGAACTGATCCAAGTAAGATGGCATAATAAGGATGAAGCACTATTTCCTTACCAATAAGTAGAATAAAATCACCACCGATCATTAAGCATACAAAACCCCAAAGAATTAGCCCTCTGCTAAGGAGGGTAAGAAACCCCCCAGGTTTTTTAATCATGTTGGAATTACATACTTGAAAAGTGAGCATTTTTTGTCTTAAATAGCTCCATTGTATTCGTGCTATTTAGAACACCTAAATTCTTCAAACAGTGACTTACTTTTGGGGATTTTTTTCACTCATCTTTTAAATGAATAATCTGGAAGATTAAAACATCATCTTGCTTTTGACACTCATCAGCTGTAGCACCCTGATAAACCATCATCACAAAAGAGAAAACAATATTATGCTTTCCCACTTCCCGCTCATTGCTTTATTGAGATGTATTAAGAATGAGTTATACCATGAAAGATGTCACATGCTGCAACAACGGAAGGGAAGAAAAATTTTTATTTGGTTACTGAGCCTGGTGCTCTACTACAGAAAATCCCACTGAACACTAATGATGCCTTGTGCAGGGAGCACAAGGAAGCCTTATTTCCATACATGAATAGAGAAACAATGGCTGTCAAATTTTATTTAAGACTAGCTAGGTCACAGTGTGCAGTGAAAGCAAAAATAACGTGTATTTTATTTCACTTGATGCAACATCCAAGGACTATAAGCAGGGATGCTGACCCCTGACAGGGAATTTGACCAGAGTACTAAATGTAGAACACAAACTCTTCACAAGCTGCCCACAATACAAACACTACAGAGCAGCAACATAACAGTTTATTTCTCCTTCAATTCCTCACACAGATTTATCTGCAGATATTTAAAAGTACTTAAAACCCACATTGGCAAAAGTTGCCCCAAGCTGCAATAAAGCCTCCTCTATGGATGTTTCTTCCTCTTCTGAAAGAATATGCTCTCTGAAAGTTGCACACATTTGTTTTCACACTCAGGGCAAGAAACCTTTAAACCCAAGATGTCTTACACAGCTAGGCTTCATCCCACTTGTGCTCAGAGATTGAAAGAAATGGTACCACTGAAAACATAGTACCAAATACAGCTGACATCAGTAATTACCTTCATACCCTGCTCTTATTCCATGTACAAGCGAAGGTAATCCAAGGCAACCAATACCTGCCTTCCTATTCCCACCTTCAGAAGACTCCCTTCATGCTCTCCTTCCATTTCCAACCCTGTTCTGCTGCTGAAAGTAGCAGCAGCCATGCTCAGCAGCCACAATAACTTTGGCAGGATTCCTTGAGCATGGCACAGCAAAAGTAAGAAAATAGTAAAAAGATGACCTGAAAATACACCACAGAGCTGAAAGTCCAAGTAGGGAAGACTCCATCTTCATATGAGCCTTGAGACCATCTCAAGCACTACCTTCATACAGAAAGACACCAAGAATTACTTAGTCCTTTCAACCCAAGACAGGTGAAAAGGTCAGAGATCTGCACTGGAGCTTACAGTCCTTCTCCTTCCAGCTGGCAACAACCACCTTCCAGCAAGAGACAGACTTCTCAGTGAGCTAAAAGCAAGCAGCCTTCCCCCAGCTCCCCCCTTCCTGTCCACAAGCTCAAGAACATGGCCACAGTTCTCAGCATTTGCCAAGATGTCAAGAGGGTTCAGCTTAAAACAGCACAGCAGGAGCAGCACAGTGTCCAGCTCCAGAGGCTCTGGAAACCCTCAGGAGAAGACCCAGCAGTTCCCTTACTTGTGCCCACCCTAGGCTTAGCCAAGGTAAGTGCTCCTTATAACACCCAGTTTGCAGTGGTGAGGCAATCCACACAATACAGGACCCCAAACTGAGGATTTACTCAAAATAAAGCAGTTCTTAGTATTACATTCACAGTATGTACACACATACCAAGGAGACTTTACTAATGGTATACTTCCACATCAGCAACTCGCCCACAACCACAGCATTTTGAAAACGGAGTATTTTTAAGAGCTCCTCAACTCATTCCAGATGGCAACAGAGTTTTCCCTTTTGCTGACAGGGCCACATGGTCCTTCATCCTTGCCCTCAGCAGTCAGCCAGTGTACATTATGTGATTCTTCCCTTTGTTAACATAAAAGGGAATATCCATTAACACCAGCACTGTTTTTACTTGCATTGTAGAACCATGAGGACTGCTGAAGTTGTTTCAAGGTAACAAAGAGTATCATCAGAAGAACACATACTTGGTTTCAGATTCAGATTACTTTTCTTTTGCTACATAAAGGCAGAAAATAAGTATCAAACCTATACTAACAATGAGCTCATCCCAGGCCCCCAAAGAGTAAACTGTCACAAAGGCATTTTTCTTCCTCTAACCATCTCCTGGCTTTGGCAAACATCTGTTCACCTTATTGATTTACAAATGCAAACTACTAGGAGAATTTTAGTACTTCTACAACAATTTGTCAGCTTTTAACAGGAAAAACACAGCTACTGTTTTTCTTCCACATTCACAGTGAATTAGATTCCATACCCATGCTTTTCACCATCTCTGCAAATCTTCAGAATATGTTTGCCTGACAGGTTTAGAGTCTACAACATATATTTCTACCCACATTATAGAGAAGAATAAACTAAATGCATTTTTGTTTCAAACGTCAAGCCATCAGTTCTTAGCCTTTTCAAACAAGTAAGGGATTGAAAGTATTTTTTCTGGTGCTTACAAGGTTTCAGGGTGCTCATGTCATCAGACGTTTTTGGCCTGTTCTCACAGGACTTGGAAAACTCTCTTCCTCACACGGATACTACATCCTGTCTCTAGCTCAGAGAACTTTCTGAGAAATTAGCTATCTAATCACTTGTTTAGAATCCATCAAAAGCAATTAGCCTGAATAAACAAACCCTATAGATCCACCGCAGTGACAGATGCATATTATTATACAACCAGCAACACCTGAAACCCTAAAAAACTGATTTATCTCCTGCACTAGGGCTTGCATGAAATAACAAGGTATAGGACAGCAATACAAAGATGGTTTCTCATGCAGCTACAAGGGAAGGTCAAAACCACCACGAAGTTTCTTTTCTAGGTTCAAGACCATTTGGGTCACTGGCCAAGCACTTTTGCATTGAGGGAAACATAAGAGATGTCCTAACACCACCACTGAAAAGCCATCACTATCATTGAAGAGGAGACTGAATTAAAGACCTGCAAGTTTAAATCATACTTTCTGAGTTTGAATATTACCAAAGGATGCTGAAAATCTGGGTCAGAGCTGGAAGGTGGACAGACTCCTATGGCAAGATTCCCCACAGGAATGTCTTTCCTGCTCCCTTAAAACAATATTGTCTTTTACTAGGAAAATTAAGTAGTCACTTTTAGAAGTCCTAACAGCACAAAGTGTCAGGGCCACTGCAGAGGCTGGGAACATTGCAGGGCTCTCTCCACCCTCCCTCCCAAGAGGAGCATCCCTGGCTGATGCAGCAACGCAGTCACCCTGCATTAACACTGTACCGTGAAATAACATTCGAGAAAGTACGTTACTCAGCTTTCTACAGTCAGGTAGCAAGCTTGTTAAAAATAATCAGAGCCTTTACCCAACATTGGCTTCACTTCACTCCAAACACACCAGTGAGGAAGGCAGAAACTTTAAGGACTGAAAAATCTGAAAAAAAAAACCTTCTGTAAATCTATGTTTGAGGATATGGAGGTATTACTATTGTGCTATCTGTATATGAAACTGCTTACAAAGTCTGTCAGAAAAAGTTATGATGCAATTTACTATTGCTAAAATTTGATGAGAAACTCACTTGAGAGTTAACAGCAAATTATTAGAAAAGCAAACACCTCAAATCAACTCTGTTTACCAAATACCTTTTTCAGACCACCATTTGAGCACTCCTTCCCTCATTCTTTATTCTACTGAAAATAGCACATGGCTACAAAACCTGCATTGTCCCAGCTGCTATTCAGTCTTTCATGAATCCCAGATCTCCAGCACAATACAAAAACACTCAAGCATTTATTCTTGTAAGGGATCAGTGTTACATGCCTGGTGTTTTCATTCTGGGCCTGCACAGGCAATTTGTTTACTACATTATTATGTAAAAAAATGCACATGTGCAAAGGCAAGGTAACAAATTCTTCCTCTTTCTTTGCCCAGGACAGCTCACAAGGGATGGAAAGCAGAGCCTTCTACCACAATAGGACATTCCTTTCATTGACATTAGTAAAATGGGACAAGCTGTAACATAAATACACCCCACAACAGGTCCCTTCAGAAGAAACCAACCCTGTCTCTTCTCAGAGAACAAATGCAGTAAGGAAGGGGGGGACAAGAATGAGAGGATGCCAAAGGAGGGGAAGGACTCCCACTTATTTCGCCTTTTAGCCCGCACCACCTGCAAGCCTTATCTGGACAGTTCTGCTGACACTTGAAAGGTGGAATGCATCACAGAAAGCATTAGCTGCTTGTCAATGCAAAATACTGCATTCAGTTTTGGAAACCATTCACAAAGACAGTTTCAATGTAAATGCCTACCAAGTTTCAAGGAACACAAAAATAAATGTAAGAATGCAAAGCAGTACTACTCCTTATAAAAATCAGTACATAGGCTGCCTACAAAATCTATCTCTGAATTCTGAGCAGGTGAGAAGAAGTAAACAAAAAGGAACCTTTTATTTTTCCTACACAAATAAGACTGCAATACTGTATATTGTGCATACACTGGTACCACAATGACAACCCTATCTCATACACCAATTAAATCCACTGAGGAACACTGCTGGGGTGCGTCCCACCCCCCACCTTCTTGTTCCCATAACCCCCCTGTTCCCGCCACACAGGGACGGCGTCCCCGCCCCCACTCCCCGGTATATATGGTGTTGCTGAGCCCTGCTCAGCGCTCTTCATCCCCCGTTCCCCTGTGTTCCTGGAACCTCCGCTCCCCAGAATAAACGTGCCTGAAGAGCCATTCCTGCCTCTTTTACTTCCTCCTGCGCCTTTACGATCGGAGAAAGGACTCGGGCCCACCAGATCGCCGGAGCAGCCCCGCCTCAGCACGATCCAGCCGTGCACCGCCCTAGAGCACCGC
>VZTG01003321.1:68484-82566 GCA_013397845.1 Melanocharis versteri | reverse complement strand
CGCTCGGGCCGTGGGGGCAGGCGTCTGGGAGCGAGCCCCTGAACTGCCTCCCGCAGACTAAAGCGGCGGCCGACCATCTCGCGAGCCACTGCAAAGATCTTGCCGCCTCTCTCTGGAAGAGAGAACGCAACAGAACACAAACCTCTAGCCAGTTTGCCAAGGACACCATTTAAATAGTAAAATGGAGATTTATTTTCTCACAAACAAAACAAACAGTAAATTCAGGACAGTGTCCCACAAAGACCCACAGGTGACATGTGAAATGCTCCTCACCCAACCAGATCAATGCACTGGTGAGGAGCATTCCTCATTTCTCCCAAGAAGAATGATGCTTGCCTATGAAACCAGTTCCCACTGAAGCTACAAATACTACTTATAAGCCAAAATACTCATAAGACAGACCAACACCAAGAGGATGTTCTGTCGATTTTTTGTTTTGAAAAACAATGTAGATTATTAGACAATCTCAGGGACTGCCAGCTTCTGAAAGTCAATACAATGATGAACTGGGCCACCAATCCAGGCTGAGAGCCTGGCCTTCCTTCCACCAGCGCAGTGAAGGGCCAAGACAACCAATTTTGAACTACCACACAAATCTAAATGAAACATAACTGAAGTACACATGCATATGGATCACATAGGGTTTTATTTTTTTAACAGAAATGTTAATCCTTTTTATAATTCTCCACTCAGTTTATCACAAACAAATTACAAAAATCAGAAAATAAACTTGTGTGTGGTCAGGCAAGCATCATAACACTCAGTGTAAACTACAGGGTGTGAACGTAACAAGATCACAGAGCACAACATTTGATCTGGGTCACACTGAGGCTGAATCGATTAAGAGGAATCCACAAGGACCCAAGCTGGCAGTACATGACTTTCAATAGCCCCAGCACAGCAAGACACTACAGGAGTCTATGCAAAACCTGTTTGTCAGCAACAATGATATATAGCCATGGTCTAATTATCACCAACTGGCAATGAGGACAATACACAGAAGAAAAAAGTATGCATTGATTAATATGCAGACTCTAAGCTTACTTTGCTATGGAAGAGGGGATGTGTGGACAATCAATTAAATCCACCCAATTAATCTAAGGACAGGCTTCCAGATAGTAATAGAACTAAGTGGCTGCAGCATCATCCCTTAACACACTGACATGAGATGTAAGTGTTTAGAGAATCTTTAAATCATTTAGGTTGGAAAAGTACTTCGAACACATCAAGCGCAACCATTCCCCCAGCACTGCCAAGTCTACCACTGTATGATGCCCCTAAGTGCTGCATCTACAGGTGTTCTAGTTTCAGTCAGGACAGGGTTTGTTTTATACAGTAGTCAGGAAGAGGGCATGGCCAGACTACTGTTACTTGATATCATCTCACATTATGGCAGTAGTCGGGTATTTGTTGCAATGGACACAGCCTGGGGAGAAAAGAGACAGCCAAACTCAGGAGGAACAAGATAGAAATGCCTTTATTTATTTATATACAGATGGGTTTTATACCCTAGGTTCTTGGAATGGTAGAAAAGTCATTGGATCTTTAGCCAATCATCCCCCAGGTTTATTGGGGATCCTAAAACACCCATTTCCTAAACAATCCCTCAGAATAACAATAACAAGCTGCAAAACATTTCGCAGGTGCAAGACAGAAGAATTATTTACAAAAGCTCTCTAGCCGTTTTTCAGCTAGCATCTGTGGGAAAGTGGAGATGCTCACGGACACAGGCAGATACTGGAAAATCTCTCTGCCACCAAGCCTTCAGCATCCAAGGGTACTGTTCCACTTTCCGTGTAAATTATTTATCTTATACTTTTTGTTATTTATATTGTTGCTGTTACTGCTTATTTTTCTTATCTCATTGTTCTTTCCAGGAAATTGTTCTTATCTCAACCAGTGATTTTCACTTTTTTGTGCCTCCAATTCTCAACTCCACCCCAGAGCAAGAAGGGGTGGGGGGCAAAGGTGGAGGTGGGGAGCCAGTGAGCTGTATCTGGTTTGGGAGAGTCTTGATGGGAGCACCAAATTGGGAATATTATTCCTAAAGCACAACAAAAGATCTTTTAAATCCCTCCAGGGATGGTGCCTCCACCACTGCCCTGGGCAGTCTGTTCCAGTGCTTGACAGCCCTTTCAGTGAAGAAATTTTTCCTACATCCAATCTAAACATTTCCTGGTGCAACTTGAGGCCATTTCCTCTTGTCCTGTGCTTGTTACCTGGGAGATGAGCTCAACCCCCACCTGGCTACAACCTCCTGTCAGGCAGAGTGTTAAGATCTCCCTTAAGCCTTCCCTGGATCCCATCTGGTGCCACAGTTGTCTATGTCTAACGGGTGTAGCAGATCACTGACCATTTCCCCTTGGATCATAGGGCTTCATTCTGCTCCCCATCCTGGTCTTCTAGCTCCGGGAGCTGGGTACTCAGAGAACAATGAGTCTTACTATTAAAGACTGAGGTAAAGAAGGCATTAAGTACTTCGGTCTTTTCTCATCCTTTGACACCATGTTTCCCTGTGCATCCAATAAAGGATGGAGATTCTCTGTAGCCCTCCTTTTCTTGCGAGTGTATTTATAGTATAATTTTTTATTGTCTTTATGGCAGTAGCCAGACTAAGCTCTAGTTGGGCTGTGTCCCTTCTAATTTTCTCCCCGCATAACATCATTACATCCTTGCAGTCCTCCTGAGTTGCCTTCCACTTCTTCCAAAGGTCATAAACTCTTTTCTTTTCCCAGAGTTCCAGCTTTTCTGTTCAACCTGGCTAATCCTCTTCCCCACCTGCTCATCTTCCAGCAAGATTAGAAGGGCCTATTCCTCCACTTCAAAGAAAATTGTTCCATCTCTTTTCCTTTATGGAACCAATTTTGACACAGAGCATAGGCTGACTCCACCTCAGCAACACTTCCACGCTAGATGAACTATCATCTTTGTTATTTGGTTGCACTCACAGACTCTGATCCCAGTCATGTGAGGGCACCTGGGAAGTGGGGCATTTCTGTGGGAACTATTAGCAAGCACACGTGGAAATGCACAGTATACTAAACAAGAAACCTCTTTCCCTTCTTGTCCAGATGCAACACCGACTGAAAATAACTGAAAACGAGTACATTGTGGGGTTTTAATAGCTAAAGCACTGAAAGTGAAATCAATGACCAAAAAAGCCTGATTTTGGCTGCTCTTTTTATTACTATTCCTGAATATAAACACGACTCCAGTACTTTATTTTTATTCTAACTCAACAGAAATTGTAGGGATACAGTAGCAATAATAGATGTTCTTTCTGAGAAGGATAATCCATAAAGGCCAAGCAGCCATATAAAACACCGTCCACCTCTAAAACAATTATTTTGAGTGCCCGCTAGGCAGAAAAATTCAAATGGCTCCTAGTACTTTGCATTTACACTCATTTTAATTCCAGCTAGGGCAGAAGAATAAAATTGTTAGTAGTGACTACTGTACAAGTGTTGGCTAGTTAAAACCTCAAAACTTAAAGCACCTTGAATTCTTCTTCTTGCACAATTACTGCATCCCACAGGACCCCAAAACTCCCAAGCTTAAGCACAGCATACTATCTTACACACAGTAATGCTATATTTATTTTCAGGGCGGTTTTCTTCCATTTCAGGATGAACTCAGTGCTGTAGAAGTGCAGGAAAAAAAGGATGACTCCAGGGCTGGCAGGATCCTCCCATGACCGAAAAGCTGCCATGCTTATTTATCCCACACCCCAAAACTAGACGCCTGTAGTCTCTATGATACCAGATGGCCTGCATATGATGGTCTTCATTCCTCGAGCAGCAGAGCTCTGAAGCTGTACCACACAGGCTGGGATCAGCCTGGGCCCACACACCCTGCCCCGCCTACAGGCCTGTATCCATCAGAGCACATGATTGATGCTCTTTGCCTCACTTGACATTACTTTAAAATATGGAATGATATCCTCAATAAATCACAAGTGCTGAAGGTGCAAGCACATAGTCTCAAGTGACAGGGTAAAGCCTAAAATGTCATACAAATAGGAAGGGTTTTCATGTCAGAGTGCTGAGATTCCAGTATATGTAGGAGTCCTGTTATCACAGTCAAAAATTTCCTCTGTCATCAAATTTCGTATCTTCATATTCTTCAAAATTAATATCAGATTTCATATCTGTTTTTTCTGTATCCTGAATCACAAGCAATCTCAGCCTAGGTTTCACAAGGCTATTCAAACCTAACTGTGGCAGATGGCAAAGGCACACACATATAAACTTATTACGATTACTGCATAAAGCCCATGCCTCAGTCCCTTCATCCCTGCAATAATACATCACTGCCTGTCAATATCAAACGTTAATAACTTCACACTATTCCTACAACAGCAACTACATTAACTTGGGTTTACACGTTTTCTGCTTCTATGAACTTGTGGAGACCAAAGATCACCCTCTAGAGAACCAACCTCAGACCAAGGCCAGTAGTCTAGCTTTCAGTGTCAAAGAGCTAAGACATCTCCCTCCAAGACAGGCAGAACATTTTACTTTTCCTCTCATCCTCATTTCAGAGCAGCAACTCAAAATTTGGGGGTTTTTCAGCCACCTCCGTACACTTCCCCTCTGCTGCCAACCTAACACTGGAACAGCAATTCCAGCAAACATCTGAAAGCCACACATAATGCTTTGGTGAGAATATTAGTGCTATCCATTAAGGTTTATTACACTTCTGAAAACATTGCTTGCTCTCTGCAAAAGTAAAGCCTGCTGTTCACATATGAGCTGCCATATCCAGCTGTTCCTCTTCATACCCTTACAGCTCCAACCTGTTCTTGCTTCTAAGGCCCTGACACGCAGCAGAGCCCCGTCTAGAAGCATCTCTGTCAGCCTGATTCATTTGCAATTACAGGTAAGACAGAATATCTTTTCCAGCAATAACGATGACTGAGGAAGACATGCTGGCAATCACTGCTGCAGCGGCTAGAGAAGCGCACGTACTGTACACAGTCACTGCTTCTCTAAGTACACTCAGCTTCAAGATACGCAAAATGCATAGTCAATGTAGTATTTGCTTCAATTATACTTGGTCATTTATTCCATCTGCAGGACCAGATTTGTAACTGGCATTCATTTAATTTCACTGTTTTAAAATATACACCACTGGTTGACTCAATAGATAATTTGCAGAGAAATACTCTACACTGAGAGAAAAGTATCCCACATAATTCACATTTATTCCTTATTCCCAGCAGACTAAAAAGTGAAGCTCTCCAGGTAATCAAGAAAAAATGAGCATACCAGTGAAACATCAAACTGGGACTACCACCTATACGACAATAACTGACCATCATTTTCTCTTCTTGCATTGCATACCTTGATTATTTTTGCACTTCCAAGAACCACACTGGGAAATACCTACAGCAGTAGCTGAAAGAAGACATTGCAGTTCTGTCCAAACCTCTCTTTCTAAGACCGTAAAAATTTTAATGTAGTGCTAAAAAACACTTCTAATACAGGGCTGTAAGTGAGCTGCTCACTAAAAGTTTTTGAAGTTACAGAAACTATGGTAGTTATATTTCTTCTTAATTCTTATTTTAATTAAGCAAATCTAAGAAAAAATAATAGCTGGAAACTCTTACCAGATTGTTAGCTTAAGAAAAACATAAGGATAGATGAGTAGCATTTAAATTAGTCTGGTAAAAATTCTGAAAAACACATGATGCTAGAGCATTAGCTTTTCTGCAAGTCACCTGAGTATTTGACCATAAATTAAATTAATTATAAATGGGTGTTTCTTATAAAAAACTATTAAGAACTACCTCAACTCAAGCACAACATCTGAACTCTGGTGCTAAACCTAACTGTATTGTTCTTAGGAAGAAGTAAAAGATGAAAGCTGAAAAATAATTCAGGTGCTCAGTGAAGAAGACTGAACAGCATAGTACTGGATAATGAAGTAATTTATCAGCATCACAACTTTCAGCAAAAAGGCATGAAAATACAGATGCATTCTTTGAAATCTTTACCGACCTATATAAAAGTGTCAGCATGGGTTCTATTTATTTTTCTGTGTAATATTATCATTTTCTAGAGATAGTTTTTGTTTTTTGGGTTTACCACCAAGAGTTGGAGTGTTCAACCCTACACATGCACTGTCACTATTGTGATCCTGACTGATGCCAGGGAGCTGACATTACATTTGCTTGTGCAGACACAGTCAAAGGACATAAAGTCAGATCTCACTGTCGCCCAACCTGCTACACTCCACCTTTCGTTCTGTCACTCTAGAGGTAAACCTTAAATTCATCCCGCTAATATTATCCTAATATACTATTTATTAAAAGGGAAGGCAGTCTAAGATAATCCCAAGCTTACATTTTCTACTCAAGCAAATACAAATTCAGACATACTAATGAGCCCTGTCCATCTGACTCTCTCCTCAGACAGGCACTATACAGCTAATCATAATTAGCATCAGTTATCTTTAACATGCATACACAACACACAAGCACACACAATCTGCTAGCTCAACAGCCTGCAGTTCCATTTCAGGCTTGGATTTCACCTATTTCATATTTACAGTATATGATCATTACCCCTTTTAGCAAGGGTCATTTTATTTTGACATCTATGAAGCTGTTCAGTATCTTCATCAAAAACAAACCACACAAGAAAATGTGACGTACTCTCCGTGTTTCGAGTAATAATTTCTCTGAATTTCATTAGATTCTAAGGAGTCAGCACCTAGGAAAAAAAACAACAACAACAACAACAAAAAACAACCAAAACCACACACACAGGTGCAGGTTAGACATCAAGCTCTGCCAGCTATAGCCTACCTCCAACCATTATACACAAACCACATCCTTAAAACACCCACTTTGCAGACAGAAGAGAATGCAACAGCTGCCCCAAAGCAGGGAACTGTTCTTCGCTCTTGCACTGCTCCTTTAAGCAACAAACAATCTCAAAGCCCCTGAGGCTCAGAAGGAATGCCTGGGGAGCCTGGGTCCCAGACACACCCCGTTCAGCTCAGCACATGTTCATTCTCAACAGCGGATGTGACCATGCCCTCGGAGGAATGCGCTCATAAATTACACAAAGTGCTTTGTAAGAGATATGGATTGCTTTAATCGGTCTTCCCCAAATGGCTGCATCCCATGTTTTTCCACCTACAAAAAGGGGAGTGATGAAAAAAACCCAAAAAACAACATTCTCTTCAAGCTGAACTTCTCTCTTCGCAAACACTATTTATATCTCCACCCCTTTATTTGGAGCCTTAGCATAAGGACAGTGGTGTGTAACCACAGGTTCTGACCATGGAGAAAGCGAACCCAGTGCCTTTACTAGACAGGTGACACTGGGAAACAGGAGAGCCAGCAGCTCCTTACAATAACCAACCCACCAAAAGGAAATTTCCAAAGGAGTTTGATATTCACTTTTTTCTTTTAGTATGCACTGTTGCATTTCTGACTACAGTGTGGCAGATACACTACCTTAGACAGAGTATCTGTACAAGCTGTCACAGCTATAAGGCATTGGTCCTCCCACCACCTCTGCAGCTACAACTGCATTAGACATGGAGAGGACATGCAAAGCAGACCTATTTCCACCAGTCCTCAGTGAGCTTCATTTCCAATCTCAACTAGTCCAGTTACATGCCACTGGCACTTGTGAGGGGCCATCATGTTTCAGGTGTGCTCCTAGAGAACATTATCTAGTTGAGTTCCACTGTGGAAAATGTCATCCCAAGCACTCGCAGTAGGGCATCAAGCCCAGAGCACCAGCACAACAGCACAGTCTCCTCACACATTATTTGAATATAAATGCCAGTATAGGCACAGCATAAAGCCACCAACTTTAATCAAAAGGAAACACCAAGTCATAGAATCATCAAAGTCCAACTACTGTCCCTGCACAGAACAGCCCCAAGAATCCCACCATGTGCCCGAGAGTGTTGTCCAAGTGCATCTTGGACTCTGGCAGCCTTGGGACCATGACCACTTCCTTGGAGAGAATGTTCAAGTGCCCAACCACCTCAGGGTGAAAAACCTTTTCTTAATATCCAACCTAAACCTCCCTTGACACAGCTCCAGCTGTTCCCTTGGGTCCTGTCACTGGTCACTACAGAGAAGTGATCTTCTCCTCCTGAGGAAGCTGTTGACTGCAGTGAGGCTTCTGCTCAATCTCCTCTTCTCCAGGCTGAATGGACCAAGTGCCCTCAGGTGTTTCTCATATGGCTTCCTCTCCAGGCCCTTCACCATCCTCACAGCCCTCCTTTGAATTTTCTCCAATAGCTTTACATCTTTCTTATATTGGGGTGTCCAATGCTGAACACAGGACTCGAGGTAAGGCTGCAACAGTTTCTTAAAACCAAAGTGCTCTACCAATCCTCCCCATACCACAACACCAATCTACTCTATCCTCTATGCTCACTGTGCTATTTTCCCCTTCAAGGCGTAACAGGCCTTTTCACTGGGGTTTATCAACTGATAGCAGCACATGCCCCACAGCCAAACAAGGCTCAGCATGACTGCTTTCAGTTCACGTTCCAAGAGGCTCTAAAAATAGGTGTACAAAGTGTACATCCTAGCCCAGAAAGGCTAGGCTTACGGAAGCTGGTCTGTTTTCCTCACTTACTTTGGCAGTTATTAGAAATAGTCCATCAACTTATCAAATCTGCTGGCAGACCAACCACCACTGACTTGAAGTATGAACTCATTCAGAACTGGTATCAGTTGCAGGACAGAGAGGGATGTATCTCTCAAAGCTGTAGTAACTGTTCAAAACAAGTGCCTCACCTCATAAAGGTATGGGCAAAGCTGACAAAAAGATGTGGCTAATAGGGGAACTGCAGAACAAGCAGAGGTGGGGGACACAGCAGTGATGGTGTAGGGGACACGCTAAGCACAAGAAAAAATATGAGTCTGTAAGACTTTCCACCATCAAAGCCAACGGGGGCACTTAGGAAGCATCACCTTACCTAGGGATAATCATTGCAAGCAAAGCATGTAATTTTAATTCACCTTTCTCATCACCTCCCATCATTAACTGGGAAGAGAGAGAAATCCACCCAGGGACATGGGTGTGTCTGCTGAGCCAGCATTAATAAAATATTTGCTGTATGTGTACCTTCAAGTACAATTGGGCTACATATTTCAAACAGTTTCAGGCAACCAAACCCATTTACTAACTCAGAATTAGCTCTGCAGATAACTCCAACAACTGAATGTGTCAGCGGCAGGAAGGTGTTAGGGATTTATGTAGTACATGGATCTAACAACCTACCTGCAGAAAAACAAACAAATAAAAAAAAACCAACCAGTAACTACCAATATTAAACAAAAGCATACATTTTTATTAAAAAGAAATAGACCTGTGTGTATACCAAATGTTTCTTCACACAAGTCATAAGGAAACCGACTACAAAACTAAAAAGTTTACTGAAAATTGAGGGCACACTGAGACAAAGCACTCTTATTCTAAATGACAATCTCTCTTTCGTTAACACTGCATTTTTAGCCATGTCGAAACAAAATTTCATTTTTCCAGCACTCCTGTGGTATGCTCTAAGCGAGCACTTTCCCAAAAAATCCCAGCTGTGTGTGCCAGTGATCCAGCAATTATGATAAGCATTTTTGAGTACCTAATCAAAACAACTCAAGCTGTAGAACTGCATTATTGACTTTGTTCTGCAAACACAAATTCATAACCAGTATGCTGCTTTTGAAAACAAAGCCATTATATCTTTTCCATTGGCTGCTTGTGGGGTTTTTTTAAAGCTTTATGAAACTCTTGCCATTAACTTGTCAACTGTTGTTTTACAAGCCACTTTCCCATTACTGTTCCTTATAAGAGAATCTAATCTTGTACCCTTAAACCAAATCTAGATACTGCACATAACTAAAACCCTATAATGTACATAAACCTGCTAATACCAAAAGTAAGAATACCAACAGTCACTATTCTGGGCACCAAAAAATGGGAGACTCAGTACGGGAAGTTTCAAGAATACTTTTAAAGTGTATTCAAGAGGGAGGTACCAAGGGTTCTGTATAAGTAAGAATAAAAAACACACACACACAAAACCATTCCAAAAATAAAATCCCACCCAAAAAAAGATCCCACCAAAATTTCACAGTTGGTGTTTTTCTAATTAAGAAACTAAGCATCCGTTGAGGTCTGAGACAATAAATAACAGAGGGGAGAGAAAGTTTCTAAGCAGACTAAAACAAATCACCAGCACAAATCTGTACAATTATATTTAAAAAGTCATGCATCATCTTAGTTTAACTCTCTTTAATTTAACTCCTATTTCATTTCTACATTCTTTTAATCTTCTTGCCTTGACACTCACTGACTACAGAGAAACTCTCTCTGGAAGACATACCTGTGCAGTCAGAATTCCCCACACGCAATTAGTGACACCCACCCCCTCCCCACCTACAATTTAAATAAAGTCTCCAAAGTAACACAGAAACAATAAACATTATTTAAAAGGAAGATCTCCAGAAAGCTGTGACCCCCCCGCTTCCATAAAGAAAAAGGTAAAATCCATACATAGCACAGCATCTCCGATAGACTTCAAGAGCCACATCCCAACAAGGTGGGCAGGCCACTGCTGCCTGCATGCCCTTCTTGCCCCAGGTGCACTTCCTCCTTTCAAAGCACAAGCAGAACAACAAGGGGGACATGGCACACTAAATTCAAAGCCTTCTATGTTTTTGACACCATACCAGTTTAGATGCCATCAAGTGATTTGGCTGCATGGGTCTGAAAATGTTGAGACACTTTCAAACAGAATTTTTACATGCTTTTTATGATATGTAATTGAAGTCACGGGAACAGTTGACTTGACATACTCCCCCTTTCTTTTCTGAACACTTTGACTCAAAAAACCCACATCAGTTCTAGATTTCTGTACCACCTGGCTTAGAAAGAAAACTTGGTATCTTATGACATATACTGTTCATCAAAACAAAGCCAAAGGATGAATCTGCAAGGTACACATTACCAAAACCTATAGGGTTTTAATTAGAAAATGCTAAACCACGTAATTATAAGGCTTTCTCTCTATTCTTCCCCTCGATTCTTACAAGACAATCACTAGTTTCCAAAAACACTCAGTAAGTTGTTTATTGTCTCCTCCCATCAGCTCGGGAAAACTATTCAAATCTGGTTCTTACAATGCCTGCCACAGAGCAGCAAGTAAAATCTTCCATTTTCCTACCCTTGAAGACCACCTTCTGACAGACCAGCAACTTTGCTGCTGACATGACTAAAAGCAGTCTTTGAGCTAGGAAACCAGTGACACAATGTTTCTCCAAGTAAGACAGCTAGTGAGTAGTGGGGGTGGGAGTGGCGCTTCTTTGGGGTGTTGATGGGTATTGTTGATTTTTTTTCCTAAATGAACCTTATGTTGCATTGTTCCTCCTGAAATAAGAATTAAAACTGTTAGAGCAAGATAAAAAAAAAAGGAACACCAAAAAAGACAACACTGACATGAAAACAAATCTCACAAGAATTACAGGAGCTAACCGACTGCACAGTAAGTGAGAACAGGATTGTTCATTGCTGTAGAAGACACTCACAAGCCCCTCTGGACCTGGTGTGATGGATCCTGGCAACCCATCAGCCCAGACATGCAGGAGAATCTCAGGGGAGCAGCACCAGAACCGCAGAGCTTGGCAAGGGGACAGAGATCCTGGGAGGTCTCCTCACCCACGCTTCTGCGAAGGGCAAAGTAAAGGCAAGAATTCAAAGCAAATCTTAAGACTCTGGACAAGCACAATACAATACAAAACAAATTATACTCTGATGGAGTATACATCCACAATTACTTCAGTTTTCTTTAATCCCCCTGGACAAGCTCATACCTCGCCAGAAGCCTAATTCCAGGGAAAGCTGATGGCAGCCAAGGCAACGGTATCATACTGAAATTTAACTTGCAGATTTCTCTGGAACTATTCTCTGGAATTAAAAAGCAGTAAGTAATGGATAAACAAAGCCTGTGCTCCAGCCTAAACACCCAAAGGCTCCTGTGGCCTTGTACACCAGCCTCAGCTATCACAGGAACACAGGAGCTATCACTCGTATCCACATTATTTAGCGATCTTCCTCACATGGGTTTTTTTTCCCTGCAGACTTATCTAAAAATGAGAAGATATGAAAATGCATTAAGTACTCCATATCTGTTGACTTGAACCAATTTCTTAAAAACTGTTTCTTTCCTTCTAGAAAATTTCTGTTTTGAAGAGCCAAGGAGCACAGCTGAATGCACGGAGGAAAGACAACCATAAGCAGATACAACACAAACTTGCTCAGCACTATCCGGCGGGATCCAGGGTCTTTAGTTTTTTACCAGTCCTGCTGAAACAAAATCTTTCAGTGGGTTCAAAAAACTTACCACTCACCTTTTATCACAATTTACACCAAGAAGAGACACTTTCCAACTGTCTCCTTTAATAGTTCTGCAAATATTACTGCATTTTTATCCGTGAAATCCCAAACCACAATAACCAGCTTTTCAAAGAAAACACTTGCTCACGACAGGCTTAAAAACATAAAAACATCAAGTTTAAGGCTTAATTATGTTTTGATAGCACCAAATCTCATATCCTGAAATCAACAACAAAATAATTTATGGTGTATTTGCAAACAGTCTTACTGTCAACAAAATATGGTATGACCAGACACCACTGCATTCTCCTCAGGATGTGTGGTTAAAGCACTGGAAGTACCAGGTGGGAACAGAATTCAAATCCCATAATTAGAACAGAGACATTTGATCTGACCTCTTCCACATTACAGGTTATTATTACATTTCTCCTGTTTACAACGATGAAGCCATCTTGTATTTATCTCCTTGGAAAATTAGTTCTGCAGTCTTCACATCTGAAGGCAAAAAATCTATTTATCTTCTCAGCTTGCCCCAAGCCTTTACTGCCAAAACCACATTCCCAGTTTCCTATCTGCAAAGCCTTCCAGACAGGGTACTTGGCATGCCTTTCCTTGCCTGGTATTTCTTCTTTAAGGAGGCAAATAAGGCACTTTTCAGTCTTCATTTTGATAAATTAGATTATTCTTCTCACCTGGTTTTACCTCCAG
This sequence comes from Melanocharis versteri, assembly GCA_013397845.1. Lineage (NCBI taxonomy): Eukaryota > Metazoa > Chordata > Aves > Passeriformes > Melanocharitidae > Melanocharis > Melanocharis versteri. The sequence continues at coordinate 69,490 of VZTG01003321.1, read as the reverse complement.
AGTCAGAATTAATTTTTCTTTTTAAATTACTTCTATCCATCAGAGAAACCAATTTCCGTCCCAGCTCTCTCTTCCCTATGCCCTTCTCAGAGATGATGGCCTACTCTCAACACAGGATCTAGGCCCCAACATCCCTCTTAAAAAGGAGGCAGTCACTTGACTGATTATCAGACTCAATGTCAAACACCAGTTTTACCACAACAACAGAAAACTCAAGGCTTCCATCCACTGCTGTTGAGCCTCACAAGCCAACAGCACTTTATAAGCCACATTTTCTCTCTCTGCTCATAAAAGGAGTACGTAACAGCTCTTTGTTACTTAAAAGTTGTCTTTCAAGTGACAGATTAATTAAAGCTTTCTTCCTCTTATCAGTTAAGAGATACAATTCCCTTAAAACACATTACAAACATTTATGCATGCACTGATATTCAAGCGTGCCCAGCTTCATTCACATCAAAGTGGATGGTTCAGATGACACAAGCAACCTACACCAGTCCCAATTTTTACAGCCTTTAGTATTTTTGCCACTGCCCCCGGCAGTTCTATAAACAGTTCAGCATTTGTATTATAGCTATTGTCTCTGTTTTGGAGACAAATTTCAGGACAAAAAACCCTGGAATGAGCATTTCCTCTAAGGAGAAAGGGCTTCAATAACTCCCTTTTCTTCTGCCAATGACAGAAATGAATACCAGTGGATGAAAGCGAAAAAAAAACCCAACCTGTTTATTAACAAAGCACAGAAAAAAAAAAATTGACACTTACACCCCATCCCCACCTCACCAGGAGGCTGGCAGGCAAAGATGGCGGCTGCCCCTCTTTGCCTCAGAGAAGGGAGGAGAAAAGAGTTCACGCAGCAGCTGGGAATCTGTTGGATTTCTGGCGTGGGTCTCCTCCTCGCAGCAGGCAAAGTTGGTGGAGTTTAGCATCCTTTCTCGTGTTGGTCCAACTCCTCTGAGGTCTTGGGTTAGGGGTGGTCCCCCCCCCCCCCCACCCCCCCCAATGGGCC
>VZTG01003321.1:0-59411 GCA_013397845.1 Melanocharis versteri | reverse complement strand
CCCCCCCCCCCCCCCCCTTTTTTTTGGGGCGGGGGGGGGGGGGGGGGGGAGAACCGACACGCAGCCGTGCCAATTCCTCCTCTAGGCTCCAAGCTTGCTGTCAGCGCACACCCCCGGACGGAGGGCACAGGGAGATCCCCAGCCCCCACCCCACATAGGGTGGAAGGGACCTGGAGGAGGTGCCGCCCGGNACCACCCCCGCTCGCAGCCCGCTCCCCCCTCCAGGAGGGGATGCCACCGTCTCCGCAGCCCGGCTTCGCTTCCCTCCCGGGGGCGGACACCCCCGCGTCCCTCGCTCGCAGCCTGGCTGCGCGCCCCTAGCCCCCGCCCCATCGGAGGATGCCACGGGGTCACCGGCCTGCGGCGTGCCTGCTCGTGGGGGAAGCTTCCCTTCCCCAGCCCCCGGCGGAGCCAACCCCAAGGCAGAGCCGGCGCTTCTGCCGTACCTACGCAGCACTGCCGTGGACCCCTGCCCGCTGCAGCTCCAGGCGGCGGCGGCCGAAGTTAACGGGGCAGCGCCCCGGCAGCCGCACCAGCGCAGGGAGCCGGACACGCGCAGCGGGGCCGGGGGCGGCAGCCCCGGGAGTTCCTAGCCCGCTCCCTCCCCGACGCCTCCGCCACCCTCGGGCTCGCCGCTCCTATTGTTCGAAGGAGGGAGAGCGGCGGCAGCTGGGGATGGAACACCCCTGGGAAAGCAACCCTCGCCTTCCCCGCCGCGGCCAAGCCCACGCCGCGGGGGCGGCTGCGGACAGACAAAGCCTCGGAGAACCGGCAGAGGGTGGCGGGGAAGCCCCCGCCCGCCGCTTCCTGCCCCGCTTACCTCGAGAGCCCGGGCAGCGCTAGCGGCCAGCAGCAGGACGGCTAAGTGGGGCAGCATCGCGGCGGCCGGGAGCAGGGACAGAGAAAGGAAGGACGGGAAGGAGGGATGCCGGCTGGCGAGACGCGACGGGGTCCGACTCTAAATCCTCGAGGCCGCGCCGCTGCCGAGGAAAACGACTGATCTGCAGCGGCTCCGGGAGCGGTGCGGCGGGGCCGGTCAGCTGATGGCCCGGCCCGCCCCCGAGCGGGCGGCGCGCCCGNCCTCCGTGGTTCTCAGTAGCAGCTCCCGTTACCTCCTCGGCCGCTCGGGTACCGCCGATAACCTTCCTCGAAGGCACCACACCACCTGTCCGCCGCCCGCGTCTGCAGGGACCGCGACGCTTCCATGCGCGGTCCCCCCTCGCTGAGGCACTGCGTTCAGAAACGCAACCCCCCATCATTGCAAAGTGCTCACAAAAACACCCAAATCTAAACGTGTTGTGTGATTTAGAGGCTATTTAACGCATTCTGCCTTTCCTGGCAAGGTTGCAGACCAAGCCGGGATCTCCCGTTCCTGTCGTGGTGGTGATGAGTCAGCACAGCCGTTTCACACATGACACACCACACACACCATTGATAACAAAGATATGCAGGAACATCGGAAGAGCTGGGGCTTATGGCAGATGAACAAGGAAGAAATCAAATGAAAATCTAGGACTTTGTCAAATACCATCAAATCAGGAGGCCAACACAATCTCACTGTCTCACCCTCTCAACAGCACTGTTAAAATGGGTATAGTAAACCTGTAAGAAGAACTTAAAAGTGACTATTACGAGCTTCATGTTGAAACAGCTGCTATTGTAGGCAAAATTCAGTGTGACAGAGCTTGACCATTTCTGCCACTGATGTGCAAACTCTGTGGCAGGATTTCTGCTCCCACCAAGGCTCCCGAGACAGCAGTTGATAGATCCACCCTGTAAGAGAGACCTGCGGCCAGGCCATGTGAGGGGCAAGTGACAGAAATCTGGAGCACAAGTCTGTTGAGGAGCAGCCAAAGGAACCTGGAGTGTTCAGCCTGGAAAAAGGGAGTCTCAGAAGGGATTTTCTCACTTTCTGCAACTACCTGACAGTAGGTTACAGGCACTTTCTTCCCCCTGTCATAAGTGATAGGATAAGTGGAAATGGCCTCAAACTGCAACAGGGGAGATCTAGGCTGGATCAAGCTGCCCAGAACTGATTGGCTCTTGAACCTGGGAGATATTTAAAAGATACATGGCACTTTCTGGCACTTTAGGGACATGGTTCAGTGATGGACTTGGTAGTGCTGGGTTATTGGTTGGACTTGATGATCTTAGGGTTCTTTTCCAACCTAACTGATTCTGTTATATGATTCTATGACACGCCCTTGGTGTATGGCTCACTACAGAAGCCCAGTGTTGTGCTCACTGCCGCCCTCACACTCATCTTCCCTTGAAGTCAGAACTGCAATCCACTGAGACTCTTGGCCAAAGTTCTGTCCAGATGTGGAAGGATGCTTTCTAGGTGAGAGGAACCCAGGCTGCCTGTCAGGTGAGCCACAGCATGCAGTGAGAGACCGTAATGCTATAGCATTTCACCCCTAGAGTTAGAAGGGCTCTAGAGTTAGAAGACTGTTCTCATACAAACATGAATCTTCTCATACAAGCTTATGAACTGACAATATATGGAGGCTTTTGGGGAATTTCTTGAGTCACACTTGATGAATTTAACAGATCTCTGACAGGCAGATAACAGCTGAGCTTCTGAAATACACCAGTGACACAACTGTACACTGAAATTAGTTTAACAGTAACAATGACAGGCTTAGCTGTAATAATTTAACACTGTTTTCTGCTTGTTAGGATAATGATCACATGGCTGTGAGGGGTTAGAAAGGATTTGCTGTGCAAATTTTCTAACCAGTTGGCTTCTAAACTCAGACATTGGAAAAGCAGCTCCATGGCTGCAAATAAGCAATATCGTGTTAAAGCTGATAGAGGTCATTCAAAAACAATTCTTCCCTGAAACAATGGAGGCAATCAGAAGGAGGCTCTTTGCAAGTTTCTGGGGGAAAAAAAAAAAAGAGAGAGATGGATAGATTCACGTAGCTCTTTTACTCTAGGATGGCTTTGTACCTCTTTGTAATCACTTCTTCCTAGTGCTAAAATCAAACACTATTTCAACTGCTACTTCTCTGGATCAGGCAAGGCTGCTTCTTTTGTCACAGTGGGAGTGCAGGAAGGCTGGAGGTCCCTTTTGCCTATGGCTAGGAGTGGGGCAGACCCATGGGATTGCACACCTTCGAAGAGAGCAGGAAAGACTCCAGTGAAAAGATGGGGAGAAGTCAAAGGTACCAGGAGACCTCTATGAAATAGGTATTTCCATTTGCAGCCACTAAACACCAGTGGCAATATCCAAAATACCATGACGATGTTTGCTTAATATTTCATGAAGTTACCCACTGAAAGGTCATAGGTAAAGACACTTTTGAAAGCTGTTGTAAGATGTACAAAATTTGGAGATGACCTGCTGATAGAGAAAAGAACACAGATTGTGTCCTATTTTCCACTCTTTATCATCTTTCAGGATCTGTACAGAAGGTGTGATACACTTTTTTCCTTTCTTTCTCTACTTGTCATCTTAGTACAGGAACCTATTCTCCTATTCTTACCAGATCTCAGAAGCTGTCATAGCCGGAGTGTAACAAAGCCCACTGCCGCCTCACAGCAGGGCCAACAATGGAAATCATCTTCCTGAAAAAGGTGGCAGCACAGGTTGGATCACAAAATTATAGGGCTTACATTTGAATCTAATATAATGCAAACAATTGCAAACTACACCCAGATGTGATTTTGCCTTTAACTGCTGAGCTTTATTATTCAATCTTAATGTAATAACTTTCCAATGATAAGCAAACATGCATGTCATGTTTCATTTTTTTGGTCACTTCTGTGCTCTGCCTGTGTATTTTTTTTCACAAATCGTGTCTAATATTATTTTACAGCCTTGTCATTTTAATACATTATGTATATGCAAACATTGTTCAGCCATTCAGTTTCTCATTGAATACTCATGAAGTGAGTGGACCTTAACCACAAATGCTGATACTACTCTACAATAGGTAATAAACTACCTCAGCCTGTTTCATAAGCTAATGAATTAGAGAACAGAACTTGTCTGTTATTTCTGAAGAGGGACAGGCAGCCTGTGGCAGGGACACAATTACAGCATTGCCAGATATCTCTGAATATGTGCAAGTGGTTCTACAGAATACCTGCCATTCACCCACGTTCACTGAATTTCTGATGCCAGAGGCTTGTTTCATTCACACCAACAAAATAGAAGTTATTACTGCATTTGTCAGCTATATTTTATTTGTATGAGAAATACTTCCTCTGATTCTTTTGGAACAATGCTGCAGCTAGTGCTTTCATGGAGATGATTTCTCCATTTGTTCTCATTTCTGGGAAGAGGGCTCCAAGTTGGCAAACTTGATTTTTGGTCCAGACTTCGATGCTGACTCACTGTCTCCTTCTGAAGCTGCTTCACTTCAGTGCTCTCCATTTTCTTCACAGGGGATAATACTGTTTGCCTGCTTTTTTGATTCATGTATGGAACAGATCAAAGCACTAGGGTTAGTATTTCTGAATGAACCTCTGGAAGCTGAAGACTCAGATCCTACTGAGCTGACACCTTCTGTGTTAGTCCCAGTTAAGGAGTTTTTCTGTACTCTGAAAACTAGTACAGTATAAATGATTGTGCTGGTTTGAAAGTAAACCAAATCAGAAGGAGAAATGAACCCCACACAATTACCTTGAGAGAGACTTCAGGTTGGAGTTACAATTTAATAGAAATATTACAATAAATGCAATGATACACAGAAACTGGCTTAAACCCACAAAGTCAGAGTACAACCTGGCACCCTGTTGGTCAGGGTGGTGGTCACAGTCCTATCCTATCAAGTAGTGGTTGCAGTCTTGTTGAAGTGATGGTTGCAGTTGAAAGCAGCGGTCCTGTGGAAGTCCTGGTCTTTCTCTGGATCCATCCAATGGTGGTGCTGATGGTGTCCCAAGTCCCCAGTTATATATTATTAGGCTCAGGTGGGAATGTTCAGTACCTCCCCTAGGGCAGGGAACTTCACAATGGAATGAGGTAATCCTGTGAGTCGTAGGATATTTTTGTGGGTCCTTGATGGTCTAAGTCCTTACTGTTGCCCATTATGCTGGTGCTGTTGAACCATGATGGCCCATTAGCAGAGATGACCCCCTCAGGATGGATGTAACTATACTGGTGCTTCCCCAGAGGGAGTTATCATGGCTGAGTCATTTGTGAAGACAAAGAAACACTTCCCTGCCTCGCAGGGTTTGCCTCTTATTTAACATCCAGCTTGTAGCCTGAGGGGTCGGGTGTGCACTGGGCAGCTACTGCAAACCACCCATCATTAACAGTTTGTCAGAAATGGCATAGAAGGGGGTAGAATACACAGTTTGGTTACACCCCACATTGCCACTCTCCTTCTGTAACCCAAGACAATGACCAAATTTATTTCAGACAGCTCCAGGAGGAATTTGTGTTTTCAAATGCACAACATGAATTTTAATGGAAAACCTTTTTGGTTTATGCTACAGCTTGAACTACTGCATGTATAACTAATCTGTTCACTATCATGGAAGTGTCCTCTAGAGCCACTTTTTTTCCTTCAGAGTCAGCCCACAGCCCTGAGAAAAAGGAGTCTAAATATTAATCCAAAATAGGAAGAGAGAGATTGTACCTAATCAACCCTACACAAGTACATGCTGTTAGCCACAGCAATGGGTGCAGATATGATTTTAAATAGTGAACAGTTCGTCATTGTCTGAATTCTGCAAAGCTTCTTTAGCTTTGGCTTTTACAGATGCAGTACACAGTTAAGTAGCCAGTAGCCACAGAGACCTTCTCAAATGCAAATTGTTTTTTCTGCATAGCACAGGAGTATTAGGCGTTGATGGTATCTGCTGGAGCAGGTACACAATACAAATGGCAGAGCCAAATGAATAACTAAATCACAGTCCAAAATCCCAGGCATGTTCAGCCAAGGAAATGAAATGGAGATGCGAACAACAGTAATTGCTCCAGTGATTAGGATGTGAATATACGTGGACATCACTCCATTCAAACAAATATGGTGCTATTCCGGCTTCTCCCTTTGTTGGCAAAATCTATTGTGCTTGCTGATGGTGTCAGTAAAGGGGAAATCTGCAGGATATCTGCTTCTTCATTTGATTCTGTACACCTGATTTGGTTTACCTAATTACTACATAATGCAAATATTCCTAGCAGAAACAGAGTTTAATATCTGTTCCTTTTTTTTTCCACACTGCATGCCCTGAATCTTCCCAGATATTTTTGGCCTCATGCTCATGTGGTTTATTCACTAGTAAAGTATTGCAGGTGCAGGCTTTCTGGGGTTGTTTTAACTCACCATCCTATATGCAAACCACTCAATACTAACATGCTTCTCCCAACGAATTAAACAGCCACCCTACAGTAAACCAAGCCAATTTCTTTTCAAGCAAGTCATGCTTGGCATTGCTCAGAGAACAATCAGCATCTCCAAATGATTAAAGCAAATCCTTGAGAGCATCTAACTCCACAGGAACCCCAGAACAAATGACACTTGGCCATTTGCAACCCTCTAACTGAAAGTTATGATGTGCTTTTTGCATTTGCAGTTATGAAAGCCACCAGATGAGATGGTTATGGTCCTCTCGGCATCTTTTCAGCAGCCTGTTCTACTGTGATTTGTCTTTCCAGATAAAACAATATTGCAGTTTGTGGTGTGAATATCCCAAATCAGTAATACTTAACAAAAATAGAGGCAACCAACAGGATGTCTTTGATTTCTCTCAATATCTGAGTGCACTAGTAAGCTTTTCAAACACTACTTAAAAGTCATTTAGTAAATTTTTTTTACTGCCTAAGATTTACTTCATTATTTTATTCCCTCCTGTGCTTCCCCAATACTTTACCCAACTCTCCACAGACACAGCTCTCAAGCTTTGCCCAGGTTCCCTCCAGGAGATCATGCTCTTCTGTAGCTTTGCTCAGAGCTGTCCTGCTGTCTGTCATCTGTCCTGCCCAGCCCCCAAAACCAGGAATCCACAAACATTCCTCTCAGCTTTTAGACTCTTGTCTTTAGACAGTTTCATAGTCTGAGACAGAACCTGTTAATACATAACCTAATTTCCCTTTACAGATTTTGTACATGAGAAAAGAGTGCTGCCAATAAATTAACCAACTCTACTTGGAAGTTGTGAAGATATTAAACAAAAATGTTGTTATTTTTGAATCAGCTTCCACCTTTTCCAGGCCACGCAAACCTTCCATGGATGCCTGAATGGACCTCAAGATAAAAAAGAGGTCTCTGGCTGACCAAAGGAAGCTGTCTGTACAAAGTCAGACGCCATTCTTTGTTTCCACATTATCTTGGAACAGAAATAAAAATAAAGAAATTTAGCAGATGGTTATGTATATATACATATATAAACACAAAATATTTCTTAGATTCTGAGTTCAGTTAACTGAAGACATTTGTACAGAGGGAGAGAATGCACTGCCATTCTGATTCTTTCAGCATAGTGTCTCAGACCCCAAAACCCCTGCTTAATTGCTAATACAGCAATTAAGGCTGGGATGCTCAAAGACCCATCCTCCTACCTGTTGCTACAAATACAATGCTTGACTCGATTTTGAAAGACCCAGCTAGATTGCACTAGTGACATTAAATGCAATAAATTCAAGAAGAGTAGCAGACCCTACTCAATACAGAGAATGTGTTTGTCAAGGAACTTTAAGAAAAGCATTCCCATTCTTCAACCTCCCTACAGCAGACTTAACTCATCACATGATTTAGCCTTTCCTCAAATGACCGTGAAGAAAAAAACATAGTCGTTTTCTGAAGGCTGTGAAAATCTGAAGCAGTCAACAGAGACTCCTCAGAGGAAGTGAAGTCTGAGACCTTTACATTATGAAATGACAAATTCATCTGGAACACAACTCCACCAAAATTCAGCAGGTGACAAGAAGGTGTCTTGAGCCATAAGCCCGCATTTCAAATGTGGACAAAAAACGCCCAACCCAAGAAATTCTTGCATGGGTTCAATTATTTCAGCAGCAGTGAGGTGTGTAGGTGCCACAATTTTCTGTCTCTTCACGCCCTGTACAGCCGTTTGAAAGACTACAGGCATTACCTGAAAGTCTCTGGTTCCAGTGGAGCATGATGGCAGCTATAAATGGTTATGCTGTCCATATGCTCACTCTGTACGTGACTGGGGCTTTCACTCTGACAATTGCCATCACCCTCCACAGCAGCGGTATGTTTGCATTCCCAGTGCTGGGCTGCAGCAGCATTTGAGGTGGGAGGACCAGGAGGCAGAGGCTAAAGTGTGCATCTGTAACTCTCTTAGCATGCTGTTTGTAAAGTCACATTAGGAGACTGTGAAAGAGTGTCATGGGGCAGCCTGTGCAGTGTTTGTATGCGCGAGGTTGTTACTAAAGGGGAAACAAAGTGGAAAGAAAAATAATTCTCCCTTCATTCGTATTACCAAATTCTGGTAGGTTTTTTTCCTCAAGATCTATATTTCAAGCCAAGTGGTAGACCTGAAAATAAAGGAAACATACTTGTTTTAAATTAAAAGTACTGCTTCTTGTTGGCTTTCTATATTTTGATATGCTATAGAGATTGCAAATGCCTCCCACGGTTAGCAACCAGAACCAAATTTATTTTGCAAAATGGAATGTAAGAAGAGAGAAGGAAGAGGAGAAGGAAGCCTCAGAATATTACATCGTTTGCTGAGTCCTTTTATGGACCCTCCGCACAGCCATCATTATCATTGGCCAGGTGAGCTGACTCAGTGTCCTCAGAAATTTGCATGCAAATATGGAACATGACGCATCTTCTCATCTATTAGCTGGTGCTCAAAATAATGTGCCTGGCCTAATATGCACACATTAGAAAGTACAGATCAGATCGCTTGGTGAGACAGTTGATATTGTTCCTGGACAAGGACTCACATAATCTCATGGCGCCTCAAAAATTGGCTGTAGGGTAGCTATCAGGATTTTGGTATCACAGACTGCTATCACAAAGAATAGTGCCTAGTGCAGCAATGCCGATTAGGCAATCATAAAAATGTAAATGAACTCTTCTAATAGAATAATTTCTGTAGAGTCTCACAGTAAGACTGAAATCACTGATGAGAGGCTAGAAGCATAACAAAGAAGCTGCACAACAGCACAGGAACAGACATCTAGAAATTGCAACCATCTTTTGTAAAACACTCACAGTATTAGAAGCAGAAAAGTTTGATCACAAGCACATAAATCAGTTACTGCACGAGCTTTGTAATGGATGGTTTTGTGTGGAAAAAAGGGGGAAGGGAAGTTGCAATGAAGAACCACAGCCTGTTCTGTATACAAGAATAGTGCCATCCTTAGAGCCTCTGTGTTTTGTAATCACCCTGCAACTTCTCTCAGCACAAGGATTTTAAAATATTTGTTCAAAGCTGATTTGGCATACATCTGTCTCATTCCTTTACACACAAAATAACTGGACATACTGTTCTCTGACTTATAGCAGAGACACAAAAACATACTGAGAGTAGGAGAATAGGTGGAATTTCTTTTTCGCTTGCCAGGATTTGTGAGACAAATGGTATGCACAAGGTTGGTTCCCCCAAAAAAGGCTCTAAAACTAGATTCTGCATACTGGTAAGCTAAGGTCAGGCTCCTGTCATCAGATCCCATGTCATAACCTGCTCTTACAGGGTGCAGAGGGCTTGTACATACTGTATGTTCAGCCTCAGTGGCCAACAGGGCAGGAGGGCTGCAAGCTGGGACACCAGCACCGAGCACCTGTGCAGCTCAAGGTGTGTTCCTTCAGGCATCCAGCAGAGTGAATGTCAAGATATTCATTGTAACAGAGATGCTGACATTCTTTGCATTTTTAACAAGCTACTAGTGAAGTGTTATAAGTGATGCAGGTGCTTTTATTTTAGCATGGAATTATGCAGAGTTAATGAGGATGAGTGTCATGTCAAACATTTGAAGAACCATCCACTTTTTTCAAAATATCAACATGGTGCTGTAGAGGGAACATATTCTGACACCTGCTTATGAAAGCCTATTGCTGTACAGAACAGATAGACCTCCCTGGGAACTAGCTCTAGGTGCAGTTTATTGTGAGCTACTGCACTACAAAATCACAGAGCAAGCCAGATTGAGCTGTAAAAGCCAACATCCAGTTAAATCTCACTAAGTTCTATTTTGAAAAGCAATTTCTTTGAAGTTGACTTCATTTCATTTAAAGTCAACAGACTCTGAAACCAGCAACGTTATTTCAAATACATCACCTGATATATTTTGCCTATGCATTCATTGCCCCAAATCGAGTCTCTACTATTTTCTTTTTCAAATTAAAAAAAAAAAAAAACCAAACCACCATATTTTTGAAAACTGTCAGGAGGTTATATAGCACAGCTGAGGTGGCAAATATATGTGTCATTTTCTCAGAGTTTGGAACACAGCACATTAAAGAAAACTCATACAAATTCAGTTTTTGGAGAAAAATGAAACAGAGAAATTCTTATGGCTGAGAAAATTAATGAAAAGTTAGCAGCACCTCAAAGTATAATATTCAAATATTTCAACCATAATAGCTGTACATTATGCCTACTAAACCATGGCTATAAACCTAAATATATTAAAAACAATAAACATATATAAATACTGGTGCTCTGCCTCCAGAGTCTCAAATGAAAAAAAATTGAAGGAAATTAATCAGATAAATCCAACATTAGTAGGTGAAATATCAAAACTGTTCTATTTGACTTTTTATGCTTCTTACACCAAATGTAGTACAGCTGCTACTGTCACACTGTTAAAGTAACTTTCTTCCCCCTCCTCCTGGCACTTAAATATCACGTCTATACCCAGATAGTATTTCTATACCTAACAATATTAAATATATATATCATATACACTTATATAAATATATATAACATGATACACTCACTGTGGTGTATTTTATAGCTATATATCTCTGTTAAGATAGTTATTGATGCCACTATATGTCTAGATGAGAAAAACAGCCTGGACTCCCATTAATCATGTGAGATGCTGGAAGCAAACCACTAGCATTGCAGCAGCACTGGTGAGATTCAAAACTGAGTGAACCATCATGAAAAGCATTTAAGAAAGCAAGTAATTTATTGCTCTTTTTACATGCGCACATGCTGGTCCGTGTCTCATTGTGATCAACAAAAGCAGATACCACACAGGATTTTAAGGTAACAATCCTACAATCTCCGGTTCATATCAAGAAATATTGAAGATATTCTGGTGCAATTCCACAGCCATTTAAACCACAACATCTCCTTTGGTGAACTTTGTTTGTGCAGTGTCCTAGGTTAAAAATAGGTTTATTCTGTTACCATCTGCACAACCGTTGAAACAGCTGTTAAACTGTTAAACTGTTAAAACACTGTTATCTCCTGCTATCCGGGGGCCCATTATCTCTGCTAATGGGCCATTAAGAACTCACCACATGACTCATGAGTCATCTCAATCCCATTGTAAGAGGCTCCACCCAGGGGGGAGGAGCCAAGCATTCCCACCTGAATATAAGGTGGACTCTGAGACACACCAGCTAGCTCCTGCTCCTGGATATCCAGAGGACAAGAGCTTTCACTGGACCATCCTTCTACCCAATCAGCGCTTCAGAGAGCCATTTTCATCTGGACTGCTGCCAACCACCCTGAACAGGGTGCCAGGTTGTATTCCTGACTCTGTCAGTGGGTACTGTTGTTATTTATATTAATAAAGAACTGTTATTCTTTTTCCTCATCTCATTGCCTAAAAGCTCCTCAATTTCAGAATTATACTCCTGTCTTTTCAAACTAAGACATGCAGTCATCTCAAACTATGCTTAAATTGCTCATCCTAGGCTTAACTAGGCTTAAATTATTGTAGAACTCACTCTTCACACCGACATGTGGTAGGAAAGAGGTGTTAAAACCAGTGTGCTTAAATTACCAAAATACACATGTCTACGTACATATCTTTGAATATATAGATATAAATGAAAATTACCATCATCATAAGGATGATTTTTCTGTTCTTGCACAACTGCATCATATACTGTTTAAGTCAGATGCTAGTAATACCCTGCTCAAGCTCAAACAGAAATTATCTAAATGCTTTCAGATTCCTGCTCTCAAAAAAAGAAAAAAGGAAAATAAAAAAATAAAGGAGTTATGTATAGCAGCAAGGGTACAAAAAGCTGATGTTTCCAATGCATTTCAGGTAAACACCACAGCAGCAGCTTGAATTAAGCAGTGGTATCCATAGGAAGTACTTGACTTATTCTCAGTTTTTGTGCAGACATTAAGCAGAAAACATGGACTGAAAATATGGTGACATTTTAAAATAAATGTTTTGACTTCATTTGTTCAGGATTGTATCTGGGCAGCATTTAGTTAAAATGATGCTTAAACTGTGCTTTTCAAAACTGTTCAGGGTTGACATAGTTCTACTCCCAAGTAAAAATAAGTAGGAGTTTTACTGCTGACTTCTACAGAATATAAGCCAATGCTGAACACTTCTGAAAATAGCTTTCCATCTATATATCTATGTAAATGAATAGGGACTTTTAGTAGAAATAGGAACAGACAAGATCAGGCTTTTAATTTTAAAAGTTGAAGTTAAACATAGGTTACTATATCAGAAAACAAAACCACAAGAAAATCCCAGACAAACTTTAATACTTTTTGCTTTCATTTATGGCAGGAATGTATGGAAAACAGCTCCATTTCCTCAGGTGACACAGCTCCAGGCTTTCTAAGGTCATTAGACACCACCAACTCCTTAGTAATGGCATTTCACACTTCTAGCAGGCAGATGAGGATGGAGTCAGTCCCAGGCAGGCAACCACCACTAAAAGAAATTAAGGTATCAGCCAACACCATCAAAAACATCATTTTCTAAATTCAGTAGAAGTAGAAATCTACTTCCCATTTTCCATAAGCAGACCTTTTCTTCTCCCATTAAAGGTGGCCCTTTCTTTGATGGAACAGCCCTTTGTGACAAGCAAACATCTGTTGGCTCTGAACCAGCACAACATTTACAGTAATCAATATTTAACACATGAATAATCCTACTGACTGCAAGGAGGCTGCTGGTGTGCCTTGAACAGCCTTACTTTAGTACTTTGTATGCCCACAGCCTGACTACTATAGAAGTTAGAAAAGTTCATGGCAAGATCTGGGAATACTGCTTTCTGGTATTTTAGGCCTGCTCAGTTTTGGTCCCTTTAGGTCTTTCTGACCTCACTGCACTTTCAGAGGGCATAACTGACTGAAGGGTCATCTTGCATTCTTGCTCCCTTGTGCACCCCTATGGACAAGAGATCTAGTGGGCTAGAAGACAAGCCGATATAAATGGCCAGGTGCCTTATCAGCTGCAAATTTAGCTCTTGAAGTGTTGAAGGCTCAGTTCTGAGCAGCAGTGCAGTGTGGGAAGGAGGACCTATGTGACACTGCTCTTGATAAGTAGGAAGAAGTTTATTCAAAGTCATTAAAGTCTAGTATGTCTTAAGAGATTTTTTTAAGAGGTTTGAAATCTTTGATGTACTTTGTTATATTATCCAATTCAGATTTAAGTATATCCTTTACTGATTAGCCAACCCAAGTGGCACCTCCAGTGTTACTTGATTTTTCTTCTTTTCTTTAAATAGGTCTTGTAAAAAATCAGGAAGTTAAGAAAAGAGGAAGTAGTACTAACGATGTGATAAGCTTATCTTCCCATGGCACTCAGAACTTGATGATCCCACCTTCTGAGGATCTTGGGCTGTACTTATGGTCTCAGAAAATCAGTAAAGCTTATTCAAAAATCAAGGTCTCCAGAATGGAGCTAGTTTTGTCATGGGTGGGTATTTTTTTGCTTTGTTTTTTACGTGTTGTAAAAAACATGTTAAAAAAAAAGAGCCAATAATGCTTTCAGGTTATTGGTAGTAATTCATATCTAATACCAAAGTACAGAAAGCCTCACATCTAGTCCTTCATGTGGAATATTTCTGCCCTGTGATCAGCCTAAAGTTAACTTAAGTCAGGTTGAAACTATCCTAGTCAAAACTCCAGAACAGACAACTTCCTCCAATGAGAAGGAAGTATGAGGGTAAGATATGAATATTGATGCAGTTTTTAGGCTGACTTTCCACAGAATATTTTTTCAAGTTCAAGAACTTGTCCTTGAGCCCAATATATCTTAAAAGTTACCTCAGTGCTCCTAAAGGTTGGAGTAGAAGTCTGCGGTCCTGCTTCATTCTCAGAGCATTCTGCTGCATGAGTACCCCTGTGTTTAGGCAAGAGACCCAGATCTCAGGGGCTGCTCTGAATTTGTTAATGGAGATTTTTCAGAGAATTATAAGACTTCATTCCAAGGGCAAGGAGAATTTCTTTTACCTGCCTTCATTACTGTATAGCAACTAGTAGCTCATTCACACACGGAAATCATTCCTAAAATCCCCACAGTTCTTGCACAGTTTGCAGCCCGCAGAGATAATCGCATTTTGTGTTTTTCACTTATCCAAAGCAAAATAATATAACAGCATAGCAGACAAAAAGAAAAAGGCATCTTTCACTAAAGATTGTTTGTTTTCTCTCAGAAGAGTCACTGGAATAACAAGTGGATGTGTTTACTGATCTCTGATGGGTAGGAAGTAGCGCTGTATAAACCTCTCCATCACAAATCAAATAGTTTATTGATGCCTGTCATTTCTGGCCATATCGTAGAGGGCTTTTCAGTCTTTTTCTGGGCGTTCTTTCCTAATGTCTCTTATAATGTGCAGTAAGTTATGAGCAGAGATGCAAACTACTGCACAGCTAGATCTACAACACAATATGTTATTGTTTCATGATGGAATTTAATAGAAGCTCTGCTCTTTCAATCTCCTGCACATACCTGCCAAAATATACAATTTAAGTAAATCGTGTTAGGAATGAAGTCATACTGTCATACAATATAATACTGGAAAGTGGCCGATTATGTTTTGTACTATAAAGAGCTGTGCATCATCATAGCAGGAGATTCAAGACCCTTTTAAAAATAAAAAATAACAAAACCAAAAAACAAATCAAAAAACCACAAAAAACAACTCTGTCTGAAGTACTGACATCTAAACATAGTTTTGCAAGTAAGAAAATATTGGGGCATATCTTTTTAGGCTCAAGTCCTCCACATGAATCTCAATATTAAAAAAAAAAAGGAGCTTATCAACCTGATCAGACCCTCCATTTTCCAGAACATCATATTTGAAGACAATCTCGTACCTAAATTTCCTTTGCAAAAAAGACATAAACACAACAAACCAAAAATACCCACCACCAAAAGATGCCCAAGCACACACATAGGGTTAAAATCAAAGGAAGCTAATATTGGCATGAGCCAGTAAACATCACAGGAAGATAAGTGTAGTGGATTTGGTTCGCCAATTCAAGTTTCTTGGCCAATGCACCAATTAATGTTCTGGGTTTAAGCACTTGGTGAACATTAGTGCACCCACTAAAATCATCTATTCAATTTCTGCTATGAGATATGTATTAGGAGGAGGCAAAGCAGGCTCAAAACTTTAAAGAGCATAAAGAAAACTTTGCTAACAGAACTAAAAGGAAAATAATAAGAAGAATCAGAATAAACCTTCAGAATACTTCTCCCCCCACTTCCCATCTTTCCCTCCTCACTGACCACGTAAAGAGACCAAACCTGGACCCCTCAGTCAGTTTATCACTTCTAAAATAGTCTATTTTCCAGTTCACTCAGAGAAAGAAAAGTCTCTCTTGCCACACCATGGAGACTTCTCCACAAGAAACAGTTCTCTCATAGATTCAATGTCACAGCAAAGCAGCCCCCCAGATGGAAATCTGCTTGTACTGTGAAGGTCCCTCCCACATTTGGTAGTCTTCCCACAACTACCTCTGTGGGCAACTGACCATGGGGCACATTTTAAAGGATGAGCTGTTCAGAGGCAAAGGTTCTCTTCATTATCTCTGAGATCATCTTCATCTCTGAAAATAGAGATCTTCCCCTTCTTCCCTGGAGCAAGGGTCTTCCTCACTTTATCTCTCTCTGTTCAAGCTTCTCATTGGATCACAGTCACTTCAACATCTGCTGGCTTTAGCACGGGTGCCTTTGCTCGTGTCTGCAGTTTGAACGCTTCATCCCCCCATGCTTTTTCATGAGTTACAGGGATAACAGTCCAATTGTTCATGTCTTCATCATGGCTTGCAAAAGAATTTCAGTCCCGAGACCTGGGACATCTCCTCATTCTCCTACTTCTGGAGTTCGGCTCTGCCTTCCTCAATGACCTTGGAGTCTCCATGTTGTTCTCCTCAAGTGTCTTCACCCTTCTCCCCGCTCTTATTCGATGGAGGATTTGTATCTGTAGGTTTTATCCGAGCATGGAAAGAGTTAATACCTCTCTGGGCCTCTGCAGATGGTCAGGTGATCCGGTGCCAGGCGGCGGCAGGACAATCGAAGCGCAGGATTTCAGGCCGCACTGGGGGGGCAGTGGAAAGATCTCAGGAGTTGGGCCAGAATGTCGGCAGTCACTCTGGCTGCAGGGCTGCTCCTCCGGCCCCTGCCGCATTCAACTCCAGTCGCAGGGCTGCTCTCCGCACGGGCTGCAGACCTGCCCCCGATCTCAGCCGCATGATCTCCTGCGGCACCGGCAGGGCGGCTCAGTGGCTTGTGGCCTGAGCGGGGCCCGGCTTGGCTCCGCCGGAAGCCGAGCGGAGCCAGGCCGGCCTGGCCCCGCCGGGGTCCCGCGGAGCCGGCGGGCTTAATAGCAACAAGATTTTAAAAGTGCGCGCCGCACTGGGGGCCGACCGGGCCGGACTNCCTGGGACATCTCCTCATTCTCCTACTTCTGGAGTTCGGCTCTGCCTTCCTCAATGACCTTGGAGTCTCCATGTTGTTCTCCTCAAGTGTCTTCACCCTTCTCCCCGCTCTTATTCGATGGAGGATTNTCAACCTATGACAATATGATAGATTCATGCCAATAAATTGGTAGTGACACAAGAGTTTTATGGGCCCTGGCAGTCGTGTTGACCCAGACATTTTCGCAGGCATAACAAACTGAAGATATCTGTTGCTGTTATTGAGGTATCATGATTTAGCACGATTCTATTTTTTTCTTTAGGGCAGACTGAGTTCACAGTGAAGCAAGTGCTGTGCTGAGCTAAATAACAGAAGTGAACAGAGAAAGAGAAACAAGCCAAGAAGATTGAATATATTTCACAACTAATGAATCTTTTGAAATCAGTGCTTTGAACAGTGCTGCTACTTTCTATATATTCCCACCTTCAGTCAGTTGGATCTAACTTTGGAAACAATATTTTGCTGTGATGCTGAAAGCTGGGCATATAAAAATAAATCAAAATGAACAAACATAGCTCACAAAAAGAATGAGGTTTTGTTAATACAACTGGACATGCCAATATAAAGCACTATGGAGTACCTTTTTTTTGCCACTTTTGGCATTTGTAGCAGCATCCAAAGATACATTGAAACATTTCTACTTGCTGAGACACCACAGAGCAAATCATCACCAATAATTTTGGTGTGGAAGAGTGAAGACAAATAGGAGATCGCCACGTCAACCAGAAGTATATAATCTCAGAGTTTTGATCCAGGAAAGCATTTAAGAAAGTGCACAACTCCATGCACTTGAATAAACCCACTGAAAAGAACAACATCTCCTCACTATGTGTGAGGAACCAATTTAATTTTGAAATAATAATGCCTCAACGTTGTTTAGTTTTATTCCTTGAACTGTGGGTTATGAATCTGGTATTTGATTTTTGAATGGAAAAGTACCAGACGGGCTGCACATGCCTTGGCAGTAACAGCACATGGCAGCACCTGCACAAAGAGAGGCTCTGTTGCTAGGCAACTCCTTTAGGAAGTAGAGAAGGGTTCTACCTCTGGGGTGATTTTACTGGCAGCCCATCAGGGGGAAGATTTCCTCCACCAATAGACTCCAAGCTATTTCCCCCAGAGGCGTGGTAATTCCTGCTGCTGGGGGAAGACTCTCCAGACTATCCAATAATCTTTCTCGGGCAAGCAAACCATGGGAGGAGCTATGGGGTAGACAAAGCAATTACAAACTGCATCACAACGGTGCTGCTAGTGCCTGATTTTCTCTGCGTGTCTGCTTGATGTCCCTGCTTGATGTCCCTGCTTGATGTCCCTGCTGGCCCCTGCTCTTCTGAGGTCCCTGGCACCCCCTGAACCTGAGCACCTGTTCTGCCTCGCCTGCTTTCACCAACCCTTCTCGCCCCATCTTCGCTCCTGCTGCACCACCCCTGTCCACGGTCCTGCTCGCCTGTCCCCCTGTTCCTGCCGCCGCCGCCGCTGCCCCGTGATCCCGCAGCAGCCTGCCGCAATCCCTGCCACGATCCCGCTGCTCTGCCACCTTCCCTGCCACATCTCCTGCCAGAGCTCCGACGCGTCGAGCGTCCCGCCGCTCGTCGGTGCAGAAGACATGCTGCCGGCGGGCCGTCCAACTCGCACCTCTCCTCTCGAGAGCTGCGCGGATTCCCCCGGCTCGCAGTGCACACAGACCCCCTGCCGACCGAGCACCGATGGCACACCACGGAGCCCTGGTGGTAATGCCCCGTCCCCCTCCTGTCTGTCTCTTCCTCTGACTGCTTTCTGCTTTTCCTTCCTTCACTTGTGCTTTTTTTGTCCTCCCCCAGTAGGGCCACTTACTTTTCTCCTTCAATAAACGGTTCACCGATATAATATTCACCTCATTTGCATCTAATTTCGCCCCAGGCATCTGTTTAAAAGAATCCCTCACATTCCCTGGTAGCAGAACGTGACACTATCTCTGAGCAATGAAACAGTGAGCTTTGCTGGGTTCAGTAAGACTGGGTGCAGGAGGAGAAGCAGTTAAATGCCCTTTCTCCTCCCTAAGCTTGTAAAAATACAACTGTTTTAATAAATGTCCCCCAACCTCCTACAGCTAATAAAACAAATATAACCTTTCAAAAAATTTTATAAGGAACTCTCTCTTGATCAGAATGTTTTAAGTTGCATAGCTTATCAAGTTATTGGATGTATTCAGATCAGCAGCATGAGTGGAATGATCCTGCAGAGCATTCAGCATCAATTCAAAATCCAGATGAAAACTTTTAAGTTCCTGTCCTGACGAATGGAAGTTATGGGTGGAAGTTCCTTTATCCAGTCTGGTCATAGATCTTTGTCTATTTGGCAAATACTTATTTGAGGGAGCACCACCTGTACTATGAACTTTACTGTGGTTGAGTGTTGAAGTGGAAAATTATCTTTTAGGGTATTCTAGAAATGGGTATTTTGCACTATTTCTGTCAGTGGATGATAAATAATTCTAGAGAATGTTAACATTTTATAATTATTATGTTCCAGGACCAGAATGGCACACTTAATGAATTGCTGACTTCAAAGTATATCAGAAGTCCAATATTCAGGGTGAGACTCTCTGGCTTTCAGTCTTTCTCTTATTTTTCTCTCTATTGTTGTGTTTGTTTGTTTGTGGTTGTCCTAGGTTAAAAATAGGTTTATTCTATCACCACCTCCACAGCCTGAGGCACTGTTATCTCCTGCTATCCGGGGGCCCATTATCTCTGCTAATGGGCCATTAAGAACTCACCACATGACTCATGAGTCATCTCATCCCATTGTAAGAGGCTCCACCCAGGGGGAAGGAGCCAAGCATTCCCACCTGAATATAAGGTGGACTCTGGGACACTACAGTAGCTCCTGCTCCTGGATATACAGAGGACAAGAGCTTTCACTGGACCATCAGGACCTTTCTTTCTACCCGATCAGCGCTTCAGAGAGCCATTTTCATCTGGACTGCTACTACCACCCTGAACAGGGTGTCAGGTTGTATTCTGACTCTGTCAGTGGGTACTGTTGTTGTTTATATTAATAAAAAACTGTTATTCTTTTTTCTCATATCATTGCCTAAAAGCTCCTTAATTTCAGAATTATATTAATTCGGAGGGAAGGGGAGTGCATTTTCTCTTCCAAGGAAGGCTCCTGCCTTCCTTAGCAGACTCCTGTCTTTTCAAACCAAGACAGTGGTTTGGGGGTTTTTTTTGTTTGTTTGTTTGTTTGTTAAGGTTACAAGGGACAGCAGTAGAGCTGTGGAATCTGTTGGAGGCTATGAATGGTAGGGATGCATTTTACTCCATTAGGTTCTGACATGCATTCTTTTTGAAGGTGGTTATTAATTTTGTGCTTCCACAAGAAATGTCTCAAATAACAAAAATCCAACCTGAGCATATAAATCATGTCTTAAGGAAAAGAAGAACACCCCAATTGTGCTTCTTTAAAAAATTTATATATGCTAAAATAGGAAACAAGAAAGAAATAGCCATGCAAGTAGTGTTTATGGAAAGAAGGGCTGCTCTGAAATAGCACTATGCATCACTTAACTGCCTTGTAAAAGACTTAGATGTTACCAGGTATGGTATACATAATTTTCTTTAGATGGATGCTAAGTTGTGGATGTCCTGTCCCTGGATGTGTTCAAGGCCAGGTTGGATGGAGCTTGGAGCAACCTGGTTTAGTGGAAGGTGTCCCCGCCCATGGCAGGGAGGTTGGAACTTAATGGTCTTTAAGGTCCCTCCAACCCAAACCATTCTATGATTCTATGATCTATGATGAGAAGTATTGGTGGTTTCTTGGCAGTAGCCATCAAGAACAGTGTGGTTCTACAATATGATGAGATGTTCACTTTCTCTTTTAGATCCTTGGTACACAAGTAAGAGAAAATAATTAGAAGTGAGTTGAAATTAGAAGGAAGTTGAGAAATTGAGATGAAGCCTGAAATGCAGCTGTAGGAAAGGTATGTG
This sequence comes from Melanocharis versteri, assembly GCA_013397845.1. NCBI lineage: Eukaryota > Metazoa > Chordata > Aves > Passeriformes > Melanocharitidae > Melanocharis > Melanocharis versteri. Next base: position 38,660 of record VZTG01003321.1, on the reverse strand, counting down.
AGGGAGGCAGGAGAAAGAAATGAGTAAGAAATTAAAAAAAAAATAATAGCAGGAATAAAAACAGGAAGGAGAAAGACAAGGAAAAGGTGGGGTGGAGAAACCGGGATGGTATATAAAATGAAATGCCCTTTTAATTCTTAAGGCTTTCCTTTCAGGTCGTGGTAGAAGAATCCTAGCAGGAAATGAATGAAATCTGTACCTTTTCACGTTTCATTGAGAAAAGAAGTTCCTGCATTACTCTGACAACTTTTTAAAATACTCAATTTACTTCAAAACATTTTCCCTGCCCTTTACTCCCAAAGAAAATACCAGCTGAGAGGAAAAAAAACTACTTAGTCTCACCCCAAACTGCTCATAGTCAGGATGTTTTAGAAGTGAGAGGAATGACTCACATCAGGCACACTGAAGACAGAAGATAGGAGCAGCAAAATAGGAGGATGAGTGTCTTGAAGCACTTGAAGTGCTTTACATCTGTAGTTTACAAGATATCAGGTGGGAATAGGTGTCTAGAAATAACTAGACAATGGGTAAAATGCCAAAGGATTTTTTAAATTATTTTCCCAAAATCATATATTGCTTTGAGGGTAGAATACAGCTGTTTTCATACAGAGGTCCAAAAAAACAAACAAACAAACAAACAAAAAAAAAACCAAAACCAATAAAAAACCCAAACCAACAAGCTACCAATAAAAAGGTCCAAACCTCAAACCATTCAAAACAAGCTGGCTGCCACCTCTCCCCTGGACACTGAAAGTTTTTCTTCTCCAGGCAAATATCAAACTGTTTGTCTACCACAGGGCAATTTTTTGGTTTTTTCACATAAATGCCCACCACAGCAGTATTTATACCACTTCTGTCCCAAAAAAGAATTGCAGATCTAAGTTTTGGGGCAGTTCCTAGAGAAACATGCATTGGACAGGTAAAGATTAGGCAGATTCCTGGGGGGGGATGCTGAACCACAGGACAGTATAATCTAAGTGATGCAAAGGCTGTCCACCCTCTCTGCTCTTACCTGTTCAGCATAAAGGGAAAATACCATTGTTTACTGATTGATTTTACATGTAAGAGGCAGTCCCAGGATTAGTAAATCAGCTAACACGAGTATTACCAACTTAGGTCACAATTTTCCAGCCCAGACCAACACCACTTCCTTCCTGCTGTGGAACAGATGAAGGCAGTGTGTTTTTGATGCCTTAAAATTCTAGAAACAAAACAACACACTTTCGAGATAATATCGGAAGTAAAAGAAAAACTGATCTTTAATTAAAGGCTTCCAGGGACAAGTATGGAAAAATGCCTACATGATATAGGGCTTTGACACTTTCATAAGTTTAGCAAATTAGAATAATTGACAAGAATCCCCAATTAGAAGCACAGGTAATGAGGTAATTCTCCCCCTTGGTTCCAGCTCTTCTGGAGCCCCCCTTCCTTGCTACTAGCTGTACTTTGTTTTTGAGAAAGTGTCTTGGAAGAGTGGCTCAACCATAGTTCCCAGAAGAAGCAAGAGGGGGCCTAGGAATGTGTTTTGCCTAATAGGAAAAAGACTGGAGTTAGTTAGGAACTATATAACTATATAATAATAGTCTACAGAGCTACGAATATGTATGAAGAATACATAAAAGCAAAAATAATTTTGGCATCATTTTGAATCCACACACTCTTGTCAAGCACTGTAAGTGCTTCTTACAAGCAGGGAGAGTGAGCATATTCACAGTGTCACACGTGCCTGTGTTCAACCATACCTATTTTGTGACTCCTCAGATGAAAATAACCCTACACAGCCAGTGGAATTGTTCACGTTGTAAATAAAGCCATTAACAGTCTTGGCCATGGTGTCCATCCCTGAGGAATGCCACTAGTAATCCATTGCCAACTGGACCTTGTACTGCTGCTCGCCACCCTTTAAGCCCAGCGGTCCAGCCAAATTTCCACCCACCTTATTGTCCGTTTACTCAATCCAGAGCTCACCAATTTGGCAGCCAGAATACTGCAGGAAACAGTGTCAAAGGACTTGCTAAAGTCAAAGTATACAACACCCTCCGCTCTCCCTTTCATCGCACAGCCAGAGAAAACAGGCAGGCTGGTCAGGCACGATAACAAAATACTTCTTCTTTAAACAATCTTTGCTTCCTCTCTTCTTCTGGGGTGCAAACTAAACAGAGAAAAATAAATCCCAGATGTGATTTTGCCCAATAAATGTGCATGCAATGCATCATTACAGGTATACATTACAGTCTCAAATTCAAACCCAGGGTGCTATTACAGAGAGAAGAAAGAATACTATCACTGCTCAAAGAGAATTTCCAGTCAAGGACCAAATTTTAAATGACTCATGACTTCCTTTCACCAGCATAATGCTATTTCTCTTGGGAATGATTGTGCAAGGTGTTGCTTCCTAATAAAAGGTAGTTGTTTAAAAGTCACTTTTTGGTTTTGTTTAGCTGAGGCTAATAACCTTAGAAGAAAAATCTACATTTCCACTCGATATTACAATCAAACGTAAAGTGTTACATATTTTTGTATACCTATGCAGTCAACATTGTTAGGTAACAGAAACTTGTATTTTAGAGACTTCAGGCTTATGTTTCAGCTAGAGATGCTTGTCCAAGCTTTCCAAAACAATCCTCAGCAATCTTTCACACCTACAAGCAGTATTTTAAAGAACAGATTGTTTATCTCTATGATGGATGTGTTCTGCCCTCTGATGAGCACAAATCAATACCATTGCTAATCAATTATGATCTCCAGGGTACAGGTACTGATTTCTTTCTGTGGAGGTTTTTGGCTCCATTGGCTTCTAGGGAACAGAGCAGCTACATGAGTGCTGCAAATCCATTTAGTTGGAAAATTCATTATAAGATAGCAACAAAAACAAAGTTATTTCCTTCTTCTGTCCCAGCTCAATCAAAGAACAGCCAAAATACAACAAACACTGTAGAGAAAATGATATCATTTCAGATCACTTTTCTCTATAAATCATATTGGACCTCAACAGTCATGGACATGAAAATCTTCCTGAGTTTTCATGGACAATAAAGTACTGCAAAGAAATTTTGTGCCCAATTTCAGCAGATATGTTTCCATTTTGTCCATATCGTTCCTTATTCACACAAGTTTGGCTAAGTCACCTTGTATGATTCTGCCTTAAGAGTTTCATAGAGTTCCTGTTGCCAGAGCTTGGGAGATCCATCACAGTCATCTACCAGGATAGACGGACAGCGAGCTGAATATGCTCAGAAGTGGTGATTCGCCTATGCACAAGCAAAACAAGGCCAAACTCTAGCCTTTTCTAAACATTGAGATGTCTTGGTGCATCCCAGCTCTCTGCCAGGCAGCCTGGACAGGCACAGCACTGGTATACACATAATATAACCACCAGCCAGAGGATGCTTTGGATTTAAACCTTTCTTGGAGATTTTAAACCTTTCTCTCTGCCTGAGCTGCAGCCAAAGGACTGGTAGACATGGTCTGGCAGATGCCTGCCAGCTCAGGCTCCTCCAGTGTAAGGGACAAGCACAACAGTGATACTGCACACAACCTCCCAGTCTCCTCCTCTTAAACACAGCAATGCCACTGAAATGCTTGCAGAGCTGAATCCAGATGTTTTGGCAAAATTCCTTTGCCAAATGGAGACAACCTCATTAGCCAACCTGCTGGACGGGTGTCTGCACTGGTTTGAGTGGGAACTAGATTGAAGCCCTTTTAGTTTTCAAAAAGAGTAAGGTACAAGTGTGTCGCAATCCGGACACGGCCCGGGGAGGAAAGAGAGAACCGAACTCAGGAGTAACTAGATAGAAATGCCTTTATTTATTTATATACGGAAGGGTTTTTATACCCTAGGTCGTAGAAAGTAATTGGATCTTTGTTAACCACCCCCCAGGGTTATTGGCTAGATCCTAAAAACACACATTTCCTAAACAATCCTTCAGACTAACAACAACAAGCTGCAAAAACACCTCACAGGTGCAAGACAGAAGAATTATTTACAAAAGCTCTCTAGCTGTTTTGCAGCTAGCTCCGTGAGCAAGTGAGAATGCTCACGGACACAGGCAGATACTGAAAAATCTCTCTGCCACCAAGCTTTCAGCATCCACACAAGTGCTGTGAAACAATAAGGGAGAAGTGACCAATCAGGTCATCAGTTTTCCTTCCAAAGTTCTGGACATTCCATTTGTAATATCATAGTCTAAAAGTACACATCAAGCAAATTCAGTTTCTCTGTAGACAAAACTGAAGCAGTAGGACATACAGGACATACTGAATCGGGCCTTTTCTGGGGTTATACCTGAAATCAAGCACTTACTAGCCTGTTGTAGTAGGGAGAAATATGAAAGGTTATTCACTGTCAACAAAGATTAGAAGCAACCACTGTGAGAACAGTGCAGGTGGTTTACATGGGTTTATCAAGTAATGCCACCTTATGTAAAAGTGTCCTTCTCTGTCCTCCAACATCAACAGGAAGCTGTGGTATGTCCTTCAGCATGTCTTGAAGGACTAGTTTTGTAGTACTATCCTGTGCTGGTGCTTTTAAATTTAAATCACATGCAAAGGTGAGTACTCTGGATGATCAGGAGAATTTTCTTTTGAGTTCAAAGGTTCACTTCATTCCAGAACAGGAAGCTGTTCTATTTACTTGTTTAAAACAACACCAGCATGATGAGTAGGAGAGCTTTCTAGCTGCAAATGGAAAGGTTCAGAGAATAGCACGTTTCCTGAATGGATGTTATGGCTCATATACCAGACAGCCCTGCACAGAGATGCTAGAGATGGTTCAGATCTTCCAACTCTAAAACTCTGTGTTAACTCAGATGAGTCTCATATTTTATTACTACAAATAAAACATACAATTTAATTAAACATGCACCTATAAAATGTAAGCTTCAGTTAACTCTCAGCTTTGTTTTAATACAACCTACCCAGGTAACTATTGGTAACACTGTGTAAACAATTAATAGCTTTCAAGTCTTAAAACACCTTGGAGCTATGTAGTTTTCTCAGTTTGTAACAGCTGCAATTTTGAGCTCAGTTTCTGCTCACATCATCATTTAACCCTTCATCTTCTATGCTCTTCCTCACTTGTCTATACAGTTTATGTTTACACTCTCTAATAGATCTATTACCAGAGATGTATCATAAATGAAAGTGAATTTCAACCTGTATGCCTCCAAACCCAAGGCTGGATTTTAAATAGGGGAGATACAATATTTAAAAGAATGCACATGAAGTGTTACGATCAGAACATCAAGAGCAGTGAAGCCAATTAAAGTAACTTTTGGTCTGTTTTTTACATAGGTGCATCTTTGAAAATCAAAGGAATTGAGCCACAGGACATTATTTTCCTATGTGTAACTAGATGCCTCAAGGATTCATTTTTTACCTTGGAACCCAGTGATTTTTTTTTTTTTAATCAACAAAGCTGGAGTAGGGTGCTTTTCATCCTGATCCTGATACAACTTATAGCATATGTTGTCAAAATCTAAAGCATTGATGTTTTGCAAACATATATTTGTATCCACTTAACAAGGTCAAGAGACTTGATCTTCACCTGGGATAAAAAAGAAGAAAATGAAAATGCTACAGTTGTTTTGAATTAAATTATTAAGTGACCTGTCCAAGATATTATTCCAAGTACCTGTACTATTACCCATCTACATTGAAAGTACTTTTCCTGAGAACAAGAAGCATAGACTTCCTTTCTCCAGGACATTGCTTTTCTTAGACAAGGCAGTCTTAGACTATCCTCTTTCCAGATCCTCATTCTTCAGCTATTTCTCCTCAAAAAACCAATATTTAAACTACAATAAATAATATTGGAGGGTGGGGGTTGTTTTCAAGTAAACAAGTTAGCCCAAATTACTGGTTTATGTCTGTTGCCAATGGAATAATGCAGATTGACTTGAAGGACAGCTCATCAAATATTTTTCTCATCAGCAGTCCCTCAGACTTCCAGTTAATGAAGATGTTTAATTAAGTTTATCAGAATTAGACAATACAGGTTACATGATGAGAGAGATTACTGCATTAATGAAAACATTTTAATTGGCATTTGACAGATATTAAAGGAAACTCATTCCAAGGCTATGTTTTTCTATCCTGTAGAAGGACCAGTCACCAAATTATCTGACATCAATATGACAGCAATAAAAATCTGTATGTTTACAACACAGGAATTCATCATTTCTTAACCGTTACCTTGAAGGCACATAATAAATGGCCAATTTTGAAAGTCATGTCCAGAACAATAAAAAAAATTTAAAACCCCCACATTTTTGTCACAAGCAAAAAAAAAAAAAAGAAAAAAGAAAAGAAAAGAAAAGAAAAGAAAAGAAAAGAAAAGAAAAGAAAAGAAAAGAAAAGAAAAGAAAAGAAAAAAGAAAAGAAAAGAAGTCTCATGAAAGTTTCCACTGAATTAGACAAAACCTGGTTTCTTTCAGTACTTTATGAGTGTTTAATTTCAAACTTGTGAAAACAGCTTTTATTGATTTACCTTCCCTCTAGTGTGCCTTGCAAACCAATCATCCACATCCATGCACAGGGAAAAACAATTGTAGTATTGGATAAAATCAGTGTTTTTCTTGCCCTCTGCTGCCATTTCCAACCAGACTCTCCCGATCCACCACTTTCCTAGGTGATGTGGGAATTAAAACTGGCTGGGATGAAGGGCAGATACAGATTTTTCCACCCAAGCAGAAAACAAATTGTTAGAGTGATCCCAAAGGAGAAAAGAAATCCATATGAGAAGGAATCTTTTCTCCCTCAGTGTTTCACATGGAGAAACAACATTTTCAGCCAGTTAAGTCCTACCATGTGTATATCTAAAAATAAACTCAGTTCCTAGAGGCCACCTACCCTCAAGAGCTTCAGTTTTAGGTTCAAGAGGTAGTAAGACACAATACCTAGGAACAGGTAGAACCTGCAATGTTCACAACCACTTTAGTGAGAACAGATGTTTTATACTGCATTTAAATGGGCTGACAGAGTTTTTACTCCTAAATTTGGCTTAGGCTTTTGTTCAAATATCAATAATATTCTGTAGTTATTCAGTTTTAACACAATTTTGTAGTTTAGGTTTTTATAACTGCAGTTTGAAAATGAAAGACACATTTATATCTTCATGTGTGTAGAGAAAGACTAACACTGAAGTCTTCTCCAAATCTTGCTTCTAGAATACGGCCGAACTTGTTTTGGGTGCCTGACATATTTGGCCTGTGTCCATGCTTATTTAGGCAACACCTGACTGACATTTTTAGTTTGTTTTGCGAAGAACAGATTAAATCCTATTTCCTTTTGGACAGAACTGAATTAGCAAGAGAGTGACTGTATTTTCTGAAAGCTCTAGCATAAAATTCATGAACTACTGCATAAAAACTTATCCTGATCTCAACAGCTCTGTATTTGCCATAGAATTGTTTTTGCTTTTTCCTATTTTCATCTTCCTCCTTTCTCTTATATATAGAAGAGCAACTAGGATGCTGCTTGAAGGCAACCATTTTCATCAAGATTTCCTAGAAGTCTGGTATTTATAGAAGCCCTAACAAGGTCATATTCAAAGAGCCTTACCTCTCTCTGCTATCCCTTTTAAATACATATTAGGCATTTCACAGGATAAAGAGACAGATCATAAGCCAGGTATTTTAGAACTTATACTAAAAAATGTCCAAGAATCTAAGACCTTTCCAGCAACATCTCTCTTTTTTGTTGGGCTGTGCAAAAGCTAGTTTTATTTTCAGTTGGACAGTGGGAGCAGCAAAAAGTTGCTAAAGAAGATAAAATAGAAGAAAGAAGATAAAAGAAGATAAAATTTAAGGACTTTAAATATTTTCTTTACAGGAATGAAGGTCTTCCATGGTACATTTAATTTCATTCAAAACATGCCACTTGACTCTGTCAGAATCCCTAGACATCCAGGCTTGTTACCACTGACTCTGTATTACCCAGAAGCACAGGGTTACATCATTCAGAGGGAAATTTGTGGCACTGGAGGAAAAAGCAACATTACTATTCCCCATAGGTCTGTGGATTTAGATCCTCAGTTCTGCATTTTTACCCTTCCCTCCTCCTACCTACTCTGAGCAACCTATTTTGATTTGACTGTAATGCACAGCTCGTTTGGAATAACAAAAAACAGGATTTCACCAAATATATTCTTCACTGGAAAATATTCAGCATCTCCTGAAGAGAGTGCCCAAGAGGGACCCCCAAAAATACTAAATGCCCTGTTTTTGTGGCTACAGGTCAGCTCAAGGACCAGGAGAGAATAAATCCAGCATGTGCCTTGGTTTGTGTTCCCAGTATTGGCTAAAATAAAAAACAAAACCCCAAAAAACAGGTATGGTGGCTGTGTGGCAGCCGGTGCAAATGGGCTGATTTATCCAGGCTGAGACTCTTGCTGGGGGAAATAGTGATCTCCTGCCCAGGATGGGTATAAGGCCTTGTATAGCACAAGCCACCCTCTTTCACATGAACTGCACACTTTTAAGGAGGCTCTCAACATTTTTGCTGCGGGACTCTGATTCAGACAGGATTTTGAGCTGTTGGGCAGCTCCACTGTCACCATTTATGAACATCCCTTTCCAGGGCACTCCCACCTGTCCCACATTACTCCTGCTTGCTGTCCAGTCCCAGCAGAGAACAAATGTGGCAGCTTTAGGCTTCTCTCTGGCTCTCCCCTCCCTCTCACATTGTGGCAGTAGCACATGCTTGGATGGGATATGGGACTTTGAGAGGGACCAATGTGATTTTTATTTATGCCTCAACATATGTTATACGTGAAGTGAAAAACTGCTACAGGGGCAGTGCATGTGCTGGGAGCCCTGTCCCTGGCGAAACTTTGCCGGGCAGCTGATCAGGGGAGAGAAAGCTCCCACGATTGGGCTGCAAGCGACCCGACCCTTTATGCACCCTCCCCCCTTGCTGGCGGGACAGATCCCCGGGAAATCATTCTATGAGAGGAGCCTTAGCAGATAAAACCAATTAACTGCGCCACAACCCCAAGCCATTTTTCTTTGGAGGCATCAGGGGCTCGCCCGGACGGTCACGTTGGTCCCCCTTCCCCCCCTTCCACCTTTTCCTCCCCGCGGTCCCGCTTCCCTGTCCGCANGGTCCTGCTTCCCTGTCCGCATGTGTCCGTCTGCCCCGCTTCACCGCTTCCCCAAGGCAGCTCGATGCCGTGGCAGCCCAGTGCTCTGCTGCTTCCCCGAGGGAGCAGCCGCAGCCGCCCTCAGCCACTGTGCCCCAACCCCGGACAACGTGCAGCTGCCCCCCGAGTGGGCCCGCAGCCACGGCAGCCTGTTCTTCGGCAGCGGGAGGGACACGCAGCCCGCTGCTGTTCGGAAATCGCGCCCAGCCCGCCACGGGAGCCACGCAGGCTCATCGCAGCCTGCAGCACACACGCTCCGTCTGCCGAGTTGGTGCTGACAAGGGCGCCCGGGGTACAGCGGTAACAATGTGTCGGGGTTTTCTGTTTCTCTCTCTGTCTCTCTTTTCCTCTCTTTGCTCCCTTTTCTCTCCCCCTGCGGTAGAAACACTTATCTTTCTTTATCAAGAAACAGTTCTCAGATCTAATATTGCCGCGCTTGCACTTTATTTTTGTCCGAGAAATCTATCAAAAAGAATCCTCTCCGACTCCCCTTTTACAGCGGGACAGGACAGACCCTCAGTTGCAAGAACTCCAGGGCTGTGACACACTGTGCCATGCTCACCACAGGAGTAGTCTCAGAGAGGCTTTCCTGGTCCTGCCTGATGTCCTTTCTGATACCTATCCAGGTGGGATACAAGCCTTTAAATGGCCCATGAGTCAGCACCTGGGCATAAACCTAAGAGCAGCGGTCTGGAGGTAACTGAGGGGGCTTTGGGACAGGGGTTGTGACCTGGGGGTGTTTTACTGGGGTGCATCTGGTGTTCGCTGGCATCTGTGTGATAGACATCCAGAGCACTCAAGCCAAGGTAGCCTTTAATAATTCAATAGAACAGCAAAGACATTATCAGAAGTATCTTTCTAAATTCATCATTCCTTGCTTCCTGCACTCTGGGGGTGCATCTCTAAGGATACATCACTCTAGTAGGAATCACAAAGCAATCAGTATCTGCCCATCAACATTAGCAACACTCCTGTGTAACAGCACTTATCTCTTGTCTATGAGACATCTCAAACGATTACATGCCTAGAATGCTTTATCGAGTAGGTCTATGAAATAATTGTCCTAAGGTTTCTAGACAAGATAATCTTCCATTATTTTTCATGGAAAAAGTATGGCATACCGAGTCTGAAAACCCAACCCCTGTGGCCATGCTACAAGGTAGCAGCTTTGAACTTCCATGGAGCTGACAGTAAATAAAGTTACATACAAGGCCCAAACAGCAGCCATAAAATTGCAAAGGCAGGCTTCAATTCATTAAAATTTTAAGCAGAGAAGTAAGTTTTGCAGGTGCTAACCAGCACAGAGTTTTTCAAATGTTTTTCTTAGTTGAGAATTAAAAAGTACATAAGAACAAAAGTCACAGCCACATATTTCTTAATTTCATATACCAGTGTATTATATAAATGACTGACTGATTCTTTCCTAGGCAGTGTGAAATTCATTAATTTACACTCTTCATAGAATCATAAAATGGTTTTGATTGGAAGAGACCTTAAAGATCATCTAGTTCCAAGCCCCTGCTGTGGACAGGTACACCTTCCATTGTATCAGGTTTCTCAAAGCCCCATCCAACCTGTCCTTGAACACTTCCAATGATGGAGCACCCACACCATCTCTGGGCAATCTGTTCCAGTTTCTTACCACCCTCATTGTAAAAAATCCATTCCTTCTATCTGATTTGAAGCAACCCTCTTTCAGTTTAAAACCCTTACCCTGTCACTACAGAAGCCGGTAAAAAGTCTCTCTCTTTGTCTTTATATTTTATAAATTCTCTTTAGGCACTGGAAGGGCCTCTACAGTGTCCCCAGAGCCGTTTCTTTTCCAGGCTGAACAACTCCAAGCCTGTCAGCTTTTCTTACTAGGAGAGGTGATTGAGCCATCTGATCATCTTCATGGGCCCTCCTCTGGACTTGCTCCAAACAGGTCCATGTCTTTCTTGTGTTTGGGACCTCAGAGTTCCATTACTGTAAATGGAGTTTCACAGGGTGTAGTAGAGGGGGAGAATCATCTCTCTTGACCTACTGGTCATGGTGCTTTATGCAGCTTTTTCCAGTTCCTGCTTGTTAAGGGACAACAGCCCAAGACCACATTTCTCCCTTTATCATCTTACATGGTACTGAAAAAGTGTCCACAGCAAAATTAGAACAACAGAAGTTTCAGGGCTGTTTTCCTTTTGTTTGCAAGCTTCTCCCAAAAACCTACATTGTCTCTTTAAAAGTAGATTTCTAAGTTGTATTAAAAAAAATGAGGATATTAAGTCTTTACCAATTACATGACAAATACTTGGTGCATCTCATCACACAGTGTGCTGCTACAAGCACCTGACAGCTTTCACAGAGAATCTCAATATGGGGACTATGTGTATTTTCACTAAAGATGTTAAGGCAGTTTTGGGCTTGAATGATTAAAGCATATTTATCACAGAATCATAGAATGGTTTGAGTTGGAAGGGACTTTACAGACCATCCAGTTCCAACCCCGTGCCATGGACAGGGACACCTCCCACTAGACCAGGTTGCTCCAAGCACCATCCAACTTGGCCTTGAACACTTCCAGGCATGGGGCAGCCACAGCTTCTCTGGGCAACCTGTGCCAGGGCCTCATCACTCTCACAGGAAAGAATTTTTCTTCCTAAAAATTCTATTTATTCTAAATCCTTAATAACCACAATATAAATCCTTTGAGACAAACTATACTGGCCACAGAGCAGGGACAATGACTGCTAACAAGACAAAACACATTTACTGTTTTTTCCTGAATTTTATTGTGAAAAAAAAAAAGGAAATTGTTATTCAGAAGATTGAAGATAATGTACTGCCTATGATCACAGCCTTGTGGTAATCACAGTGTTTATTAGAATGGGCTAAACAAACCATCCTAAAGCCCACAAAGACAAATGCCCATGTATTTATATTACATAATAAGAATGTTGCCATCTGATGACTTGTAATAAAAAAATTAAAGAAACAAGTACATGTAGGAGAAAGTACTTAAAAAGCCCATTGCTTTAAAACTCACTGGATCAAATGCATTACCTGCCATATATTGAAATCGAGTCATATCATGAATGGAGTAGTTAACTGAACAGAAATGATGAGGAGAAATTAGGTCTCTGGTTTTTTAACAAAAGGAAAAAGCAGGCTATCCTAAGGAACGAACGAACAGAGCAAAGAGTTTAAGAATGTGAACATTTTATTCATTCTTTTTCATTGAATGAATAGGAAAACAGATTAATTCTGGGAGTTGGTCATGAGACAGCCTGCTTGCTTACTCTTCACAAACCCTGCATCCACAGGATCCTTGATGACCTCTCATTAGGCAGCTTCTCCAGTGTACTCCATGAGCAAAGTGAAACAGAGGTGCTTGCTTGGAGTCTAACTGCACTAGAGCTACTCCACTAGAAACCATCCTCCTTGTAAAGCTCGTGAAAGGTTATAATCTGTAACGAATCATTTCAGTAATGTGATCATGAACTGAGCATGAGTTACATCATAATAATCCATGCCCAACATCTGGAAGTTTAAGTTGGGAGAAAATTAAGTAAAAAAGTGGAAGAGACAGGAGCTGAGTAGCTATTTGGACTCACTTCCTTCTCTTAAATCAAAACCAAGCAGCTTTGTGGATGCTGGAAAGATGTAGCATTAAGAAGGTATGACTCATCATTGTGTCATGCTTATCACAAGTGTGAATGATTTCTTACTAAGCAGTGAGAAACCAAAGCACTAGTAAGAAACTGACAGCTGCACCAAGCATAAAATTTCTGTACTCTGCCTGGCATGCAATTCAGCAGAACAAAGATTCTGATGTCCTTAAGTCTGTTTTGTCTCGACCCATCTGCTCGTATACATGGGGGCCCAAGAAGTTTTTCTTCTTTCTTCAGCACACTGGCCACTTACATACATGGTAGGACACACAGCAGGTAGGAGGCTGTTCTCAGCTCTTTCATCCCTGTCCTGGACAGACAGGGTACACAAAAGTCAAATTATTATGAGCCCTGTGATCTAAATCTTGAGCAATGGGCAAGCTGGGAAAATCATGTTGCAGAGGTGATAGCATCATTCCAGACCTCCCCTCTTCAATTCCTAAACTATTAATATTAAGCATTTATAAGTGTGTAACAAATGAAATTGTTATTTGCAAAGTATTTTTTCCAGCTAAGCAGTTTAATACATCAATGAATTAGCAAACAGAAGGAAGCAGAAAATAAATTAGAACATCATACTTGTGTTTACATTAAATAATCACTTGTATGAGAGTTTATAGCTGGTTTATCTAAGGGCAACATCCTATGATTTATTATTCATCCATATTAATGAACCTTTTGTCATTTAATTTTGATAAAGATTTTTGCCCACAACATAAATTAAGTACATTATTTGAAGGAGATTTTGAGAATACCAATGAGCTAAAACTGGAGATTGCCATTGACAAGGGAAGAGTACATTACAGAGAAGACATGCCCTGTGTTTGTAAACAAAAGCACGCAGCTAAATACAAACAGAAGTTATTTTGCCTATAGCCATTAAATCAACCATAAAGTAAATAAAGTAAATCCTTCCGTGCACCTCATACTCCAGGTAGACACTCACAGAAGGCACCAGGGAGCCACTGGCAGATCTGCATGTGTTAAGAGACTGTAGTGGTCGTTGCAGGCTTGGTAGAAAAGGTGGATGCTGCTGTTACCCTTTGTTATATGTGAAATATCAAAGTTCCCATTCAGCCTGTTTACTTCAAGAGAATGGCCTGATCACCAGGGTGATGGCTGTCATCCATGGGAGAAGAAAGAAAAAGAAATTTCCACCCATGGGGATTTTTCAAGACCTGCCTGCAGAAAGCCCTGAGGCAGCCTGGCCTGATCCCAGAGCTTGTCCTGCTTTGGGCACAGGGTCAGACCAGAGACCTCCTAGGGGCCCCTCCCACCCAAAGGATTCCATCAGAAAGGAAGCCATAGACCCTTTTGTTGTAACTGTAAAAAATACGAGAAAGCATATAATATGAGTACTTGTATGTCTATATTACTATACTTATGGTATAGTAATCTCACAGAATATGAGGAAGACTCATATTCCAGAGTACATTACCAAGGACTTTGCACACTCGGCAGTCAAAACTAGCAACAGAATACATAAAAATTTTTCTTGAGTAATTTTTTAAAAGAAAAACAATCTTTAATCTATTCTTGCAAGGAAATAAAGAAAACAACTATTTAACACAGGTATGGGACTTGGAATCCTAACTGGAGGAAGACATGGAGCCACAAGTAAACTTCTGAGCCATAAACAGGCAGAATTTTTGTCATGCCTTTATCTTCATTTTCTTTAAGATTTCATTCAGACAGAATACAGTTTGAGGAGCTGTATCATTTTCGGATCCCTTCCATGGTACCCAGCTCTTTCAATTGCAGCACATGAGAAGCCAGCACATACCACTGCTCCACTGAGGCCAAGAGCCTAGATATTCACTGGGGCATCACCCAAATTGTGAGGACACTTTTGTCCCAGTGCTTGACATCAAAACAAATACCAAATAAATAAATAAAGTAAAAAGCCATGGTCTTTCTACTCACTTGCTAATCTCATTTTTTAATGTTATTTTAAAAAACCATTTATGTCTAGTCTGAATAGGTAAATAGGAGCTTTACAAATCAAATTTTAGGCTGCATAAAATAGGTTTTAAGTAACTAAATTACATTCTGGAGTGCTAAACATTGCTATGTTTTTCTTACACAGAGGCTGTTTAATTGGATTCCCTGGACCAGAGCAGACTGGCTCTGGAGTCAGAGGTGACTGCTGGTAGAACATCAGAAGGCAAAGCAAGTTTTTTATATAAAATATAGTTAACTCAGTGACCTTTTTAGTGGAATGAGACATAAAAGACCTATTTAACTGACTCATATGATAAGCTGGAGCTAGAGAAATTCAGGCAAAAACCCACATCTCGGTAGATGAAGGGTATTTGTTCTCTGTTGAGGGTTGATGCTCGCCAAGCACCAGTGCACCCATGAAAATCATTCACTCATTCTCCTCTGCTATGGTTAAGCAGAGGAGGGGGAAAGAAAACATTTTAATGGAATTCATGAGTTGAGGTAAGGATTGAGAAGAAACACTTTAAGGGCAAAACAGGCTCAAAACTTAAAAGGTATAAAGAAAAATTTATTAACAGCATTAAAAGAACATAATGAGAACTAAAATAAACCTTTGGAACACCTTTTCTCCCACCCCAGCCCTTCTTTCCTTCCCACCGACAGCTCAGGGAGACAAAACATGGGATTTTTAGTCAGTTTGTAACTTCTAAAGATCTTTCTTCAATTTGCTTAGGGAGAGGAGTCTCCTTTGCTACACCATGGGGTCTTTTCCTATGGGAGACAGTTCTCTATGAACTTTTCCGACGTGGTTCTAATTTTCACAGGTAGCAGTCCGCCCGAAACCTGCTGCAACGTGAATCCCTCCTACAAGCAAAAACAGTCTTCCCACAACTGTTTTTGTGGGCCATTTAGTTTATGGGGTGCTGTTTTTGAGAATGAGCTGTTCTAGTATAAAAGCAAGGGTCCTCTTCCTCTATCTCTGAAAGCAAGGGTTCCCTCTCTCTTTGTTCAAGCCTCTCACCAGATCACAGCTTCTCAGCATCCACATGTTCCAGCATGAGCAACTTTTTCTCACAGGCTGCAGGTGAATGCTGCATCCCCCCTTGCACTTCATGAATTACAGGGAAACAGTTTGCTGTATTATAGTCCTCACCGTGGCTTGCAGAAGAATCTCAGCTCCAACACTCGGAGCACCTTCTCCTCCCCCTCTCTCCTTTGCACCAACCTTACTGTTGCCATGCTGTTCTCCTCATGTGTCTTCACTTTTTCCTTTTCTTTGACTGGGGAGAGAATTGGTGTTCATAGGTTCATTTGTTTTCAAGTTCTATCAATTGAAAGAGTTTTTAATAGAGTTCTGCAGCACTGAAAGGTTTATCTTGTCCAGGCTCCGCATTGGGAAATCACTCAACATATTTTTTGCTGTGTTGGTCACGTGGTTTCTGCTGGCACTGTGCAAGCCATGCCAGCTGCCGGCTCCATTTTGCGCCCTTTCTTCACGCACAGCACTGAAAAAAGAAAAGCTGTTGCTGCCGCTTCTGTCTTTCTGTCCTCAGCATGGCTGGCTATAAGCAGCTAAGAAAATAAAGTTCATTGCAAGCCATGCTGAGATAGTCACGGCTGTGCAGCACCACCTCAGTCATGCTAATTTCAGCTGGGCAGTCCCAGCCACGTGGCCACTCCCAGACCAGGATGGTGGAGACCGCAGGGCTGCTCTTGGTTCCAGCCACTCCCGGCATCGGGGCCGCCCCCAGCGCCAGCCACGGGGCTGCCCCCAGCACTGGTCCTGGCCACATGGTTGCTCGCAGTGACGGGATGGCCCTTGGCGGCATGGCCCGGCGGTGCTCCCGGGAAAAAGACTGGCAGGCTCCACTGGGAAGGGGCCCGGCCCTGCTGGGAAGGGGCCCCAGCTGCCCCACCAGAACAGGGCCCGGCAGGCTCCCTGGGAAGGGGCTCGGCGGCCCCCTAACTACTCCTCAGAAGGCAGGAAGAAAGAAAGCTTCCCTGCTTTTTCCCTTCTTAAATATGCCATCACAGAGGCGTTGCTAACTTCTCCAATTGGGCCAGCCAATATGTCAATCAGCAGAGCCTTTAGGGATTGGCTCTGCTGGACATAGAAGTTTTGGGGACCTCCTCTCTCAGAAGCAGCCTGTGTGGCTTCCTTCACCCCCACTAAAAAGCCAGCTTGTGTTAACCTAACACATTCTCTAAAATAAATCTGTAAATCAACATTAAATTCTTAGAAGGTATGTTCATGCAAAAGGTAATGGTTTGATGCAAAAAAACATTTGGTAAAGTTATGGATTGAGCTGTGCAAGATGGCAAATTTTTCCAGTAATGTCTTCCAGGGCATTAGTCATTTTGCTAGCAGCAGTGTCACCACCACTAGCCCACTACCATTAAAATCTGTATGAAACAGATTTTCAACTAGAAAACAATAATCAGGCCTTTAATTCACAGACGGATCTGTTTTTCAGAACTTAATTTGTGAGACAAGTGGATCAAATGCCCTCTTGTTTGATTCTTTCCAAATCCTCTTTTTGGATCCATTTGGATCCCTAAAGGGGTCCATTCCCATTTATTCTTTGAATATCCCCAAACAACTCTCCTAGCCAAGGAGTACAAATATCCCTTCTCTACTCCTTTTGTCTTCTTTTTTTATGGAGTTGCACACTGCCTTATTAATTGAGATTCAGGCTCCCTGCAGGCTGCCACCTTATTCAGTCTGAGCCGCCTCTCTTTTTTCACAGCTTCAGGTAAGTCCATTTCCATCAGTGCTTATTAAGCCACAAACAAGAACTTTAAACACTGTTATGTGGATCCTGTCTCTGAAATAGTCCTTAACCATTTTTTTTTCTTTTTTTTTTTGCTGTGTATGCTGACTTAGGGACAGAATTCTGTCCTTGCCTGTCCTATTGTAGAGAATTTTGATTGTGTCTTGATATTTTTGTAAAATAATCACTGTATAAGTACCAAAGATATCAAACCTATCAGTCCTGTTTTGACTCAGGGCAAGACCATTGCTCTCTGAAAGCTCTTCTATGCTTGGATCAGGCATTATGACAGTAATAAAAATTATTTACAATTACCACAACATTGTGCCTCATAGAAATAATTTATTTGTACTTAACTTCAAAGAACTTTACGTGTGCGTTTCCTAAGGTAAATATTGGAGATACTTGGTACAGACTTTGATATTCTGTACTTGGTACAGACTTTGATATTCTGTTACAAAAGGCAGTAACTTGCAATGCTTCATTTCATTCTTTTATGTTCCAAATTTCTTCAAAGGTATTTCTTGATGTTCCATTTCATCTGAACATAGAAAAGCTGTAATTCCAAATCAGTGACTATGCTTCAAGTTTCCTATTTCATATAGCATAAGGTAAAAGAGTTCTCATGGATATGCATTGGTTAAAAATGTTAACATTATAATTCCTAGACAATATGCAATTTTAGGGTTAAAGAGCAGAGATTGCTCAGAGTGTAGACACATACATATTTTCTTCAGTAGCATAGTGCTCTGAGGTGGCCCCAGGCCTTTCTATCTCCACTATCAGTTCCTGATCATGTATCATGGTTTATCACCATCTCAAATATAACTATGAAATATGAGATCATGTTTGGGTTCCTGTAAGCACAGCATTCCTCTTTTAATGGAAAAAAAAGGCCCTCTTTGGTGCTGATCTCTACAGTTGCTGTGCCATGCCTGAAAGGGCAGCCAACTTCCAGAGTACATAGGGCAAGGGAGGGCTGAAACCTCCTAAAACTGCTTTGCCTCTAGAGAAAACAGTTTTAGGAGATGTCATTCAATCTTAATACTTCGCATATGGTGTCTCCAACAATATGATTCAGCTGAAAACATTAAAATTAGGGAGATAAAATTAGAGCTTAGAAATGCCCAGTTCAATAACAGTGTTTACAGTAGATGCAAGCCACCTCTTTTATCCCTGTTTCTATACACCTGTATAGCTGCTGATTAAGTGATGTAATTAAACCATGCCTAATTTTAAGGCTGTGAGGCTTCCCGTTAGGTTCAAAGAGATTATTCATATGCTTAAGTACATTGCTGAATCAGTGCTGGAATGAAAATAGTTACATAATTACAGAATTATATGAACACAGAGTTACAGATGTGATGTTTAAAAGAGAAACTCTAATTTACAGGATGATAGGAACATTTAATTGCAGTTTAGAGATGGAATGAAATCCACAACCACAAATGTTAATACAAAACACAGCATGTCTTTTACAGTCACTGCGGCATCCTTAACTTGGAAAGCTTAAGCCAACAACCCAAGCAGGTGTATGAACAACAGAGTGCTGCAAATTTTCACATACAGCTTTTGTATACATTCCCTTCCGTACCTGTACACTTCCAAATAAAAATATCTGCTTTACAACATTCTTTGGTTTTTACTCTAACCCAATGCTAATTTCACTGCACTGTAATATAAGGTCATAACTGAATAATTTCACAAACCACTCCCCTATCTCAGCTACAGGATCAGAAATCTCTAGCAAGCTACGTTTTCTGTTTTTAGATCATCTGTCACTGATTAAACCCGGCACCTACGTTCACACTTAGAGATCTTAGGGGCTTACTATCCAGATCTAAGTTCCAAATCTACCAACAGTAGAAGGCAGCCCTGACTTGCAAGTAGGGACTATCTCATGCTGAAATGGTGGGTGACATGGGTGTCTCCCTCTTCCCACAGCACTCTTCTCTTAAAGGCTTCCAGGTTTTCTTCCTAAAGTGAAGGACAAGTGGCTCATAAAGCTGCTGAGCTTTCTCTACTGCATATGGCAACACCGTGTGTTCGGACAAAACCTTCACAAGACTGCTTGAATCCTGCACAGCCTCCATGAAGCGAGGCTAGATGCATCATCTGCTAACCCAGGAAGCTGCCTGTTGGCAACTCAGAGACTGCAAAGGTGGTCTAAAGATTAGAAAACCTTTGTGTGCCTGCATTCTGTTCCTTCTGAATTTCACACCCCTCAACTGTAATGGCAGGGAGGTTTCTCTCTCTCTTCTGTTTACAACCCACAAGCAGCTTCTGAAGGCGGAAGTCTACAGTTACACATTGAAAGTGTGGACCCAGCCCATGTCTTAAGTCATGTACCTGGCCACATGCTGCTCTCAATCATGGCCAGTTAAGTTAAGAAGCTGCAGCAATGTGAGTCTACAACTGACCCTCAGCTGTGCTGTTGTGCACAGCCAGCTTCCTCAGCTGGGGACTAGAGAGGAGGTCAGCAATGTCTAACAACATTGCTGTGAATGTTGAACCGGAAGCTGTGGCTATATGTAACAAGCTTGTAAGGCTCTGTTCTCATCGCTGTTTCCTTCGTCTTCAATTCCTCACCACTTCATGACACTGATACCATTCTATCACATACAGCAGTTTTTCAAGGGGTTAATTTGTGGATTGGCCACTGCTCTGCTTTGCAGACCAATAAACCTTGCTAATCTATGTATGTATGAGAGTTAAATAAGATAGGCAAAGCCCATAAGAAAATCTAGTGCATTACAAAGAAGCAAAACATTCTTTTGTTTGGTTAGCATGCAGAACAAGTTTGGGATAGTTTTATGAGAACATCTGATATGTGATATTTATTTTTATTTGTTCTTCAATTCTACTGAGTGGATACTCTGAAGGAACACAGGGCTATGAAAGCAGCCCACAACAGTAAACCTGTAACAACTTCATAATAAAGGCTTAAACCCCACATCAATATGAAATCTACTGGCAGAAAATCTTGGTAGTGTTAAGATATATCATGCCTCACAAAATGGTTTACCAAACATATAAACTTGAAGAAATACTAGCACAGATCACCAAGATCAGCTGAAGTCAAGACAACTGTTTTCTGTGATAGAACAGAAATACTCAAAGCTTGCTGGCAGATACAGCATGTTTTACCCCATTAGAAGAGCATAGTGTTGATTTTCCATCACTTAAGCCAAAATTCTAGAAGGACAATAGTTGTTTTGGAAGACAGAAACAGTAAGTTTCAGAGGACAAACCTGGCATTGAGAGTTGTGCTTTCATAGTCCTCGTTACACCATTGTGACTTCAGTCCTTAGTATCCTCTGTTCCTGAGACAGAGGATCACATTCACCTCTGGAGTTTCTGGAGTTACAGATCTGTGACCATACTGTGAGAGTAAATCCGTGTGCTTGATACTCTGTCTGCCCCTCACTGAGTCACGTAAGAATAGATAATTGAATAGATGATGGCCACTTCCCTCTGCTCAAGAGTATTTTTGTTCACATATGTGAGAAAAGGTTTGTCAGCATTTCTTGGTGGACTGGAACTCCCGAGAAATTAGCTAAGTCTGAGAATCTGCATATAGGTGACATTTTGCCATTTCTATCCCCTGACTTACCACCTTGTCCTGGGGTGGCTGAATAGCCCAGTATCCCCAGTCGTCTGTTCTGCCGTGCTGCCGGACATTTGAGCTCTGCGCCTTTAAGGCCGGCTCTGAGGGCGAGGGGGAGAGGACACGGCGCGTACGGGAGCCTCGTCTGCACCGCCCGGAACCGCCGGCTGCTTCGCGTGCTCGGTGTGCGTGCTGCGGCGCGGACAAGGGGAGAGGGTTTTCTTTTGCTTTTTGTAGTTAGTTTTCCTAGCTAGCTGAGGCAGAGGAGATCCCTGGACTGTAGTCTTCGTTCCTTGGACTGATCAGCTCTGCTCCAGACCGAGAACCCAGGAGAAACGCCGGGATCTCACCGCTGGGGCCCAGCCGGCCCGGGAGGCTGCGTTTTCCAGCCCAGGAGGGACTGCAGGGAGGCTGAGCGAGCCGAGACACATCCCGTGAAAAGAACTCTTTTCCTGAATTTGCCCTCTCTCCAGAACAGCGAGAGGTTCCACTGTTTAATATTGTTCATTTTCCGTGTTTGTGGGTGTTTTGCTGTTGAATAAACAGGCTCTTTTTTCTCCTTCTCTCGGAGGAGATTCTTTTGTCTCCCGAACCGGTGGGGGGAAGGGAGGCCCCTTGAATTCGCTTTGCTGGAAGTTTTCCTCCATAACTTTGCCCTAAACCAGGACACACCTCTTAAGAGTGCTAAGGTGTCAGTTTTGCTGGGAATAAATTGCCTATTATGCTTGAGGGTGGAAAAATCAAAGCCAGACTGGAACAGCAGGAGTTTCTCAGCAGGGGAGGACTGTAGGGGACCACTCAGCACAGGCCTTCTTACAGAACCTCACAGCAGCTCCATGAAACAGCCAGGAGTTTCTCCAGGCACCCATGCACACATACACATAGAAATGTTACACTTTAAACTTGCATCCAAACTAAGATGTCTTAAAGCAGCCTAACCTGCACAGAAACCAGACCTAGGGAGTTCAAAGAAAGGGATTTTCAAGTTTTAAAGAGTCCGTAATTCCTCTCTCCAACAGAAGCACAGTGGCATCACCCTCACCTTGATTACAGGAATTAATGCTCCTGCAGTTGGCAACAGAAACCAAATGGCTTTTTCTGGTCAGTCAGGAAACAAGGAGAAAGTTCTGAAATCAATCACAGATAACCTCTACAGCCGAGTTTTAAAGCACCAAATAACAATTCCCTGCAGTCTGAGGCTTGCAAATACTGAAGAAATTTTTTTCAAAAAGGAAAATAGTTCATTTGAATTTGTTCAAGCAAACAGCTTCTACAGAAAAACCCAAAACAACAAAAAACTAATGCTTATGTTTTATAAGAAAAGAGGAAAACCAAAATTTAATGGCTTCACTTATGAAGGAAGAGTAATTTTCACATTGTGAAGTACTCTCCTTAGGTGGGCTCTGATGTCATATGTTCCCATAGGCTAGTGTCCCCATTCTGCTGCCCCAGAAACATTCATCCTAGTAAGAACCTCAGCAGCTTAGTATTTTAAAGGCGAAAGGTGAATTGCAAAGGAGTTTTTTATGGTTGGTTGGTTGTTGGTTGGTTTGGGGTATTTTTGGGGTTTTTTGTTCCTAATTATTTTCTGAAAGTTAAAAATATGTGCTTGGTCTTTATGCAGTAAGAGAACACACTTATTGAAGTTTTCATTATTTTTTTCTAGTGCTTGCACTTTTTTTAGATTTAAAAATAATTGAAGTGGCAGCTTTAATAAAAATTGGCAAATTATGAACAAATGTCTCAAAGCTACATATGTTAAGCCAAGAATACGTACAAACTTTGCAAACTTTTGGTTTATTTCAGAAAACTCTGATTAGAAGTTTCTTACATAATTTAGGTAATTGGTTAAAATAATTGTAGAACAGCTCTAGCTCCTTTGCAAAGTCAGATATACAGAAAGTAATTTCTATGACAAAAGTGTTAGCTGAAGAAAGAAAGGGAAATTCATCTCTTGAAATGTCCTTGCTCTAACTTGGAAATACCCTTGGTACATAATCCCATGATCAAATCTATGTGACTTGGTTACTGAACATCAAAGAGTCAAGATAAATTACCTTCCTTCTTCATAAGAGTTAGGTTTTTTTGCTCTAGGATTAGAAAGAGTTGTTTTTAGAAACTAACAACTAAGTTTTGTGGATGGTCTAGTATTTCTGTTTTTAGTAAGCTTGCTTCAACCTCATGAGAATGAGCCTGCAGAACCCCAACTGACTGCAAAAGTATTTATCCGATTGTCAGTGAAACCCTTCTAAGCTGACAGTTGCCTTGATTAGCAAAGGGCACTGAAGGAAACATGATCACCAACTTTGCCTTGAAATTTTGCTCTAGATTTCAGCAGGCGAGAGGTGAGCAGTGCAACCAGCAGGTGAGGTAGCAAAGGACTCATAGAAGGGTTTGGGTTGGAAGGGACCTTAAAGACATGATCATTCCACCCTGCTGCCATGGGCAGGGACACTTTTCACTAGACCAGGCTGCTCAGAGCCCCATCAACTTGGCCTTGAACAGTTCCAGGGATGGGGCAGCCACAGCTTCTCTGGGCAACCTGTTCCTGTGCCTCATCACCCTCATAGTGAAGAATTTCTTACAATCTAAACCTACTCTCTTTCAGTTCAAAGCCATTTCCTCTTGTCCCATCACTATATGGGCTTGTAAAATGTCCCTCTATGCCTTTCTTTTGAATCCCCTGTAGGTACTGGAAGGCTGCTCCAAGGTCTCCCTTGTCTGTCCTTCCTAAACAGTCTATATCTTTCCATTCCAACATTCCAGTCATGGGAGTCATCCCACCACATCTCTCTGATGCCACTAAGATTGTAGCCCTGCTAGTCCTTACAGTCATGCTAATGTAATATTAGTCATTATAGTACTTATAAATTTGTAGGCAGGCTGGTTTTCTCCATTTTTATAAGTCTATTTTAGGAGAAGATTAAAACCTTCAAGAATTAAGACATGACGAAAAGTAAATAAAGCCCTTTATCAGCACTGGATACATTGTGTCTCCTTGATCATACTTCTATTTGCAGTATACATCTGCCAAAGATCAAGTCCTACGTCAGCAGATTAAAAACAAGCCAACAGAGACAGGCTGATCATTCAGGTTGCCTGAATTTGTGGTCTCCAGTGACTTTTCATCTCAGCTTCAAGCGGTGGATTAACCCTAGCTGCTGCAGGATAGGGGCAGACCAGGTATCAACAGCCAGCAACATCCCAGAGTGATATCCCGGGGCAAGTGCAACCTGAGCATTTCTCAGGAAGAATAGATAAAGCTTGTGACAAAGTTCCCCTCAGCAGCATTTCAGCAGCCAGCAGCTCTTCCTCCAACAATTCACAGAGTCCATCTTTCCTTGTTTTTGACAAGCTATCAACATTGTATTATATTTGGCTGTGTGGCAGCATCTTTGGACTTACAGTAAAGCTGTGAGCACATCCAGTCGGGAGATAAATGGTACATAAAATGCCATAAAATCTCCTATGAACACACAGGTAAGAGCTTTGAAGGATCTTGGTTCTCTAGGTGGAAACTGACCAACAAATTATTCCCTTCCATCTGCAAACCTCTGGGTGTCAGAGGAAGCCCGGGCTCTGCAGGGACAAAGGAAAGGCCTTGGCTTCTTGTAGCTGTCCCTGACTGCACTTCAGGGACACTGTTAACATCCTTGTCTTTCAGGACAAGTGATATAAATGATAGGTAAAACAACACAGCGTATGAACAGAGTAGAGATTACACACCCCTGTAATACACTTCTGTTCCAGGTCAACTCTATGATGTGTTTTGAGCTGTCCTCCACAGCCCCCACCCCAAAGCCCAAATTTGGATTCCTTCTCTAAAGCTTTCTTCAATCTCTCCTCATTTTGTTCTTCTATCAGGCCACAAGTTGAAGCAGCTTTGCTTATCAACAGAAAGTAACATTCCTCAATAATCCATTTTGCTTTCGATTTAATTTAGGTTGATCTTCCAACAGCTCCAAAGAGCTCAATCTTACAAGAGACTGCTCTGTCTCTCAAAATTTGAGTGAGGTCTTGATGAGGAACCGGGACACAGACCCAGAACGGCAGGAAATCTGAATTGTTTATTCCAAAGAAACGAGCTGCTTTTATACAATTTTTCAAGGCATCTCACTATGTGACCTATCCCATGTCGCCGCGTCAGCGGCACGCATTGTCAGTGTCCTTCTATAGGTGATCACGCGCTGTTCAGGGGTCTGTCAGCTCCCGGCAGGCTCCTCTCCGCAGGGCTCTGCCGCATGACACCTCCTCCCCCAGGGTCCAGGGGAGACAAGCCTCTGTGTGCTGCCACGTGCTTATTTATTCTGCCATGTGCTTCTGCAGGCACATCCTACAGCCTGCAGATCAACTCTATCCCATCTCTTCCCACATGGTCTGCTATGCCATCAAGCTTTCTTGCAAAATTACAGCATGATTTGTAGTTAAAATTTTCAATGACAACTTTTCAGCATGGGAGAAATTATACAATTAGAGAGATGAGCAACGTTTTCTTGTCTGTTATGGTGACAGAAACTGAATAGTCTGAGCATTTGTACGTCAGAATATTGTAAATTCCATGCTGATTTACAATAGAGTAAATCATGATCATTATTGCTACTTAGAGCACCTATGGATTTTTGAAGCATTATGCCTCTATACAGATAGCTTATCAGTATACTGTGCAAGGAACTAGAGTTTGTGTATGAAACATCTGACTCCAGGAAAGTCAGTGAAAGTTTTGGAGTATTTTTTTGGATAGCCAAGGTCTCACCCCACTTTCCTATTATTATAGACTAGGACAGTGACAGAGCCAGGCTAACTCTATACTCATATGAATACAGGGCTGTCCTATGGAAGTATCACATGAAGAGGAACACCCTGCAGAATTAGCCAGAAAGAAAAAATGTTGTACTGAAGTGCCACAAACTCCTTGAAGCAGCACTCAAAAAAATTCAGTTGGGTTTCTTTTAATGATTAAGAGCCTGCAGAGCCTCTTTTGATGTCTGATTAGTATAGATTTCCAGAAATGTTAAGTCATGTATCCTCTTGGCTTCTCAGCTTTCCTCACAACCAGCTGTGAAGAACTCCCACCTCACAAGCACACTGAGAAACTAAACTGATTTTTCAAGTATGTGCTAGTCACAGAACTGAAGGTATGTGTGCGAGGCAAGTTAGTTCATGTGAGCTGAAGATGAGCAACATGACTTTTTCCTCCATGAAAAGTGCCCAGCAGCTGCCCTCAGCTTGTGCCAACACAAATACCACAGAGGTTGGGATATCTTTGTTGCAGCTTGTAGACAGTTAATGCTTAAGCAAAGAAAGAATAACACTGTTATGATCACATGACACCCTTTAACATACTCTTTTTTAGGAGGCTGAGTATACATATTTGAAGGATTTTTTTTCAGACCATTAAGTACAATGCCTTCCCAAAGAAAACATTCTTGGCTGCTCCCCTCTAGAAATAGCTGGTATCTGAGGCGATAAGAGCAAGTTGCCTTGGATCAAGTTAAAGTTGAAACCAGTCCAGCTAAACTAGGGAAAAGGCTATATATTCATCCCCATTCTGAGCTGAAGTGGATTTTTTTTAACAACATAATAGGTTGAGAAGTCCTTGCTCTATAGCAAGGAAATATCAACAAATTAGAAATCTTAAATGCAAAAGACTTCCTTGAATTTATAATGTAGGTTTCCTGCACAACACAGTAGTTGTAAAGTCTATATAAAATCATATGAATTCGTGCAAGGCTGTTTGGGATTTTGAGCCTTTTTTTTTAATATTATGCTATTTGGGAAAAAAATCCAGTGTAAGAAGGATTAACATAATGATTAAATACTTCTTTTAGGTGTTGTTTTACAGTATTCTTCCTCTCTTCAGCCTTATGAGCACTGCTGGAAAAGCTGGATTATGATTTTGTTATTTTCCAGTCCCTCAATGTTTTCCCTTTTCCTCAGAATCGTATTATTTGCAATCAGTATCCATGAGAGAAACCCCTCAGTAAAGCTAGCGCTGAAAACATGCAGCTTTGGCTCCTGCAAGGCTTTCCACAGGCATCACTCCCTCCTGCTGAGCTCGGGAGGGAGACATAGCCAGTGGAAAGATTAATGTTCCAAGAGATTTTTTTTTAAAAGGAATAAGGTAAGATATTGGCACACATTTTGTATCTGTTTTGGTTTAACAATTAATATAAAACAAATAAAGGCTTATGGCACCATATGCTTAAAGTAAAGAAATGAGCATTTAGAAAACTTGATAGAATTTCAACTGGGAAAGCATATCCATTGCTATCACTGCATTTTATGCGTGCAGATACCGACACATCTCATCAGTGGCTGAAGCCATGCTGTGTCAAAGACTAAAATACTACTTTTATTAGATTTCAAGGATGTATCAAAGGCAAGTTTTTCTGGGAAGTTATTTTATAACATCTTATAATGAAAGTAAGAGGTTCCCTTTTCTGTTCTCCTACTAATATTGCTTTAGAAGGATTAAATCCTCTGTAACTCAAACACTGAGCTACGCTGTGAGTTTGATGGCAAGCCTGGCTCCAAATGCAGTGGTTTTGTATCTCAATGTGATACGGTCGTACTTGTAACTCTGGCTTTAGGATTTCACAGCATTGGCTTTGTTCTGCCATTAAACAGATGCTGTGGGTTTCTAGATGTCTGACAGCCACTTGAAAGTCAATTTGTAGTTGTTAATGCCTATTTCACTAGAGCTGCTCCTCACAGTATTAGCAAAAGGGACAGCAACAAATGTGAGGCACAGCATTCCCAGTGGCCCATGAAAGGGAAGCGACGGGGAGCTTTATAGGCTGTTACCAGCCATCCTGCATTTCCACTTGGCAGGACTTGGACACACACAGATTAATTCATTTTTATGTGGGGCAAAAATCACTGAGAGCCAGACTGGCTTAAGATTCCCTGGAAGAACATAAAAATAAATTGGTGCCCTTGATTTATCCCTAAGACTTATTCTTTTTTCCCCAAATACTTACTGTATTTCAACACTTCCACATGATTCTCCGTACTGTAGTTTAGCCACTCCCATTTACTAGACTTTATCTTTTAGGGATGAATTGAAACCAACATCTCTGCCTCTTCCCCTGCCTATAAAATAAAACCACAAACAAAAAAATATATAAGCAGTTATAACTGAGTTTTACCTATCACATCCTTTCTTTCTTTCTGTTCTGCAAAAAGACACTGCCATTGCCAAGGCTGGGGTAACTCTGTGTTCAGTTTACTTAATGATAAGAATTCATGCTTGTAAAATTTACCACAAAATCCATTTTGCTTCTTGCCAAAGGAATACACTCATATACAAGCTGGCTTTTATTTTAAGCTGTATTTCTTGTTTACACGGTATGAAGTAAACTTAAAATGGAAGAATATAACTGGATGTAATGATTCTGCTGAGCTTGGTAGAGAGGCCAAAAAAGGCCTACAGTAAGAAGCAAGTACTTTGACCAAGTCAGTTTATAAAGTCAAAGAGATGATTATGGACAAGTTATTCTAGTTTGAAATTATCCTTCAGTCTCTTTCCAGGCCATGTTTGGCTATTCGGTGTTTGATTTTCACACAGCACCAAGTGCATTATCTATATTTTGTGCCTTTTAACATCACCCACACAGCCCATGTTGTACACCATGTAACTCCAACACAAAAGAGAAGAGGAGATGATTCTGCCTCTCAAGAGAAGAATTGAGGGGGACAAGAAACCCTGTTCACTCTTGCTCAACAGAAAGCACTCTGGGAAAGGTTCAGCTAATGGCAAGGTAAAAAACAGGTCACGTAGCCAGAGATGGGGCTGTATGGCTGGCATGTGCTTGCCTCGTGTGTGAGACAGTGATCGGTTCAGGAGATGCATGGACACCACATGATCAGAGAGTTGTTTGGGTACAGGGATGCGTGAAGAGTGACCCTGCAGTGGCAGGCAGCCAACGTGTGCTTGTTTTGGGTTAAGTTTAGAACATAAAAGGGCTCGGTTTGTTGCAATAAACAATCTTCTTTGGAGCAAGCAAGGAGGTCCATGTGTCTTTGTTCCCCATTGCTACAAAGAATGTCTCAAAACAGTAGGAAAAACACTTACATGCATGCAGAACCCCCTGAACCCATAGGCACATGTACCCAGAGCACCTGCTGAGGTCTAGGGTTGGATGCACGCCCCATTTGCATCCCATGTCCACCATGTGCATTAGACTCCAGTGTAGATCCCTGAGAAGAGTCTAATGTGTTCATGACGGCAAAAAGATCAAACCCTCTGTGCTCTGTCCCCACAACCCCATATTTTCCTTGAGCAAAACTGCACAGTACAGCTGCACCACATATTGACAAAGTTCTAAATTGTCCCTAGTTAAAAATACATTAACATATCAAAGTTAGAGAATGTCCTCCTGTTGCCACCTCCCACAAAAAAGGTTGATCAAATAAGAAAAGCTCATAATGCTGGAGTGGCAGAAGCCGACTTTTGCAGACAATAAGAATATGTCAAGTGGATTAATATGAAATATAAGTACATTTAATGTAGCACTGTGGTACACATAATAAAAGATAAGGCAAAACAGCTATTAACTAGCCATATTCCATCATTACTGAAGACAGCATCTAGAATCAGACAAAGCCTGGGTTAATGGCTCAACAGTTTATCCAAATAAGCATTACATATGCCATGCTCAATTTCTGCCCTGTTCGTTGAAATCTTTAACTCAGAATTCTCCTAGGGGACTTCAACCACCCTGATATTTGTTGGAGGGACAGTACGTCTTGGCACACACACACAGGGAGTTCCTGCAGATTACTGGCAATAATTTTTGATGCAAGTGGTGGAGGAGCCAACCAGGAAAGGTATTGCTGGACCTTGTACTAACACATTAGGAGGGACTAGTTGAAGACATGAAGGTTGCGGGAAGCCATGAGATGGTGGAGCTCAGGTTGCTGCATGGAGGAAGCAAAGCAGGACTAGAACCCAAAACTTCTGGAGAACCAACTTCAGCCTCTCCAGGGACCTGCTTAGAGGAATCCCACGGGATAGAGCCCTAGAAGAGAAGGGAGTCCAAGAACTGGTCATTATTTAAGCACCACCTCCTTCAAGTTCAAAACCAGTATATCCCCGTGATGAAGAAATCAGGCAAAGAGCACAGGGCACCTGTGTGGATGAGCAGGAAACTGCTAGTAAATCTCAAATGCAAGAAAGAAATTTATGGGCTGTGGAAAAAGAGACAGGATACATGGGAGGACTATAAAAACATTGTCAGAGTATGCAGGGATATGACAAGGAAGGCCAAGGCCCACTTGGAATCAAGTCTGGCAAAGCACATCAAGGACAAGAAGGGCTCTTCTACAAGTATACTGGCAGCAAAAGGAAGATTAGGGAAAATGTGGGGCCACTGCTGATTCAGATGGGTGTCTGTTGGGGTGGCCCAGCAAGGCTTCTCTATGAAGCTTCATGATATAGATTGGAAGGATTATCCTCCTGGAGACTCCGACCTTGACGAGGAGTCTGAAGGTCACCCCGCCTACAACATGCCTACTCATTAGGTTTCTCCTCCCTTGTTCCTCCCACTCTCCGCCCTAGACACGCCTTTGTTCCTCCCCTAATGCATATGTATCAATGTCTAGAAAGTTCAGTGTTCTCTGTTCTATGATTGGTTTATGAGTTGTTACCCACCCCCTGAGATCTGTAATTGGTTAATTTGTACTACGTGTTTGTTCCCTATTGGTTAATGTGTAACCACGCCCTGGTTGTTGTTGTATAAGAATCCTTGTTTCCAGAGCTCTGGGCTCTTTGCCTGAGCTCCCTTCTGTCCTCACGTCACCCGGCTACCCGGTCGGGGGAATAAAGAATAAGGAATTCCACTCAGGCTCAGAGTCCTCCTTACCCCTTTGCCTGTGTTCTGCCTCCAACAAGATCCGTGGTTTTGCTGGTGGCTTCACAGCCTGGTGAGCCGAGTCTGTAGAGGCTTCCTCTGCTAGCCTCCCAAGCCTAACGGGCCGAGGCAGTGGAGCCTGACTCCAGTCTCTCAGGGGAGCTGCGAGGGAGTTCCTTCCGCGGGAAGGACTCAGCAACGCGCCTCGTATCGTGTCGCTCCTGGCTTGCCAGCCGGGCTCCAGAAGCAAGCCTAGAGGCAGCGGCAGGTGTCCTGGTAATGGAAAACACAGAGAAGGCGGAATTACTGAATGCCTTCTGTGCCCCAATCTTCACTGCTGAGGATGGCTCTTGGGACCCACAGACCTCAGAGGTAAGAGCAGGCCAGAGAAAGACTCCCTTCTGATTGTAGATGGTCGGTTTAGGGATTGCCTCGGCAGACTAAACACTGTGGGCCCTGATGGGATGCACTCATGGGTGCTGAGGGAGCTGGCAGATGTTGTTGCTCTGCTGCTCTCCATCATCTTTGAAAAATCATACAGAACAGGAGAGGTGCCTTATGATCAGAGAAAGGCAAATGTCATTCCCATCTTCAAAAAAGGGCAAGAAGAAGACCCGGGAAACCACCACCCAGTCAACCTTACCTCCATCCGTGGTGAGGGATGGAGGGTCATTCTAGAGGTCACCAACAAGCATGTAGATGAAAAGGTCATCAGGAGTAGTCAGCATGGATTCACCAAGGGGAAATCATGCCAATCTAATAGCCTTCTATGATGGCATGGCAGGATGGTCAACAAGGGGAGAGCAGTGGATGTTGTCTACCTTGACTTCAGCAAGGCTTTTTTCTCCCATAACATCCTCATAGGTAAGCTCAGGAAATGTGGTTTGGATGAATGGACAGTGAGGTAGATCAAGAATGGCTGAATGGCAGAGCTCAGAGGGTTGTGATCAGCAGAGCAGAATCCAGTTGCAGGCCTGTAGTTATTGGCGTTCCCAAGGGATTAGTACTGAGTCCAGTCTTATTCAACTTGTTCATCAACATCCTGGAGAAAGGGATAGAATATTCCCTTACCAAGTTTGCTGATGATACAAAACTGGGGGGAGTGGCTGATACACCTAACACTGTGTTGTCATTCAGGGGAACCTTGATAGGCTGGAGAACTGGGC
The DNA here is from genome assembly GCA_013397845.1 of Melanocharis versteri. Lineage (NCBI taxonomy): Eukaryota > Metazoa > Chordata > Aves > Passeriformes > Melanocharitidae > Melanocharis > Melanocharis versteri. The sequence goes on along the minus strand of VZTG01003321.1, from coordinate 6,541 downwards.
AGAGAGAAACCAAATGAGGTTCAACAAGGGCATGTGTGGGGTCCTGCACTGGGGAGGGATAACCCCCAGTACCAGCACAGGCTGGGGCTGACCTGCTGGAGACCAGTTCTGCTAAGAAGGACTTCAGAGTATTTGTGGGTGACAGGTTGACCATAAACCAGCAGTGGCCTTCTGGCCAGGAGGGCAAAGGTATCCTGGAGTGCATCAAGGAGTGTGGCTAGCAAGTCGACGGAGGTGATCTTCCCCCTCTACCTGGCAAAAGTGAGGCCACATCTGGTGTGCTGTGTCCAGTTCTGGGCTCCTCAATACCAGGAAGACAAGGAGATACTGGAGACAGTCCAGCAGAGGCCATGAAGATGATGAGGAGGCTGGAGTGTCTCTCTTACGAGTAGGGACTGCAGGAGCTGGCCCTGTTTAGTATGGAGAAGACTGAGAGGGGATCTCATTAATGCATATAAATATCTCAAATGCGGGTGCCAAGAGGTTGGTGCCAGACTCCTTCCAGTGGTGACCAGTGACAGGATGAGGAGCAATGGCCATAAACTAAAACACAAGAAGTTTCACCTCAACATGAGGAAGAACTTCTTTCCATGGAGGGTGGCAGAGCACTGGAACAGGCTACCTGGGGAGGTTGTGGACTCTCTATCACCAGAGACTTTCCAAACCCACTCGGACAAGTTCTTGTGTTACCTGTTGGAGGAGACCTTGCTTTGGCAGGGGGTTTGGAATGGATGATCTCCAGAAGTATGATTCTGTGATTCCAGATAGCAAACCTCACTATTTCTTTTCCAGCAACTGGAAGCCTGGCAGCAAATAAAACAGTAGCATTCATTCCTGAGTGAAGAGTCATACCAAGGTTAAGGGATACAATCACAATGCTGCCAAAGCCTGATCTTAGGAGTATTCAAAGGGAAACTTTTATCTTTAGAAATACATCTGTCCTGCAAGATGTACTGACTTCATCTAAATTAATCTCCTGCTTTTAAACTGCTTCTAGAAGATCCAGCCTCTAAGATTATTTTGAGTAATTTCTCATCTTTGATATAATGTGTCATTTTCTTTGATGGTCTTTCCTCTAGGCACTTGCAATTCCAAGTTTTCTTCAACATTTAATGGTGCTTTCAGCTTAATCTAGTATTTCCTCTTTTTTCCGAAGATGCATTTGCAGTGGGCAGGGGAACTTGAAGCTTAGATTCAAAGTCTTGATGGTTGGAGAGAAAGAAAATTAGGAAGGCCTTCCACAGTGCCAGGTCAACATATTTCAAGTAAATGCTTAAGTCTCATTAAGGTCTGTTTCTCTGCATAGAGAATGGCTCAGACCATTTCCTACTTAAGTTCTTCAATGCCTCAGCAGCATTACAGGCTGTTTCTCTTCCACTTCCAAATAGCACATCAGGAAGTACATTTAATTAACACATCATACCCGTTTCGCATTTAGAAAGTCTTCTTGAAACCACCCTTCACATGCACCATTACAACTGAAGCCATGTAACAATTTTCTAACCAGTGTTTGGGTAAAGAGCCACTCAGAAAACCAAATTGCAAACTTGTGGTGCAATGCACTTACTCACACAAAGTAGAGTTGGAACTTTACTTTTAGAGAAGAACAGATTTTTTTCCTTCAGTTATGTAGAAGAATATTTAGTTTTTATCCGAGCATAGAATAGAGGCTCACAATACTCGTCTATTTAAAATTAGCCATGATTACCAGCACCATATATACACACTACTTGAAGAGTTTATTCCCATGTATTGAAGCACTCCAGTGGTTATTTACATTACAGTAGTTTCTTTGTCTCGTCTATGAAGTCACATATTATTTTGATGTATAATTTTTAGAAGTGAAATCACTGTACTTATGCGTTTTAACTTTACACACTGTGCTGATTTTGGCCGGATTTGGATTTTCTTCATGCTGTCCCAAGACTTACATCCCAAATTTGTGTACTGCAGTAGTCATTTTAGAGTTCCTCTTTGGACAAACCGCTGCTTGCCAAGAATGAGAGGAAAGATACAGAATCACAGAATTAACCAGGCTGGAAAAGACCTTTGAGATCATCAAGTCCAACCAATAACCTCTCTCAGTTTGAAAGACAGGTGTCTGCTAAGGAAGGCAGGAGCCTCCCCTGGAATGGAAAAATGTAAACCTCCTTCCCTCTGAATTATTATAATTTTTAAAATCAAGGGGCTCTTAGGCGAAGATGTGAGAATAGAAATAACAGTTCTTTACTATATATATATGTATTAAGGCGAACAAACACCAACTCTGGCATTAACCACAAACAGAAACCCAGCACCAGCCTTCTCTCGGCCGCAGGCACTCTCCCCTCGGGTGCAGTTCCGGTCACAGCCGGCAGGGGCGCTGCGGCTCCCGGCGGGCACGGCAGGTGCGATGATTCCCCGCGGCTGCAGGGGGCGCTCCGGTGCGGCTCGGGCAGCGCGCGGTAATGGCGGCCGGGCCGAGACGGGAAGGGACGGGAGAGAGGCTCGCCTCACAAACCCACAGGGGCGGCCGAGCCCGGGGCCCCAGCAGGACTCTCGGAAACTGCAAACTGGGATGGCAGGAAATGAGCAGAAATCCCGGGGCGGTGGACGAGGTGTATTAAAAGCTCAGCAGTGGCGACTGGAACCGCGGGGCCGATCCCGGCAGGCAGGGGGTGCGGGGCTGCAGAGCAGAGGAGATCCGGAGCAGTGCCGAAGAAGCGGCGGGAGTGGGGCAGCGGCAGCCCGGCTCTAGCACGGCGGGGAGAGAGGGGCGAGCCCAAAGATCCCGGGCACCCCCACGGCAGAAGACGCAGCTCTGGTCTGGGCTCCGGTGGTGGCAGCGAATTCCCTTTCCTTAAGCAGCAACTCCAACCGTCCTCCTCCGAAGCCGGGAGAAAAGAGAACCAGCAGCTCCCCAGCCCCGGCTTTTACCAGCCCAATTCTCGCGGCATCGCTCCCCCTCTCTGAGAGAAACTCCCAGATAAGTGACATGTTATCAGAGACTCTTCTCTCCTGGGCTTGGCCACCTTCCTTTGTTCTCTTAAGTACCCGGCCATTACAGTTCCTCAGCAGTTTATGGGGGAAAATTCCTTTAAGCAGGAAAAACAAAAGGGAAGAAAATCCAAACCTCAACATAACCTAACACCACTTTATCAACTAAACCATGGCACTAGGTGCCATATCCAGTCTTATTTTCAACACGTCCAGGGATGGTGACTCCATCACCTCCCTGGGCAGCCCATTCCAGTGCCAAAATACAGTCTTAAAGTAATAAGTCTGGTACTTCTGAAGTGTTATAGCAGCAAGAAGTCTGGCTAGTTACAACATAATTTACATTGAGAACATCTGGCATCTGTAACAAAACATTAGTATTTCTCCTAACTGATCTAATTAGATCTCATTCTTATATGAAATAAAATTCAAAACACTAATGAATAAGCAAAAATTAAATTCATCCTGCTGAATACCAGTTGACACAAAGGTATGTCCTATTTGCCTTCAAGGCAATACTCCCAAATACCCTGATGGTTCTTGTACTGCCCTTTTCTTTCATATTAATGAGTAAGCGTCACTGTGGGAACAGCAGTTCTTCCTCTACAGGGCAAGTGAATAAAATGATAACCCGCTCCTTTTCTACCTGAATTAATATGTTATTGCCTCCAGAATGATAAGGTTGAAGGGTTAAACCCAAGAAATGGTTGTCTCTCTTGATTCAGTACATATCAGAAACATCAGAATGACACCCATCACACAACAACTGGCTTCCTCAAACACTGCAAATCCAAGATCTTTACACTAGCTTCTGTCTGATCACAAGAATAGTAAAGGGAAGAGGCAAGAGTTCCCTCCCTATTACTGTTAATAAACATAATATTAAACATGTGTATCTTCGGAGAACTGTTCATGTTTCATCCTTGAAACCCAAACAACAATGCTATTTTCTATGGAGAGATTAGGCATTGAGGAAATGTGAAGTGCCAGGAAATGAATGCAGAGTTTATTTTAATAGTTTTATTGTTACCTGCAGACACAGTCTAAGCAAACATTTCCTTCAGCAATAAAGTCAATAGAAGCCTTTCCAGCTGCTGCAAAGACTGCCTTTGTGACATCTCAGTGGATAGCTTCCTGCTCCATATTAGTTTGTTGAATTGACCATCACACAAGAACAGAGGAAACTGATGGTTTTAATTTTCATCTCCACACTCTAAAGAGATAAGCACTTTCCTCACAAATTCATAGCATAATTAAGAGGCTATATCAAACAAAATGTGATTACCAGACAGAGAGCCTAACTCCCCAGCACTTCAGAGACCCGGGAGGCAGAAGCTGCAGTGGCTAGCCCCTATCAAGGTGCACAGCTCTCTGATGCAGCCTGGGAAGTGCCTGCAAGGGGGCACAGGCCTGAAGCTCTGCAGAACTTGGTGGAGTTTTGCCACCTGCTAGATATATACTCACAAGAAGTGAAGTATGAGTGTATTAAGAATGTTCAAGGGCAATGAGAAGTGCTTGAAGAATTAGGAAATCTTGCCACGTGTTTTGTGAGATAACCAATGACTTTGTTCCACAGTTGCCCATCCTCTCCCTCTGATTTTCTCTCATTTTTGTCAGTAGCACTGTTTACATTAGAAATGCAGAAGCATGAAAAAAACAAAATCATTGAGCTTTTCCTTCCCCATACTTCTGGGGAGGGAGCACAACCCATTCTACCTTCTGGGTCTTACTGGCTGTGGAGTATGTTGGCAAGTGATTCACCTTCCAGCTATAGGGATTTTTCTGTCCATTTGAATTACTATGCAGCTGTAATGGGGAATCATTTAATTCTGTGCCTTCCACTTCCCCCTCCAGGATTTTTATACACATTCCCAAAAGCACATATCTTTGTGTAAATACATGCTTACATACAAAGCTGATCTTGTTTCTGTGGCACTAAAGCAAAAAGTTTCTGTTCTGTATCAGAAAATAAAACCCAGCAAACAGTTACAGGTCAAAAGCTAAATGAATGTGTTGCTATGACAGTGTGTAAGTAAGAGTCTTAACAGGTACCACAGCCAAAGTGTGTGTGGCTGAAAGACTCCAGAAACACAAGTGTGGGCCTGCAGGATATGACTAGTATCACCACTCTAGCAAAGGGTCAGGTTTAAAAACCATTTCTTGCTGTCTTGAAACAGGGACTGGAAACTTAATATAGCTTCACCAATCTGGAGTTCTTGTAGTTATAAGAGATGTCAGAGAACTACCACAATTTATAGATACCTACATGAAAACCCGCATACCTACAACCAATTTCACTGCTGTCACAACAGTCGATTGCAGTGGATGTCAACCAGAGCTACAGAGAATGCTAGGAATGATTCTTGAAGCTGCCATAACTCCTTGTGGTTTAAAGCTTATTCTTTATCACTTACTTGATGAAATCTTTTTCTCTGCACTGAAACAGTCAAAAGAGATTTACATTGCTTTTCTTGTCTTTCACTTCAAATTTCAAGAGCTGCAGATCTCTTAACAAGGCACATTCCTCAGTAAGACACAGGGAGAGACAAGGGGAATACTCCCCTGGTCTAACTGGCATTATAGGTATAAATCCATAACAAAACCACAAACATCCACTGTCATTTGAGAACCCTCAGCCTAACCTACCTGCAACTTCAGAAGATATGTGGCTCCACCAGTCCTGCATCATCTTCTAGCCCCAACTGCCCTTCCAAGGAGCCAAAAGCTGAATTCACATGAGGACTGATACTTAAAACAAGTGAAACACACTCCCTGTGTTTAGAGTACACATTTTATCTAGGATCCATCTGCAGGAAATGAAGAGAACAAGGTGTCTTCAGCAGGTCACTCATCTAACATACCAGCTCTCTAACAGCTAGCATGTAATAGGTGTTTTTTTCTTAAGGAGCCATTTCAGATAGCCTAGACAAAGCATATTTTAAAAGAGATGTGCCAATACCTTCTATTGTTATGATGGTCAGTAAATTTCATATTTATCTACCGTAAAGATCATAACAACAACAACAAAAAGAATTTTAAAAAGCAGAATAAAAAAGCCCAAGTAAAAAAAATCACAGACCCTGAAAAATCAGGTCATACTTCCTATTCAGATAATCTTTTTTTTAAAGGCAGTATTGTTCTCTTTCAAGCAAAGTATTTAAGTCAGAGAACACTGACAGCACAGGCTGTCAGACATCTGATACACATAATCACCTCTATGGCCTGGTTTCTCTTTTCATCAATATAGTTTAGGAAACATGACAGATGTAGCTTTTATTTGTTTTCTTGTTTGCTTTTACGGTGCCAGGGTGAGTTGCTGCCTTCATGAAAATAATTTCGGTGGCCTTAAAAAAAACACACACACAAGAGCAAGGTCTCAAATTGAGAGTGGCCTGAACAAAAGGCAGGAACCAATTATTCTGCTGCCAAGTATCAAATTGTATTTTTGGTATCATGCATCCCCAGATACCTAAAGCTCAAATCTTGTGGAAAATTTCAAACAAAGAAGTGAAACAAAAATATTTATTTGCTCAATGCGTAGATAGAAATATAAATAGATATAGAT
>VZTG01003320.1:13246-25135 GCA_013397845.1 Melanocharis versteri | reverse complement strand
CCCTTCCAACCCCAAAAAGTCTGGGATTCAACGGAAACAAAGTGCAAATACACCACTCATGAGCTGCTTAGTTCTGATCACCCAGGATGTGAAATTATGGGATCAAACGAGGTCAAAATGGGATAATAATTGTTATAGAGTTGCTTTGGAGCCTGCTGGACCTGGGGAAGGTAGCTTTGTGTGGTTATGGGATCCATGGCTGTGGGATAAATCCTGCTGCTGGAGCCGAGTGCTGCTGGGCCGTGCTGGAAAAACGTGTGGAGCGGCAGCGACAAAATTCGTGGAGCAGCAGCGACAAAATGCGTGGAGCAGCACCAGCCACACGCTCTGAGCAGCTCAAATTTGCCCAAGTAATTAAAGTGTCACTTCAGGCTCTTGGAGAAGCGTGACTTTCCCGCAGCTGCTGGCTCTGGGATCCGCTGACGGTAATTCCCCCTTGTCAACACTCCGGCCCCGAGTTCTGGGCGCTCGCTGACCTTGATTAAACAAATCGAGCGGTTCAAGTACATAATTTAAAAGTTCTGTTCAAACACCGGATTTCGATGCCATCGCCGCTTCCCTGGAAAATGAAGGATTTAATGCTCCCATCCCGGCTAAACGGACTCGGTGGCGCTCGGGCTGAAAGGACGGCACGGTGGATTAGGGAGCCGTTGTGGGGAGTGTCGTTGGGAACCTGTAATTTTCCTGTCTCTCCCTCTTCCTTCCATGCTCCATTTCCACGCCGAATTTCAGGAGACAGATGCATTAGTTCAGCTGGGCTGGGAGGGTTTTGCTCCCAGTGTCTGCAGGATTTGGGGCTCGGCACGGGAATTTAAGGTGGAAATGTGCAAATGGGAAAATCATTGCCCAACATGATGGGTGCCTTTAGATACTGGGAATTTACAGCAGGTACCAGCGGACACTGTATTTTTTATGCTGATAATTGCATATTAACCTAAAGGTTTTTGGGTTTGGAGGTTTTATTGAGGGGTTTTTTGGGGTTTAACTGACTCTAATCATTCATCTTGGACAGCTCTGGCAGATCCTGCTCTGTCCATAAAAAATACCCAACAATCCATTAACCACTCAACCTGAAAGCAGCCTGTGAGAATATTATTGAGTCCTTGCTTTATTACTAAATTTAATGGGATGAACACTCACCTTGCAAAATATGATTTATTTCCTTTTCCCCCTGCTGAACCAAACCATAAGCTCAGGGCTGCCTTGGGGTGGGCACTCACCTGGCTCGTTCACTACGAGATTTATCAATTTCCAGCCACTTAAACTCAGATTAAAGCCAGGCTGACTCATGGTGCAGTAATTAAGGCTCCACACAGTGTCCCTTTATAGCCCTAATTATATAATTATGGCTGTGCTCTGATTTGGGGTTTCTATTTTTAGTTGTTAGTGGGGAGCCCCACGGCTCATCCCCTCTGTGTCCTGTGAGGAACTCTGGCTGCTGGAATGATGTTGTTTTTGGCTTTGTGGTCCTTTATTCCTGAGAGAGGGTTTAAAAAAGGTTAGGAGTGTTGTGAATTAGTAAAGGCTGTGATTTCATAGAATCAGAGAATCCCAGAGCGGTTTGGGTTGGTTGGGATCTTAAATCCCATCCCATTTCACCCCTGACATGGGCAGGGACCCTTCCACTATCCCAGGGTGCTCCAAACCCCGTCCAACCCTGGGTATTTCCAGGGATGGGGAAATCTGATTTATAGGAGCCACTCTGACAGCAGCACTTGGGGCCTGGCTACTGAGAGATGGTGAGAAAAGCTTTGGAAAAAACCTCTTTTTTTTTTTGGAGAGAAGCTTTTAGTGCGAGCTAGGGGGATTTCTGACAGATCTCTTTGAAAATAAACGTGAGTGGATTCGGGATGAAAAGCGGACGAAACTTTCACTTAACCCAAAAAGCTGGGAAAAACATTCATGCTGCAAATGGAAACCTGAGAGAAAACCAGAGTGATTCCCACTTCTGCAGATTTGTTCCCTTTCTGTCCTCTCCGATGACTCCGCTCCTGAATTTCTGAGCAAAGGGAACGTTTTCCCCGCAGAGCCGGTGCTGCTGGGGCTGGGTGCTGTTCCTACAGGCAGAGCACATTCCCCACTGCACTCTGTCGGATTCCCATTAATGAACTGGAAATGTTTCTGCCGGGAGGATGAAGGAGCTGACACTGATAAATGGCGCTGGCGATGAAAACCGCTCGCGATTGCTGAGCAGCCGCCGCCGTTGCGCGTGTCCTCTGCGGATCCCGCTGCTCCGAGGGGGAGCTGGAAACTTTGGGAAGCTGCTAATGCAGCTTAGCTACAAATTCCTTCCGGTTACATTTAATTTTATATGGATTTTTCCAAGGAGAAAATCAACCGGTGAGCACTCAGCTCTCCAGCACGCCCAGTGCGGCTTCTGCCGGTGCCCCTATCCCTTGGGGAATGGGTTTTTAGGGAATTCTCTGGAGAAATTCACGATTATAACATCAGAGAATCACAGAGTTTGGGTTGGAAGGGACTTTAGGGATCATCTCATTTAATTCCCTGACACTTCCCACTATCCCAGGTTGCTCCAAGCCCTGTCCACCCTGGCCTCGGACACTTCCATGGATGGGAAGTTTATCCATGATCCTGAGGCCTTGCTCGGGATTGCTGCAGGAGGATTCTTTCTTCATTGCCTGAATTCCTCTTGAAATTTGGGCTCCAGAGTGACTTTGCAGCCAGGTTAGTGAAAAATCCATATGTTAGAATAATGCAGGGGATAACGAAAGACTCCTTAATAGCTGGGAAATAAAGCTGCAGCCAGCTCAATAAAGCTCTGGATCCTCTCCTTCTCCTCCACGGCCTTTTAAAATAAACCATAAATTCCTGGAGTTTTACTATTGAGAGACTTAACTATTCAAGTAGGCAAAGTGAAATTTATATTAGATGGGGAGAAAATGAATGTCTGAGCCTCCTTTATAGTCAGAGCAAGGCTGACTGTGGCAGCCTGCCCTTTTTAAAAGGGGAAAAATACTAATTTACAATTTAACTAGGGATAAAACACACCATGAAAAGCTGCTGGTGGTCACTGCTGGAATTTCTGCTCCACAAAAAGCATCAGGAAGGCTCGAGGAAGAGCTGAGCCCCTTCTCCAGCTTTTATTCCAGGGTTGTAAAATAACTTCATCCCCACGTGTGCCATCCTGTTCCAGCTGCTGGATTTCCAACCCCCGTTTCCATTTTTCTGTGGGCGCTGTTAGAGAGGGTTTGGTTTTGGAGTGAGAGAATCATATGAGGCAAAGAATTCTCCTCTGCCATGAATCCAGGGAAATTCTGGCTGCTCCTGAAACACCAGGAATGCTCCATGAGTGGCATTTATGGGGAATTTGGGAGGATTTTTGTGAGGATTTGGGGTGAGCCAGGATCAGTCCCAGCACTCTGCCCCAAAGAAGTACGAGGCAAGGTTTAGGGTCAGGATATTTAATCCTTTCCCATCCCCTTTTGGTGAAACTCTTTGGCTTTGTGGATGTCGTGTTTCTTTCTGAAATGAGATTTTTAATCCCTGGGTTTACTGTGAGCTCACAGAGAGAGGGAAGTGCAAAGGGAATTCAGATTTGTGCCTGGTTATGATTACAGGGCTTTTCCCCCCTCTTTTTTTTCTAGGATTTTCCAGAGAGAAAAATGCCTGATAATGATGAAAGCTGAACTTGCTCAGTTTTGGGAGGGTTTGTTCTGCTGGGGACCCTGTGCATGAGCCAATTTTTATCTCTGGATTTGATCCAGGCTTGCTGCAATTAGGGAATGGACAAGACATTTATTTCCTGGAAGTTAAAGTGATGAATAAATGTGTTAATCTCCTTAGAACACTCCCATTTTATATTTATATGAATTTTTTTTAGCTGAGGCATTGAGGGACTCACAATTAGCTGGGCTCCAGCATTTCTAAAGCAGTTCCTTGATGGCCATTGGATATTAAATGTGATTTTTTTTTAATGTTTTCCGTGGAAATTTGGATGAATCCCTCTATTTTTCTTAGCCTGAGCTGTAAATTTTCCCAGTTTGGAAAAGAAATGCACTGTACTCAACGGCTTCATCAGCGAGGTTGTTCCCTTGATGGCATTTTAATGTCACTTGGTGTCTAACGATGTCACTCCTTCATTTAGACAGGAGGGACACGGCACATTCCAGGAGGTGGGAGCTGCACTTGGATAAATGGAACCTGGCAGTGGTTAAAAAGGGGGAATGATTAATGCCAGGGATCACTTTACAAAGGAAAACAGTAAATGGATCCTTAAGGGAGCTTTAAAGTCACGAGGGGACGTGTGCTGGCTCAAGAATGACCTGGGCCAGCTGCAGGATGAAGGATTTGGGAATATTTGTGTCCCCAGGGAAGAAATTCCCACACCTGGGGCGATGTCTCTGAGGGATCCGTTGTCTGCAGGGTCTCTGATGGGTTTCTCGCTGTGTTTGTTTCTGGGAGCCCAGAAAATTCCCCAAATCTGATATTTTGGAACTCTTCTGTTACAAACAGAATGATTCCAAAATTTAAGTGGAATAATCCCGAGTGGAGCTTCCCGGCTCTCCCTTTCTCTCTTCCTACACCCAAACATCCCGGGAAATTCCCAAGTCTGAGCTGTGCCAAAGTGCTTCAGTGAGAAACTTCAGGAATTTGAGAATGATCCTGATCTGTGGCTGTATTTGCTTGCCCTGATTTTTCCTCATCCACAGCCCCTTTCATCACCTGGATTTCGTGGCCCTGAGCCTCATAACTGCTCTTGGTGTTTAATTACCTGAATAAACCCAAATTCTGTGCCTACTGCTAACGAGGGATTTGCTCTGGCAGCTCCTGGCTGCTCACATTTGCTTCTGATGAAGATTTTTGGGTTGTCCCTGCCCAAGTGCTGTCCCCAGGTGCGTGGAGAACAGCCTGGATCGATGTGCATGGAGCAGAGCTCCCAGCTGCGCTCTTGCAGGGCGTTAAGAGCTGGATAAACAGCTTTACACCAAGGTAAATATTAATCCTTTCCCGTGGACTGCGGATGGAAAAATCCAGGGCAAACAGGAATGTTAATGAACCTCCGCAGTTCGGAGCGCTGTGGTCACAGGCAGGGCTCTGGCAGGGCTCCTTCCCGTCCCCATGGTGCTGGGGGCTCTCCTGGGTGCTGCCGTGGGATTTGGGATGGGCGTGGCTCTGGGTTGGGATCACCTGGATTGGCTTCCCAGACTCCAGTGGNCTGCTATGGCAGGGGTGGCACTGGGTAGGATTTAAGGTCCCTTCCAACCCAAACCATTCTGGAACTCTGTGATGATGAAATATCCCCTACAAGAGGATGGGATCAGATGATCTGGGCCGATCTATGGACTACTTCCAAGACAGCCAACTCCTGAATCTATTCCCCTTCCCCAAAATCCCAAGTAGAAATGAAAACCTTGTTAGAAAGCTCTTTTAGAAACCAACCCCCTCTTTAAGCTCATCCAGCACCCTCAGGTGCTGCAGGTGACACTGAGCTCCTGGGACAGTGTCTCTGGACCTTGGACAACGTCACTGGGACCTGGGACAGTGTCACTGGGACTTGGGACAGCATCACTGGGACCTGGGACAGAGTCACTGGGACCTCAGACAGTGTCACTGGACCTTGGACAGCATCACTGGGACCTTGGACAACGTCACTGGACCTTGGGCAGCATCTCTGGGACCTGGGACAGTGTCTCTGGACCTCGGACAGCGTCACTGGGACTCAGACAGCATCACTGGGACCTGGGACAGAGTCACTGGGACCTTGGACAGAGTCACTGGACCTTGGACAGCGTCACCGGGAACTTGGACAGAGTCACTGGGACTTGGGACAGCGTCACCAGGACCTAGGACAGCGTCTCTGGGACCTTGGACAGAGTCACTGGACCTTGGGCAGCGTCACTGGGACCTGGGACAACGTCACCGGGAGCTGGGACAGCGTCTCTGGGACCTGGGACAGCGTCACCGGGAACTTGGACAGCGTCACTGGACCTGGGACAGCGTCTCTGGACCTTGGGCAGCGTTGCTGGGATGGAAATAGGAGTGGAGACCCTTGGAAAGGCAGAAACGTGGATTGGGCCTGGATTAGCTGCTCCTCACCCAGGGATACGTCCCTGCCAAAGCTGCCCTGGCTGGCGCCAATCTCTAGGTGACAGGACAGGGCTTGTGCCACCCCAGAGGGGACATGGGGACACCTGAGGTTTGCTGGATGAACAGAACTTCCAGGGAAAAGCCGGATGAATGGCTCTGCAATCCTTCACTTTCAGCGAGAGCTGGGTCAAATTATGGCTTCATTTAAAGCCCAGATCAAACAAAGTCTGGGCCTGGCTGTGAAATATGGGATGTTTGGCTCCCTGGCTGGGAAATCCTTTCCATCATCGGTGTAAAAACGTCCCCGAGCTCTTTGGGAAGCGCTGTTCCCTCCCCCTGCCACATCCTCCTGTTTAATTTTCTTCCTGCTCCGTTGGGAATTAATTTCTGGGTCAGCCCTTCCCAACCTTTCAGCGCATTAATCGCCGTGTTGTGGCTTTGATTAAACGGCAAAGTGTTCCCTTCCTAATTTAGCTTCACTAATTAATGAGGGGATGACTGATTGGGCTCCGGCTGGCTGTGATTTGCTGCTGTCACTTTTCGGGGAGTGGGTAAGGCCAGAGTTGCTCCCTGTTCCAAAAGGAAGTGGAAAAGGACAGGAAATCTGGGAAATCCTGGAGCATTTGGGCTCGGAAACTTGGTGTAGCTCCTTCATTTTGGAGCAAAATTAAAATTAAATTAAATTAAATTAAATTAAAAAGTTCTTTTTATGAGCAGATGGGGTAAATTCTCTTTTCCTTAGGTGTGCATGGAGAGCCTGACCCTGCACCTCTCTGCTCTGCTGTGCAAGGTGATTAATTCCAAAAATTTTTTCCTCAATCCATGGATATTTTTACCCTGAATTTACAGCAATCCCAGTCTGTGATCCAGGCTTAAAACAGAGGAGGAAGAGCTTTAACAAAGAGGCCAAAATCTTTTTTCTTGGAACATGACACTGATGTGCATTGAAATTAAAATTAATAAAGGCTAAATGATGTTGATTTTACCGGGATTTGATGTTGATTTTCCAGGGATTTTGATGTTGATTTTCCAGGGATTTTGGCGTTGATTGTACCAGGATTTTGATGTTGATTTTTCAGGGATTTTGATGTGATTTTCCAGGGATTTTGATGTTGATTTTACCAGGATTTGACGTTGATTGTACTGGGATTTTGACGTTGATTGTACTGGGATTTTGATATTGATTTTCCAGGGATTTCGATGTTGATTTTCCAGGGATTTTGATGTTGATTGTACCGGGATTTCGATGTTGATTTTAGCAGGATTTGATGTCGATTTTACCGGGATTTTGATATTGATTTTCCAGGGATTTTTGGACTGGGAGCCCTGGGCGTGGCACAAAGTTCCTGTCGGGATCAGCAGATTTCAGCACCCACCATCCTGGCAGGATGCTCCAAAGGGTCTCCTAGGAATGCACGCCTGGAAATATTTAAATAAAGCACCACAGCCCGGGTGGCTGAGCGAATTTAAAACATATTTCAATAATTCCCCGAGCCTCGTGGGCGCCGGGCAGAACCGAGGTGTGCAGAACATGAAAACCTCCCGTGCTTTTTAGGATTAAAACGGTTTCGGTTGCTTAAATAAGAAACCTTTTTTTTTAAAAAAATTTTTTTTTTGGGTGTTAACAACATCGACTGAAGGTGAGCCAGAGCTGCTTCCTCGTGGCTGGAAATTGATAACACGGGGGTATCAATCAGCCTTCCCGAATTAGCATTTCCCTGATAGGGATGCACAAAGCCTTTTAATGAGCACTTTCAAGTCCCCCAGCTCCGGGGTTTTTTTTTGCCTGCTCGTTCCTTAGCAACAGGCGGGATTGGCAGGGAGCAGGGGTTTGATGTGTTCTTCCATAAAGGGTTTACAGGGCTGGAAATTGCACGCGAAAAATGAGGATAATTGTGGTTTATTGTTTTGGCACGAGGTTCAAAGATAAACAAACAACCTTCGGGCCCTCTGAAGCTTCCTGGTGTGTTCTTCTTCCTTCCTCTGTTCTCCCGGAGAACTTCTCCACCGAGCCTGGAGTTGAAATTAAATAGACTTTTGTCTGGTTTCGAGAAATTAACACATCAGAGCAGGAAAAGCAGGAGCTGCTTGATCTGCATTAGAAAGGGGAATTAAGGAATGTTGTGTTAGAATGTGTGGAAAGGGAACAAACGTCCTACAAAGCTTTGGCAGAGCTGCAGCTTGGGCGTGGTGGCACCTTCAGCCCGGAGAAGAGAAGGATCTGGAGAGAGCTCAGAGCCCCTTGCAGGGCCTAAAGGGGCTCCAGGAGAGCTGGAGAGGGACTGGGGACAAGGGATGGAGGGACAGGACACAGGGGATGGCTTCCCACTGCCAGAGGGCAGGGATGGGTGGGATAGTGGGAAGGAATCCCTGGCGGGGAGGGGGGGGAGGGGCTGGGCTGGAATTCCCAGAGAAGCTGTGGCTGCCCCTGGATCCCTGGAAGTGTCCAAGGCCAGGTTGGACACCCTGGGACAGTGGGAGGTGTCCCTGCCATGGCAGGGGGTGGGATTGGATGGGCTTTAAGGTCTCTTCCAACCCAAACAATTCTGGGATTCTGGGATTCCATAATTTTATGTAAAGGAATTCCCTGGGAATGAGACCCTGCTGGGTGCTGGTGTGGTTTGGGTGGGAAGAGCCCTTTAAATCCCATCCAGTTCCACCCCTGCCATGGGCAGGGACACCTCCCGCTATCCCAGGGTGCTCCAAATGTTTTCCACACTCACCCTGTGCATCAATCCTTCTCTTTGTGCTTTCCAGGCGCAGGACCACAACTATTCCATCCCAAAATCTGCTGCCAGAGGCAGGGAGAGGATCAGTGTTGAGCAGACACCTTCACTGGGGAGCACCCACCCTCCTTCCATGGGATCCCACCCTTGAGCTCCTGGAAAACATCAAAGCTCTGTGCAAAGCGGATGATGCCAATTAAGCTTTTCTTTAATGAGCTTTGGGCTTTGCTGCCTTCCCGCTCCGGGCAGATCCCGTCACGTCCCCTCGGTCTCCGTGGAAGTTGGGATTGGTGCAGGCTGTGCCAGGGCTGCTGGGCAGAGCTGGGGCACCCTCACAGCTGCCCTGGCACGAGGACACCACCCGCAACTGCTCCACGGAATCCCAAACCTGGAGCCTCCCACCCCTGATTTCAACCCAGAAAATTCTCGGGAGTTTTCGTATTCTACATCATAAATACCGGAAATTTGGACGTTTTCACTCTGGACACCCTCCTGGGCACTCCTTCTCTCCCGGGTCACCTCCATGGGACAGGTGGCTCCAAGCCCTGTCCAACCTGGCCTTGGACACTTCCAGGGATCCAGGGGCAGCCACAGCTTCTCTGGGAAAGCTGTTTCAACACCCCACCACCCTCCCAGGGAACAATTCCATCCCAATATCCCATCTCTCCCTGCCCTCTGGCAGTTTGAAGCCATTCCCTGTGTCCTGTCCCTCCAGGCTCTTGGAAATAGTTTCTCTCCATGTTTCTTTCAGCTCCTTCAGGTCCTGGAAGGTCACAATGAGGTCACCCCAAAGCTTCTCTAGTCCAGGCTGAACCATCCCAATTCTCCCAGCCTCTCCTCCCAGCAGAGCTGCTCCATCCCTCGAATCGTTGGTGCCCTCTGGAAGAACAATTCCAGCAGCAGGAGCAGGTAATCACTCCCTGGGAGCCACCCCACCCTCTCTAGGGAATTCCATCCCTGACGTGGACACTTCACGTGAGGTGCCCTGGATTTGATGTGGGGTTGAGCCAAATTTAAGTTTTGGGGCAGGTGCCTTTTGGTGTTTGCTGCTGCCGCAGGATCCACGCAGGGTCAGAGCTGCTGCTCCTCCTGCTCTCTTCCCACCTTCCCTTGCGCCCAAATCAGCCCAAATTCTTCAATTAAAAAATACACCACAAATAGAGAACGGCAAGAAAACCTCTGCAAACACTTCCCGGTGATTTTATGGGCTCAAAGTTGATTTTTGTTCTGTTCCAGGAGGAGGATCCTGATCCTTTTGCGGCAGCAGAAGACATTTGGTACCTGGTACCCCTCAGGTGAATCCCTTCCTCCCATCCCAAGGGTTGAGCTTCTCCCACGGAGCCCCTCGTGCCCCTCCAGCACTTATGGAAACCAGAGCTGCCCAGCTTAACCCTGCACAGAGTAATCTGCAATGCTAATTAAGAATGATGACTTATTTAGAGCTTCCAGGCTGTTTCCTGGGGGAATTTTGGCACGCTCAGGCACCGGGGAACAGATCTCTGCTGTTCACAATTCCCAATTCCCTGGGCTGAGGTCGGAAAGGCTTTCTGCAGCCAAGATTTGGCTCAGCCCGTGCTGCCTGTGGCACCTCTGGCAGGCAGCACCTGAATTCCGGGGGGACGCGCTCCCGGGGCTCTCTGCAGCCTCCTGTTGGCAGCATTCCATGAAATCCCATGGATAGGGAAGGAATGCACCTGTTACCTGCTGCTGCCTGTGGGTTGTGCCGCTCCCCTGCGTTACCGGCTCGGCCGGAGCTGCAGCCACCCCCCAGCCCTGCCTCCCGCCGATCCATCTCCATCCTTCCCAGCCTGGTATCCAAGGAATCTCCATCTCCAACCCCCTCCTTGTCCGAGTGAAGGTTTCCAGGTGGGAATTGCAGCGGTGCCGTTTGTGGCATTGAACCGGGGTCGTTCAGGAGTGGTTTTATCGCTTAAGGAAACCTCGTCAAGGGCAGCAGCAAACCCAGATTTAATTTAAATTTAACAAAGCTCAGTTGCAAGGTTCACTCTATGGCTACATAAAAAACGAAGGAAAATCAGATCAAAGTCAATTTAATCTGATTTGCACAGAGACTGAGGGTACAAAAGAAGAGTGCAAAGGGCAAGGGAGACTCTCCCACTGAGCTTCTCCTTACCAAGCTCAGCCTAAGATTTGATCAATGGCTTTATGCCTGAAGGATTTAGCAGCACTTAATCATCGAGTAATTTAACACTTGTAGTAAATTGTCTTGGAGCTTTTGGTGAGCACAGCAGTGACTGAGCTGCAGCCCTGGCACTGCTCCGGCTGCACTCGCTGAAGGTGTTGGGAACAGTTCCCACACGGACACAAAGGAGGTCATGGAAAGGTGAGATTTCCCTCCTCAGGTGCTTTTGAATCTCTCAGCTGGAGGTGTCAGCCCAGGTCCCATCTCAGCTTTTGGGGATGGTTCTCGGAGTAGCACAAGTTTGAGGGTTGGTGAGCTTGCACATTCTGAGGGGTGTCCGGCTCCTGAGGATGTCCCATTCCCAGAGATTTCCCACTCCCAGAGATATCTCATTCCCAGAGATCTCCCATTCCCAGGTTGTCCCACTCCTAAGGACGTCCCACTGCCAGAGATGTCCCATTCCCAGAGATGTCCCATTCCCAGGTTGTCCCATTCCCAAGGATGTTCCCTTCCCCGAGATGTCTCGTTCCCAGACATGACCCATTCCCAGGGACATCCCCTTCCCAGGGACGTCCCACTCCCAGAGATGTCCCACTCCCAGAGATGTCCCATTCCCAGGGACGTCCCCTTCCCAGAGATGTCCCATTCCCAAGGATGTCCCTTTCCCAGAGATGTCTCATTCCCAGGGATGTCCCTTTCCCAGAGATGTCTCATTCCCAGGGATGTCCCACTCCCAGAGTTGTCTCGTTCCCGGGGATGTCCCATTCCCAAGGATGTCCCACTCCCAGGGATGTCCCATTCCCAGAGATTTCCCACTCCCAGAGATATCTCATTCCCAGAGATCTCCCATTCCCAGGTTGTCCCACTCCTAAGGACGTCCCACTGCCAGAGATGTCCCATTCCCAGAGATGTCCCATTCCCAGAGATGTTCATTCCCAGGTTGTCCCACTCCCAGGGATGTCCCATTCCCAG
>VZTG01003319.1:31056-87947 GCA_013397845.1 Melanocharis versteri | reverse complement strand
GACTGCTACCAACACCCTGAACAACAGGGTATCAGGTCATGTTTGTACTTTGTCAGTTTAAACCAGTGTTTCTGTACTATTGCCTTTATTGTAATTTTCCTATTAAATTGTAGCTCCAACTTGAAACTTTTCACAAGGTATTTGTGTGGGGTTAATTCCTCCTGCTGGTTTACCTTCCAATCAGCACGAAAATTAAAAAATTTTCCAGCCTATACCAAATGGCTTCTACTCTGCTTAGTGTGTCTGTCTTCAGACATGAAACACACAAAATCACACTGAACCTACCCTCCCCTCATCTCACATGGTTTAGGAGGATAGCATAAGGTGGCTGCTCCCTCTGCTTCATAAATCAAATTTTCTTGGTCAGGAAAAAGACTGATGAATAAACCTGCAAAAATATTTCTGTTTACATATAAAGGATATATCAAATTAGCAAAGCAGGCAGGCAATCTCTTACAGAATTGCACATGGTCAAGACATGTTTCAATTATTTACATATCCAGTTCTCAGTATGTGGGGCTTTGGAATCCACAATTCATTAACATTCTCCATCTAAAGTTGTCCGAGTGTTTTTAATTACATTAGATCATAGTTTCCCTAGAAGGCAAGTAACTATCCTCATTTTGCAATAAGAGCACTAAGAAGAGAACCCACACTACCTAATTTGGGACCTACATCTCAGCTGGTGGCTCTAGCGTTCATTCATAATCAAGAACTATGTCTATTCAGTGTAAATCAAGGAATTTAAGGCATGATTCATGTGGTCAAATGTAGACATAGTCTTCAGAAGATAAGTCTCCAAGGATTTGAACTGGACACTATGGTGGAGAAAGCCATATCCAGCCAGATGAGGTCACGTCTATTCCCATTCACATTAGACACATTTCCTCCTTTAGTACAGTTCTTTACATGTGTGCCTTAACTATTACATTGTCATAGTTTACTGAACTAGGATTAGGATTAGGAGAAGGTGGATTTCATCGCATGCATGCATGCCAGTGACTTGCTGGACAACCTTTCCGCCATGATCACTTTTTTATGTTCCCATTTTCTTTTTCTTCTTCTGTAAGCTTTTTTCAGGTGGGTAGTACTTAGCAAGAGTTCCCTTGCTAAGCATTAGCATACACCCTAGGACAATTCAGATCCATTTTTGGGATCACTGTGTATTAGCATAATGAAAACAACAAGTACATAGTAGTGCTGAACAATCCTACTGCTTCAGCCAAAGAAAACAAACTTTCACACTAAGGCAAGATTAGAATTTTTGATCTTTATCTCTGGTCAAGCTCTCCATTATACTGAATTTGAAGAACAAAGTGTTATTTTTGTTAATGCTAGATGGTGTTAAAAGTTAAATGCCTAGATCTATAATAAACCTAATTTTTGTCTCTAAATCTGTTTTCCTAGTTTTGGTCTTATGAAGATCAGAAATAAATATTCCTGAAAAAACTTGGAATAAACCTATGCATTAAAAAAAAAAAAAAAAAGCACAGAAATCACTCTGTGTCTTTTAAATGGCCTACATTACTCTATATTTACAGCACTGTATATACAATAGAGAGACAGTAGAGAGAGTTAAACACTTCCAGAAGACAATTTGGAACTCATATAGACATGAATTACTTAGTAAGTAATTCTAGGTCTAGTCACTTTGAAGATGACTACTTAATCTTCATCCTTTATACTGGGAGTATATAAAAGGACTACTCCATTAACAATCTTCAGTCAGGTGACTTGCATCTCTCTCCTCTTACTTTAACAGGGATTGACTTCTCCCTGTGTTAACTAGGACTTGATGTCCTTCAGCAATGTCTTTACGTTTTGTCCTCCCCTCCTTTATTTTTAAAATTTTTATTATTTTTTAAAATGTGCTAGCTAGAACAGACAATTCATTTGGATTGTTTAAGCAACAGATGTTTCTTTTTCTTAAATCTTAAAGACCTAAGGAACCATTGGTCAAGCACTGCTCATAAGCACAGAGATTTGCTTTAAATGTTCACAATACTTGACTTTGCCATGGAGGAGTGCTTATTAAAGGAAAACGAAGAAGCATCTGTAAAATATTATATCATTCAGCTAGAAAGATGAAAAACATGTTACAGAATGTATGGAATAGGGCAACAGGTTTTATTCATCAGCAGTAACCTAGAATTTTGCTTTTTGTGAGCACATAAATATAGATGTAAGTATATTATATTTCTGAAAATGCATTGTGGTATTAAGTCTGTCTTGGTGTTTTGAGCTCTTTTCAGAACAAACTTATTCCCTAGAACTGCAATAATAAAGGCAGCTATCATATTCCTACTTCACTCCAATACTTTAGCTAACTATAATTAAAGTTAACTCTAAAATTAACTCTAATACTTTAGCTAACTATAGTGAAATAACACTTACCTTAAAAATCAAATCCTTTTTCCCATAACGAAGCTCTTTCAGCTGGGCTTGGATCTTTTTTGACTGAAAGTGAGGATAAAAAAATCAGATTTCAGGTTTTTAAAAAATTTTAAATATTAAAAAAAACTATAGTGAAATCTGAGAACAGCAGAATCTAGATCAGATTTAAAATGTAGAACGCCCCCCTCCAAATAGTTATCAATTGCTTTTCCAGGTTCACAAGGCAAACCAACCAAAAGTACCAAGGAAAATGTTAACTGGCACTCACCTAAAGCACGTACCTGAGTTAGTACTATAAAGAATAGCTGTTGGGCTTACACATTTTAGACATGAGTGGTTATTAATACTTTCCATGAAGCATAACTGAAGGCATCACCTTCAAAGTAAACAATCTTATTTTTAGAAGTAAAAAGGCACAATAGGCTTACACAGGTCTTTGTAAAGAGCAGGGTGTTCCAGGTGGTATCCAAAAGAATTAGGTTCTCAGTTTGTAAGCATGCCCTTGAAAACAGGCATAATTATACTTATTTATATCAGTTTAAGATTAAATTTATTTTATATATTGTTAAATATATCCTTTAAAGAATTCTAAGTAATAGTCTATATATTATTTTATTAATTAAACAAAATATAATAGAAATGGATTTTTTTATACTAAACTCAACTATCCAAGGAACATTATTTCACCATTTATCTAAGAATCCTCTCAAAATAATAACTTGTTTTTAATAAAATCCACAGTCCTGACTGATACTCAATGAATTGTCTTGTATTAATTAATGCCAAATGTTTTGAAGTCCCTGGAATGGATCAAAAGTCTGTTTCACATTTACTGAAAGAGCGTTCCATAAACATAACATACTACAAAGGTAGTAGATCTTTCATAAGCTGGAGTTTTTGGTAATATCTTATCTCTTTCCAATCGATACAGTCAAATTCAGTGACAGACTTTTGGGAAGGTTGAATGGATCTAAAGATAAAATTTTAGAACCTGCTTTAAATGTTTAAATAGTAAGGCCAAAATGGTTATGGTATTCTTGAAAATCAGAAACAGATAGCCAAGAACAGTCCCGCAGAATTCTTTGTTCTGTGATTTTATCTGCTGTTGCTTCATTCAATAACACTGTCCTCTGACCTGGGCAATGCAATTAGTTGAGCTATGGAATATATTCCACATCACCTAAAGACCTATGAGAAAATGTTCACCAGTTTTAATTGTTCTGAGGGCTGTGTTTAGTAAAATATACAGTTTCTGTGATACACAAGGTATCCAAATAGGCTGTAGAGGAATCTAAGATTTACAATTAAGGTATAACTCATTTGCCTGTGATGAAATTAGGAGTCATAAAGCTAAATACATTGAGTGAAGGTCAAAAGCATGTGTATGACCTGTAATTCTTTGTGATAAAATTTGGATATTTTGTGGATTTTCTGTGCTTCAAGTGAGAGGACCTCTTCGTAGACTCAGACAGATAAGATTACCATTAAACACAGGCCTCTAAAATACAGAGTCTGGTAGTATTGCCCTGGCATGTGTCCCTTTCTGTATCCTAGAAACCCCAAATCTGCCTTCCTCTCTCCGAGGCCCTGACTACTTGGAAAAGAAAAGCCAGCCATGCTAAAACTGCGCAGGATCACAAGCATGCTCCCACTGATGCAACTAGACAACAAGGAATTGCTATCTGTGTCTCTGTCTGCATGCAGCATGAGGGAGTAAAATGAAGCAGGAGCTTCCTGGTAGGCAATTCTACCCACAAAAGGTATTGGATATAATAACTGAAAGGATACTGAGTTCACACAGTTGTTACGTTTGGTGAGCATAGTACTTAGATAAAAACAGAAAACACGCTGTGTTTCTCTGGCTGGCACAACCTAACTGGCAAAACGACCACAAAAAAGAGATGCTCCTGTAGCATTTCTGTTTGTTCCAATGGTAACATGCTTAATAGCCACAAATTTGCCAGGATGATCAATAAAGTAAGAGATTCTCACACTTTGAAATACACTCACAATCTGCTGTCTTGACTGTTACTTAATTCATGTTTAGTTTTCTGAAGTTCTCTGACTGCCAGGGCTTGTCACACTGTAATAAATTTAAATTATCCTTAGGCTTCATCCTTAGATGCAAATATTAAAAGAGACATAATCAGAGAAAAGATCTTCAAGTTAATTACCAAAGGTTCAAATATTATGCAGCTAGGTGTGGTAGTTTGACCCTGTCTGGATGCCAGGTGCCCACCAAAGCCACTCTTTCACTTCCCCCCTCAACTAGGCAGGTGACAGAAAATATAGCAGGTTTATGAGTTAAGGATAGAGAGAGGTTACTCACTGATTACCATCATGGGCAAAACAGACTTGACTTGGGGAAATTAATTGAATTTATTACCAATCAAAATCAGAGCAGGATAATAAGAAGTAAAAGAAATCATAAAAACAGCTTCCCTCCTCTACTTCCCAGGTTCTACCTCCTCCTCCTTCAGCAGCACAGGGAGACAGGGAATGAGGGTTATGCCCAGTTAATCACATTTGTTGCTGCTTCCTGCTTAGGGAGAGGATTTCCCCTGCTCCATCATGGGGAAACGTATTTCCACAGGAAACAGTCCTCTACACACTTGTTCAATATGAGTCCTTCCCATGGGCTACGGTTCTTTACAAACTGCTCCAGCATGATCCCTTTTCATGGGGTGCAGTCCTTCAGGAACAGGTTGCTCCAGCATGGGTANCTTCAGGAACAGGTTGCTCCAGCATGGGTCCTCCAAGGGGTTGCAAGTCCTACCAGGAAACCTGCTCCAGCGTGGGCTCCTCTCTCCATGGATCCATAGGTCCCTGCTCCAGAACTGGTTTCCCACAGGGTCACAACATTCTTTTGGGCATCTACCTGCTCTGACATGGGGCTCCTCCACAGGCTGCAAGTGGATCTCTACACTCCTGTTTCCCATAGGCTGCAGGGGCACAGCTGCTTCACCATGGCCTTTGCTCCACAGACTGCAGGAGAATCTCAGCTCCAGTGCCTGAAGCAGCTCCTCTCCCTCCTTCTGCACTGACCTTGGTATCTGCAGAGACGNATATAATAGAAATGGATTTTTTTATACTAAACTCAACTATCCAAGGAACATTATTTCACCATTTATCTAAGAATCCTCTCAAAATAATAACTTGTTTTTAATAAAATCCACAGTCCTGACTGATACTCAATGAATTGTCTTGTATTAATTAATGCCAAATGTTTTGAAGTCCCTGGAATGGATCAAAAGTCTGTTTCACATTTACTGAAAGAGCGTTCCATAAACATAACATACTACAAAGGTAGTAGATCTTTCATAAGCTGGAGTTTTTGGTAATATCTTATCTCTTTCCAATCGATACAGTCAAATTCAGTGACAGACTTTTGGGAAGGTTGAATGGATCTAAAGATAAAATTTTAGAACCTGCTTTAAATGTTTAAATAGTAAGGCCAAAATGGTTATGGTATTCTTGAAAATCAGAAACAGATAGCCAAGAACAGTCCCGCAGAATTCTTTGTTCTGTGATTTTATCTGCTGTTGCTTCATTCAATAACACTGTCCTCTGACCTGGGCAATGCAATTAGTTGAGCTATGGAATATATTCCACATCACCTAAAGACCTATGAGAAAATGTTCACCAGTTTTAATTGTTCTGAGGGCTGTGTTTAGTAAAATATACAGTTTCTGTGATACACAAGGTATCCAAATAGGCTGTAGAGGAATCTAAGATTTACAATTAAGGTATAACTCATTTGCCTGTGATGAAATTAGGAGTCATAAAGCTAAATACATTGAGTGAAGGTCAAAAGCATGTGTATGACCTGTAATTCTTTGTGATAAAATTTGGATATTTTGTGGATTTTCTGTGCTTCAAGTGAGAGGACCTCTTCGTAGACTCAGACAGATAAGATTACCATTAAACACAGGCCTCTAAAATACAGAGTCTGGTAGTATTGCCCTGGCATGTGTCCCTTTCTGTATCCTAGAAACCCCAAATCTGCCTTCCTCTCTCCGAGGCCC
Source organism: Melanocharis versteri (assembly GCA_013397845.1). Taxonomy (NCBI): domain Eukaryota; kingdom Metazoa; phylum Chordata; class Aves; order Passeriformes; family Melanocharitidae; genus Melanocharis; species Melanocharis versteri. The sequence continues at coordinate 81,528 of VZTG01003319.1, read as the reverse complement.
TGACTACTTGGAAAAGAAAAGCCAGCCATGCTAAAACTGCGCAGGATCACAAGCATGCTCCCACTGATGCAACTAGACAACAAGGAATCGCTATCTGTGTCTCTGTCTGCATGCAGCATGAGGGAGTAAAATGAAGCAGGAGCTTCCTGGTAGGCAATTCTACCCACAAAAGGTATTGGATATAATAACTGAAAGGATACTGAGTTCACACAGTTGTTACGTTTGGTGAGCATAGTACTTAGATAAAAACAGAAAACACGCTGTGTTTCTCTGGCTGGCACAACCTAACTGGCAAAACGACCACAAAAAAGAGATGCTCCTGTAGCATTTCTGTTTGTTCCAATGGTAACATGCTTAATAGCCACAAATTTGCCAGGATGATCAATAAAGTAAGAGATTCTCACACTTTGAAATACACTCACAATCTGCTGTCTTGACTGTTACTTAATTCATGTTTAGTTTTCTGAAGTTCTCTGACTGCCAGGGCTTGTCACACTGTAATAAATTTAAATTATCCTTAGGCTTCATCCTTAGATGCAAATATTAAAAGAGACATAATCAGAGAAAAGATCTTCAAGTTAATTACCAAAGGTTCAAATATTATGCAGCTAGGTGTGGTAGTTTGACCCTGTCTGGATGCCAGGTGCCCACCAAAGCCACTCTTTCACTTCCCCCCTCAACTAGGCAGGTGACAGAAAATATAGCAGGTTTATGAGTTAAGGATAGAGAGAGGTTACTCACTGATTACCATCATGGGCAAAACAGACTTGACTTGGGGAAATTAATTGAATTTATTACCAATCAAAATCAGAGCAGGATAATAAGAAGTAAAAGAAATCATAAAAACAGCTTCCCTCCTCTACTTCCCAGGTTCTACCTCCTCCTCCTTCAGCAGCACAGGGAGACAGGGAATGAGGGTTATGCCCAGTTAATCACATTTGTTGCTGCTTCCTGCTTAGGGAGAGGATTTCCCCTGCTCCATCATGGGGAAACGTATTTCCACAGGAAACAGTCCTCTACACACTTGTTCAATATGAGTCCTTCCCATGGGCTACGGTTCTTTACAAACTGCTCCAGCATGATCCCTTTTCATGGGGTGCAGTCCTTCAGGAACAGGTTGCTCCAGCATGGGTCCTCCAAGGGGTTGCAAGTCCTACCAGGAAACCTGCTCCAGCGTGGGCTCCTCTCTCCATGGATCCATAGGTCCCTGCTCCAGAACTGGTTTCCCACAGGGTCACAACATTCTTTTGGGCATCTACCTGCTCTGACATGGGGCTCCTCCACAGGCTGCAAGTGGATCTCTACACTCCTGTTTCCCATAGGCTGCAGGGGCACAGCTGCTTCACCATGGCCTTTGCTCCACAGACTGCAGGAGAATCTCAGCTCCAGTGCCTGAAGCAGCTCCTCTCCCTCCTTCTGCACTGACCTTGGTATCTGCAGAGACGATTCTTTCACATATTCTCATTCTTCTCTTCTCTGTCAACAATTATTACTGTGCGATAACTTTTTTCTTTCTTAAATATATTATCACAAAGGGGTTACTACCATCTCTGAGTGTCTCGGCCTAGGCCAGGTTCATAGTGGAGCCAGCTGACCTTGGCAGTGTTGGACACAGGGGAAGCTTCTGGCAGCTTCCCAGAGTAAGTCACCTCAATAGCCCTCCCCACTACCAAAACCTTGCCTTTCAAACCCAATATACCAAGAGAAATAAACTTGAAAAAGAGGGGAAAACAGAAAACTATTTGCACACACTGCTGGTTTTTTAAGCAGTAAACAAGGGAAGAAAATGTATCTGTATTCCTACACTGTGACATGTTTGAAAGCAACAATGGGGATATAGGAAGATAACAGATTTTGAAAAACTTAAAAAAATTCTCCTAACCCTATTATTTCCTACCTTTGAGAATTTATCAGAAACTTGACCTCCTAAGTACTGACCTCTAAGTTAAAAGGTAGAGACTCTAATGAAGAAAATGCATTCAACCATAATTAGGAAAATTTTAGTACAGAAGAAATTTTTTATGCTTTGATTTTATTCTGGCAAGGTGCAATGACCTTAGCAGAAATTATATATGCAAAAAACCCAGACTAAAGTAATGTGAGTAAATCAGATTCACATGCAATAGCTTTTTTAAATGAAAAGTTAAATAAAGGGAGTGCTCACATGGGTGCAGGTACTTCTACATTGAGGAATTTGCCAAAAACAGGGCTTTCATATCATTGACTGTTTATCTCGCTCTTCAGTAGAGGGGATATTTCTTTCCCTCAGTTTCATAAAGTGACCCTTTTTCCCTTGAAATAATGAGACATTCTGGGAATCAATAATAATAGATCTCTCCTGTCTCTATGTTAATTTCAAAACAGGCCTTTGGCAATTCCTATCTTAGTGACATGGAGATCATGGAAATGAAATCAGTTTTATATATGTTATAGATGTATTTATCTCTAGAGTTATATATCTCTAGAGCATGCCCAGATGATTTTATTTGTCTAAAACTTGAGGTTGCAACTTGCTTTCTAATACATTTGAGCTGCTTCTTGTGAAGTCACAGAAATGAGTTGGGATGAGAGCACTTTAGGAACACTCTTTAGGAACATTTAGCATAATATATATTCTGTATTCTGGTATATATATATATATATATTCCTGTGTGTATATATATGTAATACACCAGAACCTCAGTACAAAAGACTTTGATGCAAACTTCTTTTGGGTACATTAGATTAAGAATAGAGAAGAACCTTCCTTACCTCTTCTGCGTGGATACCACAAAGCTTGTTTCCTGACAAGAGCTTGTTTTTGAGGCTTTTGTTCTGAGAGTGGGACAAAAAAAAACCAAAACAGTTTATTAGTAAAGTGTTACTAAAATATTCAGGGACCCTTTAACTATTTGATCATACTGGCTTTATTTTATACATGTATAACATCTTCAAGTCACCAACAAAGACAAATAAGACAAGAGAGAGTCATCAAGGCACAGTATTCTCTTACAGAATTCTAAAAGGCATTTGCATTAAAATTTGCTTCAACAGGCACAGGACTGCCCATAGAAACCTTCCCAGAACACTCTGGCAACTGAAAGCAATTTAGATTTAATATGCTGAGGTTTTATATATTTAATATTAGATTTAATATATTTAGATTTATATATTTAATATTAGATTTAATATATTTAGATTTATATATTTAATATTAAATTTAATATACAAAAGAGCAGAAAAAAACCCTCTAATCCTTGCTTGGTGTCAACTTCATAGCTCAATATCATTTTCTGTAAATCATTTTAACAACTGAGTAATAGGGCCAAGGTCTCATCACTTGACCTCGATGATCAAAATCAAGGGGTGCTTTTGCTAAATTTCGTAATTTAAAACTGCAAGTAATCAAAACCAGTAGAAAGTTAGTTACCTGATACAGCGCGTTACCAACTCAATATGATTTTTCATGTAGGAGTTTTAAATGTATTTCTTCTCATTTTCAGGGAAAATAACAAACTTTGACAAAATTAATTTTTCATAGTAATTATTTTTCCACTCCTCACTCATATTATCCCATAACCAACAGTCAAGGGTAAAGATTTCTCTGCAGTGTGAACATCTTTCAAAACTGGTAGAAACCATAAGTATTCAATAAGCAGATCTACAAGTGCTGAACATAACACGCTTAACACTAAAAAGAAATTAAAAGAATACAAAAACCAACTCCTGTGTTAATGAACTGTAAATATACAAACAGAAACAGAACCCACCACATTTCAGGAATGTATGTTTATTACTGAATAGCAATAGCTTTCCTGTACATTGTGCACAAGAACAAGCTGTCATTAGAGCAAAAAATGTAATTCCATCCAGTTCAAATTTAGATCCACATCCCACTGAAACACCGGAAGCTCTAATTCCAGAATTAGAAGCTTTGATTTACTCTTGAAAGAAACCCCTTTTTTATTAAAGCAAATGCAAAGAAACTAAAATTTCATTTGAAACCTCATTTTCACAATTCCAAAATAAGGAGATCTGGCATAATTTCACATTTCACTGTTGCTGGCTACTGTGCAACAGTACACACTACTGCAGAAACAAATTTTTCCCAGCTCTTTGACATGGATGCCCATAGTTCTCCGATACAACAGAAAGGAACTAGGATGTTACTTTGAATGAGACAATCCAACAATCCAGATTCTATCTTTCACAACATGATTTGCAAAGAGCTGGATGTTGCTCTAGTAACTGTCACAGTCAATTACTTCCTTTCGTTCTTTGTTTGAAAATTTATGTTGTAACTCACCAAAGAGCAATAACCTATTTTACTAACCACTACAGAAATATAGAATAAGACAACTGGCTCTGGAAAAAAGGAACTGAATAGCAGATACAAGGTGAACAAAGATAAACAAAATAGAAATCAAAGACATGAAGCACACCTGACTATTCTATTGCTCACCAGGTGTACACATAAAGAACTGTGTTGTACTTGTGAACACAAAGTGAATGTGTTTTACACACATCTTAATGGTTTCACATAAAGATCAGCATCACTTTTTGGGATGATGGTGAAACAGATGTGCCAAAGGCACTGTTTCATTAGGGACTTGCACTTAATTAACTCAGGATATCAAGTCATCCCTTTGGTTGGACTAACTCATTACCCTCCAGTCCCTCTACAGACCCGTGATGGTTGGTTCAGTAACATTCTGTCCATATTTCAGAACCAAAGTTAGGTAGAACTATAATCACTACATTTTTATTAATTTATCTTCCTTTTGCCCAGGATAACCTACGGTAAGAAATAACTTCTACTAATACATTAGTCTTTTGTAAGTAATTTCTACATGGGCTATTTTGACAATACCATGCAGTAACCCAGAACGTGAAAAACCGTGCGTCAACAGGACACAAAATATACTAGATGGTTGTCACAATTTCCACATTTTGTGTCAAATAAACCTGGCAAAAGAATATAGTTACATATATACAGAATTTGTCCAAACCCAAAACCTGATGAAAATATTTAAAGTTAGGAGATGGACTCCATTTTGGAGATTTAGCTAAGTTTAACATGATTTACCAATTCTGTCTCATTATCCAGTCTATTTGCAACAAAAACACCCAACAGGGTTATCAGAATGCAAGCAAAGTAGTCCTGATTCAATCTGAACTTAATAATGTTTTTAGAAATGAGAACAAGCATTAAAAGCTAATATTATTGAGAGTATAATAAGTAGGAGCTTGTCAGAAGTAGATGACAACTTCTTGCCTACAATTTGGATGATTTCATGTTACTTCACAAATCACATATCACTGTTGAAAATAGCTTTGCATCCTGATTAATAGTAGTAATTTTTATAGCAGAATATGAAGCATACCAGTAAAAACATATGAAGTATAACAGAACCTATTTTTTTTTAAAATTCTGAATTAAAATATTATTTCTTCTTCTGAAAGAAGTCTGATGAGGTGCATATTCTGGAAGAATATGTCCCTTTTTCTAGAAGGGGGTTATTCAAAGTCAGATTAATTAATCATTGAAATCTTAAATTTACAAAGGCCTATTGGTTCAGTAGAGAAGTTCTGACTTCTAAGACTTATAAGGATTAAAGATTATGCTCATTTTCCTATTAAGCATCCTTCAAAGAGCAACAACAAACAAACAAATCAGAATTTTACACAATTTTTATTTCAAACACTTCATTTGTAATTAAGTACTTTAATGGAAAAATCTTGGACATTTCAAGCTGAAAAATAAGGAATTAAGTATCTGTAAATATATCTTTAGCAATCAATTTAAAATTTATATAGAATAATTATTTTAATTAGGAATGGCCTTCCAGACTTAGAGTTAAAATATCATTATATTCAAAATAAATAGGTATTTGAACATCTTAGAAAGCTTATAGCAAAAGCTGTAAGCTGGAGTATTTGCATGCAATCATATCATTAAGCCAAGTTATTGTCTTACCTAATTCTTACTTTATGAAATCTTTTAGCTCATTTGCACCATTTGCACTGGTAGTTTCAGTGCATCCCTAAATTCAGGTGCAGAATATTGCTGTCAGTGTTTGCCTCATGGGCAAGAATCCTGCTGTCTCTTCCCATACAGTTTGTTCTTACTGTCCTGGTACCCATGCTTAGTAATACCACATGAGTCAAGTGTCCATCCCTTGTTGACCACTGTGAGAGACTAAAACGCTATGGCTAATGGCTTAAAAATTGTTATGAAGGACTTTTTGCCCATTATGCAAAAGCTGTATAAAGAAGCTGCTACTACCAAAGCCCACTCCTTCCTGAATATGCCTCCTGACTGGAACTTTGGACTGGGAGTTAAGCCACCTAAGGGAGCATGAGATAAGATGAAGGTGACACTTTTATCCAATTATCTCAGGTCTAGGTAGAAGAAAATAAGGCTGAGGGAGAAGAACATATCCACAAGAAAGCTGGACCCAGCAGCTGTCCTGAAAATCTGCTCTGGCTGGGTTCAGCGTGGGGGAGGTCATAGCTCACAGGCTCATCTGCTGAGGCCAGGTTTGCACATGCTCCCAGCCCAACCAAGGGGAGAGGAGGAGAGGTTTGGGTGTGTGGCATAACCTCTAGTCAGAAGCAGTGAACACCCATCCTCCCTTGCACAAATCGGCTCAGTTGTAAGCCCCCCTACATCCTGGGAAGGCGACATCCACATGGGACATTCATGTGAGAGGCAGCTGAGGGGATGTCATAAACCATCAAACACCCCTGAAGTGCACCCTAGAGTCATTCCTGAGGCCTTGCACCAGACAACTGCACGTGATGCAACAGATCCAGAGTCTGTTGCATGAGACACTGTCAAACTTGGCCTCCCAGGGCTTTGCCACCTGGTACAAACCATATATTAATCCATTGTACTCTGTGTTTTGTGGGACCCTCAACACCAAGAAGACCAGAAGAAGATGATCAACAGGCTGCCATTGGGATCTACAGTGGTGATATTTTCTACTTAATCTGTCTCTCTGTCATGCCTCTTCTCTCCTCCCCTTTTCTATTTCTTTCCATCTCTCTCTTTTCACCTCATATTTACTGTTAAATGAAATCCATACTATTGACTTGGGCATATGGTCTCATTTACACCTTAATTTGGGCAGAGGCATCTCTCAAACAATTTTAGTAACTGGATTGTAGCAGCCCAAAAAAGTCAGAAGTCTTAAAGACAACTTGCTAAATTTGTTAACATGTTCTTCACAGAGCTTCCATACTGAAAATAGAAAGCTTTCTGCCTCAGTCCCTGGGATTTTTTTTTCCTTTTCTCTTACACTAATGTAACATTCCTATATTTTGTTAGGGTTCTGATATTATTTTCAAAATGTAAGACTAGACTTAATGAAAGATGAATTCATTATATAATCATTGACTTTATTTATGTTGCCTAAAGATCTACCTCCAATGCAAAAGCACATAAAAGAAGCTGTAGTGTCACACTTGTTTTGTCAACATGCCTTTGGAACCTGAAGGGGAAAAAAAATCCTTGCTTGCTGGCTACAGGGGTATATGTTCCTTTCTCTTTCTAACTTTGGAAAATAAACACTTCACTTCTGCATCTATTTTCCTGAATCAAATGCCAGTAGGCTGGCCAAATAAACACAAAACATCTCAAGACCTTCACCCATGTTTTTAAAAAAGTAGCAATTCCTATCATAACAGATTGAGCACATCACCTCTTTAGAGAAGGGGGAGAGATGTCACTACCTTAGCATTCTTAGAAAAGAATAACCATGATGCCAATTAGAAAACTTGAACAAAGGCTTACAAAGAAAAGCACGAACTATACACTTAAAAGCTCAATAGAACCACTTCTACAGCTGCAGTTTTAGTTACTTCCTTTTCTGCAAAAAATTTTATAAAAATCATTAATTATATAGCTACATATTGTATTTTTATAATTTCTCCATCTGATTTTAGCATATATAGTAAAAACCTCATGAGGCAAGAGTCACAGTTTATAGGCATTGTTAACTGGGACAAACTACCCCTGGGTCCAGTTTAGAGGGGTTTATTATCACTGTAAATCTGAAGTTAGGGGGATTAACATTTATCTGATGAATCATACATTCTACTAACAGAAGGCTAAACTTACACCACCAAAGTAAAAGTCACAAAATTTCAGGTGTCATTTTTTGAAGTTAGTTTATCTTGATTCCTGGTCACACAATGAGTGCTTTAATACTCTTATGTTACATTTTATAATTTGAGACACCGGTATTTTCTATTTGAATCAGCATCAGAATCTAAACCCTGAATGAACAAACTATGTAACCTAGACATCATCAGTACAAAGCAACTGAAAGCACAGGACACAAAGTATGTTCAAGCAAAGACAATCACTTTCTCGCTCAGAAAATTATTCTCAGCAATTCAATTCAGACACTGTATCTGAGCTCTGACGTAATTTCTTTTTGTTGTAAAGAAGATAAATTTGGCTCTGCTTCCCCTTGAAAAATAGTGCAAATCAAACCATGCTAAGCGCCTGCTCATCACTGAAACATTTCTCTCTTATGCATGTTACATTAAAAAAAACCGTACAAACCCAAGAACACAAAAACCCCCTGGACTCTGGTTATCAAGAGTGTCAGGGCCAACCGCCAAGATGAACCATTTTCCATCTCCTGTGAAGCCAAAGTTGTTCACTGCGCCCTTAGGAGAGAAATCAGAAGACATCAACAGACTAAAATCACATAACTGGATTACTCTGATATCACAATGTATTGGTATCCAGTTTGCTCTGGATATTAGTTTTGTATTTCGCAATGATGAATAATGTTTTATATATCATGGATCAGTGTGACTGCTTTAATCCCAGCAGGGTTGGCTGAGCCCTTAATCTTTCTGAGACAGATAAATTGAGTTTCCTATACTTAAGTTTATTAGTTAAGGTCTTTAGAACTGCTTTTCTACCTTTCGTTATGGTAAGTGAACTTTTTTAAAAGGGTGTTTGCCTTGATATTCTTGAGCATGTTTAAGTTTCTTTTCCTCACAGCTTTTCAATGGCAAAGTGTGTCAAACAGCTGAAAGACTCTCTGCCCCATAAATGTATTTTAGTAATAATGATACATATGTGTATATGTATATATATATATATATATATCTATATATCTATATGGCTTTTCAGATCTGTCTGAATCAAAACTCAGTAAGCACCATTGTCCTTCTAGCTCTGAATTCCTGGGAAAAGCCCACTTTCACCATGGTCAAGCTTCAGCCTCTCTGTGCTCTAACACACTCTGTCTGTACTGCTATTTAGGAGGCAAGTGCGAAATCCAGAAGCTGACAGCCAAACTCGGTAACCCCAGCAACCACATCACATTGCCACTGCTGTCAGCTTAGACGTATTTGGACTGTTTCGTGCATTTTTAGCTTTTTTTCTACAACCTGTCCCTGAGCCTTACACTCTTATGTTACAGGAAAAGGTACTTAAGAGCAAGCTTTCTAAAACGAACAGTATACATTTCTTTTTCTCTGCCTGTCTCTGCTAATAGTAAAGGCTGTTTATTTTATCCTGTATTTCATGTAGTCCAGCTGAGCTGAACAAGTTGATAAGAAACACACAAAAATCTTTTATTTGAGCTTTTACCAAGAGGTTGTGTTTGTGCTGATGTTCCAATCATTTCAATGATTGCTATGGGCAAGCAAATGCTATTTCTAATTCTTTCCATGTCAGATAGTCTACTTAAAAACAGCAGCATATTAGATACAGAGCTCCATTTTACAGAATTTATATCTGCAGTGAAAGGTAATTGCCTATACCATACAGGATTATTTAAAGAAAAAAACTAGCAATTCTTTGATCTTTCCCTTTGGTAGCAGTGGCTAAATGCCTTGGGGATGGTTTGCAGGATCAACAAAGCAGAACACCTAGTTAAGTAGATGTTAACCTGAAGGTCTTTTCATTTGACATTTGTGAACAGAATGATGACAAGAAATTGGTGCTGCTACAAGCTGTTAGTTGAGCTTTAAAAAAAACCACAGTGAAAGCTCTATTAAAACAGGGTGACAGTAATGAAGTGTGCAGTAAACAAATATGTAAATAAAAATAATTTAAATATAAAATGCTTTTTTGATTTTGAAAAAAATGAGGTCCTCTATCACTAGGAGTAAAGGGTCATGACTTTCTACAACGTCATTTTTTCTGATGTAACAGCAGCAGAACATGAAACACTGCATTAAGCAGAATTGCGAAAATCTGTCTGATACCAGAAATGACATATTATGGAAGTTATGAAATGACAGTTATGAAAGGAGAAGGGCAGGATATGACTAAGGAATACATTTATGTGGCTCTCTGTCGAGTCATACCATTCAGTTTTGCTTTAATTTTAATAGGCTCTGTCTCCTGAATTCTCTCAGTAGCAGTACACTGATTATTTGTTGTTACAGAACTTTTTGGCAAATATATTCAATTTTTAGAAGAAGTTTTGCAAGTACAATCTACAGACATCTAGAATTTATATAAGCTGTATTGAAGAAGCTACTACAATATCTTTCAATCAGAAATCCTGAGGCAGTTTTACTGGATTGATTCATGTACTAAATGTATTTTCAATATGCCATAGTCATTCAATATACAGAGTGGTAAGTACCTACACTATATGTACTAGATAATACTTTCTCCTTACCTCCATCCTGATATGGTCTATCCACACTTAGATAATACAAGGAGATTTCCAGAAGTATAATATTTCCATATTAGGATATTCCAGCACTTTCTAAAATACTATTTTTAATTCACAAATCCTATGCAAGCACTATCACCAATGCTACAATGTTTGAAAGGTGAGAATTCTGTCAGCATAGAGTTCGTATCAGGAGGCAATCTTTGGCTTCATCTTTGGAACAGATGAAGTAAAAATGAGGTCACATCCTCTTATACGTTGATAATCAAATCATGGTAGCAATTTACTACAGTAAACATTTGTGTAGCAAAATAATTAGTTAAATCCATGTGTCTTCAAAATGTCAGTAGTGGAAACTAAGTATCATCCATGTCCTACTGTATCAGGTGCAGGCAGCAACACATTCTATCAGTGTTTAAAGCTGGCAGGACATGAGATACCTTCAGCCTTGAAGTGGCCCGGCTGCATTAGCAGGGAGACTGTCCTCTATAAGGATCTTCGAGTAAATCAGTAAATAGTTCACTTAATGAAAATGCAGGCATGGGACAGTTTGGATGGGCACTTAAGGGTATCCTTAATCTAGTGGCACAGAACTCCAATTTAATCACCATTAATCTTTAATGATTTCCTCAAAGTAATTTGACAAGATGAAGTGAAGTCAGGAGTAGGACCTAATTTAGAGGACCCAACTGGCTTTTTCTGAGCCATTAACATTATGTTTTCATGAATCATTGACCTATCCTTGATACTGAACTTTTATTTTATGCCAGAATCCCTTGTCTTGGGAAAAGGGTAAGAAAGAATATTCTAATTTAAAATTAGCTATTTTTCCATGCTTTTGAAGTGTTTCCCCATATTGAAGCTCAGCACAGCAATATCAGATGAGATACTTCATTTCAGGCTCTTAAGTATTATGAAAAAATAAAAAGAATACTCTGAGTACAGCTTAAACTTCTTTGGTTTTTGAGAGTAAATAGCATGTATTTGCAAACTAAACATTTTCAGAATAAAACCCTCAAACCAAACACACTAGATAATATTTCAGCGGAAAACTGAGGAAGTTAAAGACCAGCATAAAGGAGAGTTGGAGACAAGATTTGTTAGTACTTATAAACCAGCCTAATGTATCAAGAGGACACGGGACACCTATCCCCTAAGAACATCTGGAACACAAGGTGATCTGTCTGATCATCTTCTAATCAGTTCCTAGTTCTGACATGAATATCATCTTTTCATTAATCCTGCTATGAATATGGACTTGAGTGAATATTGTAGAGTCAAGGAAGGGTTTCAGTGAGATTTGGGTCATGCCTGAAAATGGTAATAATTTCATATTGAGAAATAAACGTTTTCTTAGTAATTTTTAGATGTATTTTATGTGATGTGATAATTCAAATGTCTTTAAAATTATTTCCACAAAATATATTTCTCTGTAGAAATATCACTTTTCCTGTTGATGACTTCATTCACTACTTATACTCAGCAAAGAAAAAAGGTAATTTGTTGATAATTACCTCAGACAATATATTATTAAACAACAGAGGCTGTACTATGTAACACTGAAATTAGACAGACCACCATTCTGAATTACATTAAAAAGGACAAAGCCCCAAATATCCAAAGTATCAAAGCAAATGTGTTGGTTTCCATTCTGAATTTCTGCCCCAACATACTATATCATTTGGCACGGATATACCTCCAAAGTTTGGCAGTGAACTGTGCCTAGAAAAGAAAAGCACATGCTTCCTTTCTCAGAAAAATGCATTACTAGTATTTTCCTATATCTTTTAGTATACAGGGTACTGCCAAAAGAAGTCTTTTCCTCTCTAACCAGGCTATTAGTCTTTATTGTTATCTCCTGGCATCCTGCTTTTTGTGCGCATTCCAAATGTCATCTATTATTGATAATGTTCTCTGAACAGCTGCATTGATGCAAAAGCTACAAAAAAAATTTGCCTCCAAGTACTGGAGCCATTTACTGTCGTTGAATGTAAAAAAACCAGCTCTATAATTACTGAAGGACTTCAAATTTTTTCTTGTATTTTTTTTTCTGCAAAAAGCAAGATTCAGACTGCTTGATACCAACATTTCCTCTAAATCTATTTTCATAAGGTAGATCATAATCTCTTCAGTTCAAGTTACTGAATTTATGTCAGTATGTCAGACTTTATATGTCAGAAGCTCAGCCATGAGTCCATCTATTTTGCAATGCTTGGCATGTTGAATTAGCATCTCTAAACCAGTATCTTCCCTTTTTTTGACATACTTTTGCCTCCTCAAAGCAGAGGAGAAATGGCACAATATATTTAATTCTACTCTGTTTTGATTTTCCTTTGATCACCTTTGGCAAGCATTGCTAAGATCAAAAAAACTTTAATTTTTGGTGACATTTCCAAAATAAAAATACAGTGTTTCAGCCAGTCTACTAGGTTAGCTTCACTTTGATTGCGTATCAAGTGTAAATGTCCGCATTGCATTTTGTAAATAGTAATGTGTGTGATTATACCGCAAACAGTGTAATAAAGACAAATGATGAATTAGAAGAATGAGCTTGTTATATCAATAATAAATTGTGTTCAACTCCATACACACACAGAAGGAGAGGCTAGATTGAAAGAGCATTGCCTACCTCACAGACCACGTGTTAGTCATCTGACAGATGTAAAGATCTGTACAGACAGATCAAAATGTGTGAAGACAAGATATGTTTTAAAATAGAAAACAGATATTGCCATGACAAGATGTAATTTCAACATTTTTGACATTTTGGATGGGAGCCACCTCTTAGTCAAACAGACTGCTGAATATTCCCATTACTTTATCTACTAACGACGGCCCATTTATTCAGGTGCTCATGATGCCCATTAAAAGGTATCTAGATTTTCCCTTGAGACTACAGCACTTTTTCTCCTGGCTATGAATATCCAAGTTAGAGCCATGTGGAAAGCATGTTAAGACCTAATAACAGAGAATAGAGCAGCCAGTATCTGCAAAGTAGGGCTAAGGAACTGTTCTTTCTACATCAGGTAGCAATGAAAAGACTTTGCTTTCAAGGTCTGAATTTGAATTCTGTGTAGCAAAGTATTTAAAATCTTCTCTGAAGAAGTTTAAAAGGAACTGTATGGTTTTACATCTATCCTTGAATGGCATCCCAGTTTAAAATATTTAGCAGGCAAAGCAGATTTTGGTAAACAGCATAGTAAGTAAGATGCTGCTATGCTCTTACTTTCCAAGTTAGTCTGCTCTGTCTTTTAAGCGCAGGAGAGTGGTTTGCAGATAGAAACTTTCTATGAGTCTTTCTTTCCTTACTTTAATATTTGCAAAATATCAACTGTCACTATGTGATGAATCAAAATTGTATTTAACTCAGTATTTTTTCAAATGGTATTAATAAAATCTGCTTGACTGTCTTTTCTCTAGCTTAAGAGCAGTCTATACACATTGAAAAGGTATTTTTAGGACTGTAAATATGCTTTATGAAAAACAGGGGCTTGCTGTTAGTTATTTTGCTGAATAGAATATAGGCATATTAATTATGACAGCAATTATTCAGATTTTGATTCAAATTTCACAGCACCTTTTATACTGAAAATAGAACCAAAAAAAATCTGGTGAGTAAGAGAAATAATTCTTAATTTCTGCCTCAACTCAAAGCCACTAAAATATTCAGAAGACTATGAATGTGCATAAAGAATGCTTATATTCCTCCTTAAGATTAACAGAATGCAAAATAATTTGCTGAATGTGGTAACTGATGCATAAAATTATATCAGAATTAACTAGTTGTACTTTCTTGAGATTCCTTCTGGATTACAAACCAAGATAGAAAAACACTATATGCTGATGGATTGGAAAAATTGAATGAAGTTTATGAATCTGGAGAACTATCATGAATACTTTAAAAACCTCATCTGGCTAAGACAAAAATGTTGCATATCCTAAAATAAAGAGAAACTCAAATCTATCCTAAGGAAGACCAGGAAAACTACAAGAGAAAAAGCCATATAGTCTATCCTTTGAGGATTGCATCAGTATGTGCTATGTCTGAGATGAGCTGACCTCATCCTCTGCCCCCAGGAACCAGTTAGCAGTCCTGGCTAACCACAGCAAGTACATATGGACATCATAAGTGATGACAAAGCTAGGTATAAACCAAACAGAAACTTTTAGACCAGAAGGAGGAGAGGGGGAGTGATTAATTTGTCTGTCTGGTTATTTAAGACAACTATGCACCAGGTCCATCATTCCTGTGTAGGGCCTTGAATTAAACACTGAAATTTTCATGCAGAGAGGTCGGAACTAGATTATATTTAAGGTCTCTTCCAACCCAAACCATTCTATGTATCTAAGAAATATGAATACATTAAGAAAACCCATGTGCGCATAGGTGTGAGTGATGCCTCGTCTACAAAGGCAGGGAGAGGTAAATTATGTAGAACAGCCCAGGTGCTGTTTACTGGTTATGTAAGAGGAAAAGGCTTACACAGAAAGCAAAAGGCCAAGCATGTCAACTATGCTTTTTAGGTGCAGGTTCTGGGGTGACATGAAAACAATAAAATTAGCTAGTAAGGGTTGAGAAAGAACAATAAGCAAACAAACAAGCAAACAAAACCCCAAACCAGCGCAAAAAATTTTCATATATTCTTCAATATGGATCAGAATAATTGTGGTACAGTCAGGTAGCTTAGATGAAAAGAATTAACTGAATTTCAGTGAGTTAAGGCTAAGCAAGTGTCAGACAACAGGTTTGTGTTTTTAAATATTATATTTATATTATATAAAATCCAAACAAGTCACACCCAAAAAGTTGTAACCACTCTTATAGATGCTTTGAATACATACATTCTTGTTCATCATCTCTCCCCCCCTCTCTCTGTTCTCTAGTCCTTTAATCCACAGTATTAAAACCTCAAATGACTAACACAGTGCCTCTGGGCAGGTCTCTGCCTCACCAGCATTCAGCACCTCAGCAGCCCACCTTTACCTCACAGACTCACAGAATGAGAGCTGACATCTTGCATGACACTGAGCTTGTGGAAGATCTAAGTTTGGCTTCTTTCTTAATGAGTGCAGACTCAATACTTGTACAGCCACCTTTTCAAAGAGATGCGCTAGTCCTGAATATTTTTTGTATTTCAAGGTCATGAAAGAAAAAGTATAGAGCTTTTAATCCCCTCTTCAAAAGTTTTCCCATATTGCACAAAACAAAAAAATCATTCAAGACAATTAGTCTAACAGAATACACAGATTTTATGTGAATACACACAAAAATCTGCAGAATAATTTTTCACTTTTTTTAAAATTCAACCGAATTATCTATTTCAATACCTATTACATTTTTACTTGAAATTAATCATTGATAGGTTTGGATAGGAAAGCAAATTTGACTGTCAGGCCTGGAACTCCAGGACACCTTACTGTCTCAGGCCCTGAAAAGTGTAAACAAAAAGTGAGTTGGGGGTGGGAGCAAACTGGGGATATATGACTTCATTACCTGAAGTTGTAATTGGAGGATTAACCCCTGATATGCAAATAGTCCAAACTTGTAACTGTATGAAAAACTCGTGACCATCGTCCATCTTGGGTGTAGCCCCTCGAAGGCTCTTGACTGCCCAAGGTGCACCTTTTGAAGGCCTTTAATAAATACCCACTTTTATTCTCTTAATCTTGTATAGCCTCTGATTCAGGTAGCCACTCTAAGGCATCAAGCTGATTTCACATTTATACTGGTATTGGAAAAGAAGGGATATAAAAATGCAATTTATCCAATCCAATTATATAAAATTGAATACTGGTCTGTCAGTCATAGGCAGACAATCTAAGTAATGCATCTAGCCAGGAAATTTAATAACTTTTATGCTCATATACTTTTCATAACTATTGTAGAGATCTGAGTCTAGATCATAGCAGGTGTACTTCTCATGAATGTTTCTTACAGCTAAAGCTGACTACGCATATTATTTAAAAGTGGTATATTTTTATCTCCAAAATATATTTCAAGATTTCTGCAGGCAGCTGGATTTTCAGAGAAACAATCTTTTAATGAACTTACTGCTCAACAGCTGCAGGTCTCATTATCCATAATTATTTCTCAAAATCCAAACCCCTCATTAATGATAAAGCTGTGTCATTCCAAATTCCCAGCAGTTCAGGACTTAAATAGAAACATTCACAGACTTATATTTCTGGCAAATATGAGCAACTATACTTAGAAATACCAAAAACCAAGGCACGACATAATCATGATTGTAGATTAAATCTACCAACCCAGGCAGATATGTGATCCTATTCCCGATTATATTTATTATATTTAACGCAAATGATATATCATTTTACTTTGCTTAAAAGTAATTGTCCTACTCATTGTTCTTTGGAATAATTGGTTGACCAGAGAAATAAGGTATTTGGCAAGTAAGGAAAAGGGAAAATAAGGCACAGGTCAACTGACATCTTGATTAGGGGCTAGTGAAGAAAACCAACCAAGCAAGCTGTAATCACCTACACTGCAGCAAAGGCATCCATCTCAGAGGTGATGCTGGTACCATGGCATAACCAAATAAGAGAATCAGCAAACACTTGTGTGGTTTAGGAATATTGATGCAAAGCTCAACAGATTGAACTGAATCAGCTTAACTGTTTTTCACTGTTATTTGTAAAATACAAAGCTTCACTCTTGAGATTATTAAAAAAACCCCAAACCAAACAGTAAACCACAACCAAATACAAACAAACAAAGGCAGAAGAAGCTAAACATTTTCTTTGGGAATCACAAAATATTTATTTTCAAATGCTTAGAAAAAAAACCCCAAATTTTCCTTAAGATTTCTACAAAATAAAAAGGCTGTTGCCCCTATAAAAGATACACGTTTCTCACTCTGAGCCACCTACCAGACAGTGATAGTCTCTTTCTTTCAAGCAAATGATTTGGATTATTTCTATATAGTTCTGCTTAGAAACTTGCAAAAACTAATAGTACTTCAGAATACAGTGTTGAGTTTCCTGTCTGGTTCCTACACTTGCCTTTGCAAGTAAAAAATTTACAGCAAGAAAAACATAGAACTCTAATTTAAAGTCAACCTTAATCGAATAGAGCAAGTATCACTTGAGCTGTATAAAAAGTATATGTAATCAAATGTTAAAAGAACTATGAACTTAAGGTACAAATATACACCCTAAAGCTTCACTAATAATAACAGAAGAATCCCAAAGGTTAGGGCAAACTTACGTTTTAATTTCCTTTCTTTTAACACCAGAAGGACTACTTATAATGGAAAATCAAATTACTCCCAAAGAAAAAAATGGTCTGTTTCATGATTAGAAATACTTAAATTCAAATTACTGATTTCTACATTATTTATTGAGAATCAACTACCATAGCATTTGGATAGTATTTTGCAATTTTAAGGAATGCACAGCAACCATGCAAATGGTAGTACACTAAGTGCTACCCAGATGATTTTTTTCTGCACTGCACTTGCTCTGCGCAGAGCATGTACGTAGTGGTAAGCAATGCAGTGCGAGACTCCTACAGAGTGTGCACACACACTTGCCTCTTTCAAATATAAGTTGGAGCTTTTCCTGAATGATGAAAACAAGAGTTAGCAACAATCACCCAGAATCTGTATCAATGAAGAGAAAATATTCACTGTGTTTTCCATCTAAGCAAGCATTTTGGTGAAATGCAATGCCCTAATACAGCCTCCAATTTAGCTGTGCATATTTCAGCAATCAAACTAGATCTGCTTTTGCTTGTTGCAACAATAGAAAATTCAAGAAATGTTATTTCTTTTCGCCTTTTGCAGCAACAGAAAAAAAGACACTCTCAGATCTAGAAAAGCATGAAATTTATAATCATACAATCCAGTTCTGTGACCCTTGTGCATTGTTGAAATGATGCCTAAAGGAGCTGCACGAAGCTTAAAAAAAGGTAATTCAGATTCTATACCAAGGAGACATATTATGTAGGTAGGGGGACTTTCCAGAAGTAAGTAATGGAGAGTACTGAATCACTGCACCCTTATATTTGTCTCAGCAGTTCTGGTTTAGACTGGTTCTTTGGGATGTCATATTTACATTTTGGCTAAAAAGCAGATGCTTTTCCCAATGACTTTCCTTGTCACATTTTATCTTGTAAAATTAAAATAAGGTGACAGCATTGTAAAAAAGAACAAAAATTTAAGGATTTTATAAAAAAATATTAATTGATAACCCATCAGGTATCTCAGTGAATCCCAAAGCTGATTAAACTAGACAAGCATTACTATTGGAAAGAAGCATTGATAAATAGCAAGTTATGCCTTTTACCCAAACTTTATCAGCTCCAGAATATGAATTTTATTCCTGGATGCTAATATTTCTTTGATCTAGTTAAGTTGAATTTTTGGTAAATGAAGAGGATATCCTAACTCTCGGGTTCCATATCTTTTCTCCTGAGACTTAAAAGTCATCAGCATAAAATCTACAGTTTAAATGAGTGCTTAGCATTGGCCAAAGCAAATACATGAAAGCTCATGGTTGTAACAGGCAACTGCACAGCAAGAAGAGATTTTTTTTTAAAGCACAAATTATGCTATTGAGAATGCAGGCAGAAAAAATAGTCCATTAAATTTAATCTGCCTACAGACTTCATACAATAGAAAAAATATGAAATTTACAACACAGTAAAGAATTTGATTTAATACAGATACTGCATGGGAGCTATCCCATGAACTTCATCAGACATTCATCTGGCCACTCTAACTACTGAAGGGATGCAGCAGAGCACAAGCAGAGAGCCTGCCCGATCATCCAGTTATTCCTACTCACTCCTTTAGGCCAAGCTGAAGCCTCAGCCAACCATCAAATAATGAATATATCATCTCACAATTCCTGGGAATGTTGTTTTACACAACTCTTATTACTATCTCTACTACTGATTTTTTTTGGCTGTCCATATAAATAACTTTAAATGGGAGGCAGTTTCTTATCAGAAACCCACAAACTGGACATTATAAAGATAATCCACCTGCATTCATCCCTTGTTTTCATCACACCTTTTTCTACCATCTTGCTTTGACGTTTAAACAAAAGTAAACAGAAGGAAGTTTTTAATGGCTGTTACTATTTTTTTTTTATGAAGATGTTTCAATTTTTGCTTTTTCATCATGTCCAGGGATTTTTTTACCTATGAAAAAGTCTTCAAATGCCTATTCCTGCCTCCTAGGAGCACAGCACCCAAAGCCATACAGGGGAGGTGTACCATGCCCACCATTCCACAGCTCATTGCGTGCTCTTCCACTGAAACATTATTTTAATGTAGATCTGTCCTGGTAACTTGCTTCTTCATATGGGCATAAAATCCTTCATGTTTAAAGGTGTTTGTTCTTGCAGAACACCAGCTATCCATTGTTAAAATCAAGGATGTTGGGCTGTTACCATTTCAGAAAGACTGAAGGGATACACTGTCATAAATTAGTACTTGAGATAACTGCCGAGTATAATTTAAAAAACGTGGATTTTCTAGCTCACTGCTAGCCTGAAGTACTTTAAGATCAAATTATCTCCATCAGTAAATGAGCAAAACTACACTGAAATAAACTGAGAAATAAGCTTACATAAGTACCAAAAAATCTGCCCCAGCCAGAATAATTTGAAAGTGACATGGGAAGACTTGAAGTCCTGATACAAAAATCAAGATAAACTAGATCAGCAAGTCAATACCAGAGAGATAAGAATATCCTGAGCAGAGAAATGGAGCCATTGCAATTTTCAATGAATCATCTGATGACATTTTGGTACTTTTAAGCTATTTTTTAACATCACATTATATTCTCACACACACACATAAATATGCATCTGAACTTGTATGTAAGGAATGCTTTGATTTAAAAATACACACAAATACATACATACATACAAACACATGCACAAATGTGCACGCACATGACAGGAAGGGAATTCCCAATATATACAGGATTAAATTTTTATCCCGAAATAGAATGACTATTCTACATTTGACAGAAAGTAATCCTACATAAAAGACAGCACGCCTTGTGGATGAACCATACAAATCTGATATTTTTTACAGTTTTCTTTTTAATCTATGCAGACCTTTCCCAAGTTCACAGAGATATTAGATAAAACACTACTCAGATCCTTAATCACAAAGAAAACTGATATTGGACAATACCTTCCAGAATACTTTAGGCAGCACCTGCTTGATGAAACCCTTATAATTTCACTCAAGAAACATTTCCACATCTATTAAACTCAGCATGGTTTAATTGTTTACAGGACAGGGATAATTTTAAAAAAGGGCACAATCCAAGCATTATTATGGTTGTTATTTCAAACATTTTTGGCTGTAAAAATTGTGAAATCAAATTCTGAAGAACAGAAGATTCATTCTATAGGAAGGCTTAAATAGGTAAACTTGACAAATAGGCAAAATTATTGAGACAGATACAGCAAAACCACTTTTCAAGGCATTTTACTGGAAACTACATTTTAAAATTACAGCATAGCTACAAAACCAGCTTTCTTAAGATTAATGCAGCATTTAAACGACAACTAAACAAAATCAATTTAACTCACTCGAGTTATTATGCCTGAAACTAATGACAAGTTGATTGATCTACTTTGTCTTTCCTTCTCCAACAGCATCTGCAGCCAAACAGGCTGAACAGTTTTTGGAAGGGCATGTGAGAGAAAAATTAATTTAAAATGTTTCAGGATAACAGAAAATTGATGATTTTGTCCCAGAATAGCCCAATTTCTACATTTAAGACTCAATATGAGGTTGACCAGACACTGAAGGTGAACAATTTCCTACCACTTGAGTAATATATACTGAACTGCTGCAGTGATTTCTTAGGAAGAGGCAAGTCAGATTTGAGTGTTTTGCTCCCATTGCTCTGTACAACTATACAACAAACCTGATAACTTATGAATTTTGTGTGAGGCATTTTTTTCTAGAATAATTCTAACAGGAATTTCAATTAAGTATTTTTAATTGTTATCTTTTAATCGCCTTTGAATTTCCATGCATAATTGGAGTTTTCTTTCCAAATATTGTATTTATTTTGATCAAATTACAACTAGAGGATAATGAGTCCCAGGAGAAGACTATAGTATTTATAGAGTCGTAGGCCAGCAACCCTTAAAAAGAAACCCCTTACTATATAAAGTAGACATTTTTCAGCTACACCTCTTCTTTATTAAAATTAGTAAGTAAAAAAACAGCAGTCTAGTTTGATTTAAACTTCTGAATAGCAAAAAATTTTTCACAAAAATGGCTTTCTGCTCCCCTTGAACTTAGCAAATGAACATCTGCATCCGTCAGTATGATCATAAAACATATGCGAACGCTCCAAGAGTTAACCCTTGGAATTAAAGGGCATTTTGTATGGTGTAGCATAATATGATCAATTTGGAATTTGTCTTTTTGCTCTAAAGTCTTATGACTTTCATGGAAATGTAGTTATGAGACCCAAGCCCTTGCCAACTAGTAGTCCGATCTTCGTAGTCTCTTGAGAACTTTCAGCCCAGGACAGGAACATTCCAGATGCAACATAACTTGATCAAGCAGCTTTTAAAATTAATAAGCCAAATGTATTTTTATGCGACATATACCCTTATAAATTCTTATGCTATAAGTACCCTATGATGTTTTCAGAGGCAAAGAATATTCTAATACTGAATTTGGATTACTTGAGCTCCTCAAAGGTGGTCCT
This sequence comes from Melanocharis versteri, assembly GCA_013397845.1. Classification (NCBI taxonomy): domain Eukaryota; kingdom Metazoa; phylum Chordata; class Aves; order Passeriformes; family Melanocharitidae; genus Melanocharis; species Melanocharis versteri. The sequence goes on along the minus strand of VZTG01003319.1, from coordinate 59,183 downwards.
TCTTTCGTGATTCTAAGTGACAAACATCAGTAATTGACAGCATTATTTGTAATGATGAAATCCATAGATCATCTAGTCTTTCTTAATGAAACATGGAAATTTGACTACTAAATACTCTTCTATTATTTCATCTTAACATAAAAATTAGTAGTGCCTGTTCTGAAGTATTGATTTACCTCCCTTTTTCAACCATATATACCATTGTTACTTCCTTTTGAGTGGGTTTCCCACTAGATAATTTTAATGTCTTGGTACTAAAAGCAAACTTTTCCACTTGTCAGAAAAACAATCAGATCAGCATTTATATTTTCCAGTTTGGCAAAAATTTACACTATCTTCAGGGAAAGTTTCTCATTAATTATAAAATTTAATTTATGCTTAAACTTCCCTGAAGCTTGACTTCGAGGCACCTCACCCTTGAGATCTGAAATGCTGGAAAACACTGATCAAATCAGAGAACTATAGGATTCACAAAACTCAGCACAATTTCAAAGATCGAAGATTTTAATTAAATTTCAGGCTGCCCTTTTTGTCTGGTAAAGCTGCAAGAGATGTCATTGAGAGTTGTGTGTGCAAAACAGAGAATACAGCTCTTTTAAACTTTACTATTCAAAGTAATCTTTTCATATTTTGTTTCTTTTCTGAAACAAGATCTAGCGAAGGAACTACAAGGACTTTCTATTCTAAACCCTTCAGTTCAAACATACTGCTTACACTTTTAGCTCAGCTGGTTGGAGCATGATGCTAAGTATGCCAAGATTGAGGCTTCAATCCCTATACGGGCCAATCACTTCAGAGTTGGACTTGATGATCCATAAGGGTCCCTTCCAACTCAGAATATTTTGAGATTATGTGCTAAGAGGCATAAATAGTGAATACCACTTGCATAAAAATTAGACAAAATGATTCATCAGAGAATCCTAGTGCCTACCTTAACCAAAAATCTATACAATCTGATTTTTGAAATGTTTATAGGAGTTGACCTTCAATACTACCACATTATGTAGCATTGGTGTCCAGAAGCACTAGTCACCAGTAGCAACTTTCTATGAAAGGAAACAAAGGGACAGATTGGAACTTATCCTTTCTTTTCTTTGTGGATCATATTTTGCTACAAATGATAACTGAAAAAAACTAAGCTTCAGAGATAAAAAGTCAGATTATACAGATTTAAGACTAGATGACTAAGGAGAAAAAATAAGAATTCAGATCCATTTTGGAGTTTTGAACTTAATGAGGAAGGATGTCAGAAATAAGAATTTAAGGGTGTCCTGGGCAGCATGAGGAAAGACATCAGAATGACTGATTAATAATGAACATTGCTGATTTTTTAACAGTGCCGTTAACTGATAAGACAGCAGACAAATAATATCAGGAAAAATCCAAGCAGTTAGTTTTCTAAACATCATGGTTAAGTACGAGAGTTCTTAATTTTTAAAGAGAGTTAAAAAGAGAGCTCTTAATTTTTAATCTTCTTATTTGCTAAGGATATATTTTACATAAACATTCTTATTTGAACGTCTCCTTCACTTTGTTGTAGTTTATGAATGGGAATCTTTAAACCTTGCACCTGGATGTAAAGAATGAAGAAAAAATAAAAAAATAAAGTGTTCCCTAGGAGTGTAGGATCCAGACATAGGTTCATTACATAACTGATGCTCGGATTCTGATTGTCACTCAACAGAACCTGAGAAAACGTGTCCTATGCTCTCATGTCTACAAGGTCAGGAAAACAAAGCTTTTAAAAATAAAAGGTATTTAATATTCACTGCAGTTGCTACTGTATCACTATAACTATATCTCACTGACAATCATGATTCAATATTATTTTTTTTTAAATGCTGTCCCCTAAAAGCCATTTCCAACTGACTGAACTACATTTCTACCTTTTCCTTGTCATATTCAGTAAAAAAAGTCACAGAACAGTATTAAGCAAATTATTTTTTAAAATGCAGCTTTTACTTCAAAAGAAGGTGGAATCAATCAATAAACAATATTGACTCCAGCTTTTCATTTCAGCTGCTCCTGCACCCTTCCTGCTCATTCCCCCATTTCCTAGGGTGCTAGGCAGCGCCCCCATCTCTGACACTAGTGTGGGTTTCCTGACTTGTAGAACCAACCCATCCAAGGAGGTCACAGGACTTTATCCAATTTTCTTCTCAAGCAGACAGGATTTTATACTTAGGAAAAAAAAGTTATCTGCAGAGTATGGAAACTGAAGAACTCCAATGTCAGTATCAGCATACAATCTCAAAGCCTTAGAATTTAATGTCTGCTTTACTAAGTGACATATTTTTGGGTTTTTTTCCCACCATAATTTAATGCAACTCAATTGAATTCACCCTGCAGGGCATGAAATTCTCAATACATCAGGCGAGACTTTAAGCTGCTACAACTTTATCCTTTATTAGTACAGCTAAACACAATGAGAATGGAAAAAATTCTGGTTTAGGATGACTTATTCAACAGTAAAGCAATTACCACAATTTATATATGAATAGAGCACAAGAATTATTTACAAAGTTGTGATTTAAAGCTATCCTTCTTAGCAACCCCCCATATTACTGACAGCTACAGCTAAAATTCATTCATGTTTTTCAAATGTCTGCCACAGTCTAAGCAGCAAAAATATATATTGCCTTATATAAACCACTGCATCAACTTTACAAACACATGGGATTATTGTAAATCTATAAAGCTATTAACATACCTTAATGTGGATATTCACAGAAATATTATAAACCCGTTGCCCAAAGGTAATATGATAAGCCAGTCAGTCACTTCTCATCAAATGTAATAAAATGGTTTAAATGGTTAACCAAATGTAATTAAATGTTTTAAATATGAGTAAATATTTTTGCTCTTCACATTTCTAAGTCTAATGTAGGACAAGTATAGCATCCATGTGACAAAACTGAGTAACAATTCTCTACTGTTCAGTAGAGAAAGATGACTTTTATAGGTGTACCAGTAGGAAATGAATAACAAACTTAGAAAATGCACCACACACTTCAATGTAGAAAAGACATTAATTTAAGAAATTAATCCATCATGTACATACATATTCAGGGTTGCACCAAAATAATTAGTTCTAAGTGCCAAATTGTCAAGACTCGTGATTTTTCTGACATAAACAAGAGTTAACAGAACATTCTGCTTCAGCTTCATTTTTAGAGTTTTGGCATTGCAGTGGTTTGACCTTGGCTGGGTGCCAGATGCCCACTAAGCTGCTCTATCACTCCCCTTACCAGTGGGACAGGGGACAGAATAAGATGGAAAACAACTAGTAGATTGAGAGAAGGTTGTTTACTTCAGCAAAGTAAAAAACAAGTGAAAGTTTGTGCACGCATAAGCAAAGGGAAAACCTAATCTCTGCTTCCCATCAGCAAGTGATGTTCAGACACTTTCTGGGAAGCAGGGCCTCAGTATGCATAGTGGTTGTTCTGGAAAGCAAACATTGTAGAATAATGAATGCGCCCCTGTTCCTCCTCTCTCCCTTAGCTTTTATATCTCAGCTGATGTCCATATGGTGTGGAATATCCCTTTGTTTAATTTGGGTCAGCTGGCCTGGCTGTGTCCCCTCTCAGGATCTTGCTTCCCCCTTGATGGGGGAAGGAATGTCAGAGAGACAGTGCAGCTCAGCAGTAGCCAAAACTCTGGTGTATTATTAACATGCTTCTAGCTACCTATGCAAAGCATAGCACTGGGAGGGCTGCTTAAGAGAAAATGAACTCTATCATCTCAGTCAGACCCAATACAGGTACAATTTCCTACAAACCATATGATATGCTAGAAGTGAGCTGCTCACCCTGTAACAGGCCATCTCCAAAAGTAAAAATTTTTAAAGTATCTCTTTTAATACATATTCTATTTTACTCTACATTTTTGCAAGCTTCTTAGTTCTACCAGTGCTTCTGCATTTCCAGACTTCTTGGTTTCTTTGTCAATAACATAAACTGCTTGAAATAAGAGCATATCTGTTTACATGCCAATCTTTTAGGACTACATTAACATAATCCACATGATGTTACAGCTGGAAGTCTGACAGATATTTTGTGGTATTTACAGGAAGCATTTAAAGACCTCTAAAAACCAAATAAATTTGAGACATCTAATCCCTTTGTGCTTCTATCTGGCACTTTTTTTCCTCCATACCACAGACAATTTTTTTTGTTAATTTTTTTCCCAAAAGCCTTGAATAGTCTAAAAAGTGCCTTTCTGTACAATGTCCTCTCCTCACACACTACATCACAGCTGCTGCATTCAGCTGGCAGGCTGTTGCCATCTATTTGTATCTCCAAATGGCAAAGCTGAATGGCACTAGGGTATATGATGAAAGAGCAGAACTAAATAGGGAATTATTTTTACAGTCACAGAAGAGCCTACAAAATGAGGGTGAATGCAATATTTGAAAGAACAAGAGCAGCTATGAAGGAAGCACTTTCATTATCTGTCTCTACATAACTGCGTGCAGATTATTCTTTCAAAACATATACATAAAATGCTATCAATTATTTAAATATATAGCACATCCAAACTTATGAGATTTTTAAAAGCAATGCGTATTCAGTGTTTGGAGGCAGGACCTAAATAACATATTTCCTCAAAATAATATAATTTAAATTCAGTCAAATTTCCAAAAAACTGATGTAAGTGCTTACTTTTAGGGACCTAACAAGCATGGTACAGACGTTTAATAGAAAGCCATTAGGTAGGTATAGCTTTTGGTTCCTTTTCCACACAGTAGCTGATATTTGGTGCCAAAAGAAAGATTCCTTTCAAAGCAGATTTTCTAAAATGTGCTATAAATATGGTAAATATTAGAGAAGTCTACTGACCTACCTAAGAAAATCATTAACAGTCAGACAGTTTGAGTGTTTATTAATTAAGTATTTATTTGTGTTCAGTAAGAGAAAAGATTTTTTAATGGCTGGTCAATAGGATGAGACTGATATGATTTATTAGAGTTTACAGGCTCAATTGCAAAGCATCCAATGATAACAGGTGAGAAAAGAAAGCAAGGCATTTTTGACTGTAGATGAAGCCAACTGAGAGCATGGCCTAAATAACATGAGTAACTGAAAGAGACGTTTCTTATTGTCATAGTTTAGGAATAGTACTCCGCAATTCAGTACCCCAGTGAGACTCTCCCAAACCAGCTCGCCCACTCACCTCCTTCCCCTCCCACTTTCCACTCCAGGAATGGAGTAAGGAATTGGAGGCACAAAGGTGAAAATTATAAGTGGAGATTAGAACAATTTACTAGAAACAGCAATGAGATAAGAAAATGAACAGTAACAGCAACAATATTAATAACAAAAGGTATAAGAAAAACAAATTACATGGAAAGTAAAACAATACCAGACCATTTCACCATGCTTTTCTCTCTCAAACAGAACCAGAAATGAGAGGGAGAGAGTCCCTCGCTCCCACCCCTGGCAAGTGATGCAAGATGGTGTCAAATAACATTACGGTCTGGCCAAACCTTTCCTGACTACTGTAAAAAATTAACCCCGTCCTGTCCAAAACTAGGACACATTTGTGGCTTAAAAAGTAATACACACATTTTTCAGATTGACCATATATATACACTCTCATAGACCAAAGACATCAGAGATGCCCATTTAAATGACAGCTTTAAGGAGATCAAGTTTTCATACACATAGAACTCAAAATAGTTTAGAAAAGCAAAAGAATTGAACAAAGTAGATAAAGACAAGAAGCCTGATTGGCAAGAGAACAAGACATCATATGAATAAAATATTTTCAAGTGCAAAGTTCTTTGCAAAATGAAGAAATGGAAAGGGAAACTACATCCTGATTCAGGCAAATTGTTCGGAGAGAAAGGGATAAGGGAGAAAAGAAATATAATGCTGCTCAAATATTTAATGTTTCTATTCCAAGACCAAATTTCAAAATAAATTCAGTTTAATACCAATAAACATTATTTAAAACATGTTTATATATTTTATTTGGAATTTTGGGATCAATCTGGGATTAATATTCACGGCATACAAAGCTTAAGGAAACGTTTTAGGAGTTTGAGGTTTTTTAAAATTTTATTAGCAATCTCAGTTCTGAGATTGCATTTCCTTTCTTCTCCTCTTGCTATTTATTTTTAAAGCAAGCAATAATAACGTGAACAAAGTTTCACTGTGTGTCAATAATCTACAGAACTTCCCTTCCGCAAAAGCAGCAAAAGTTACAGAGGTGTGCTATCAAACAAAGCACCACTAGCACAGAGTCAACCGTTGCATTCAATAAAACACTATTTCGAAATGCACACAGTCATTCTGGTTTGCTTTTCTGTTCAGAGAATTTCATTGGTGCCTTTTTTGCCTACCACAATAACATGTTTTATATATGAAGCCAAACCATACTCTCTTTCAATACAAAATCTGAATTGAGATGACAATCAAATGTTCCTCTTACCTCGTTCTGGAGGTCTCGGATCATTTTGCTCTTCCTTTCCATCTCAGTCTTCAAAAAGTTAATCTACAGTTTTAAAGAAATGTTGAGTGGGAGTTGTTGAGATGTAATTGTAAACACTATTTATTTTTTTATGCTTTTAAAAGTTTTAGGAAAAAAACAACCACCAAACAAAAAAATTTTGCTTATATACCAAATTAGTATAGGCAACAGTGAAGTATTTGCTAATACAAATATTTAGCATATTTACTAGAAAACCTATAATCAAAAGAAGAAAATTGCTGTACGAAAATAGGCTTACTTTTGTTTTGTACCAGTAGACATAGTGTTTATTTTTCACAAGGTAGTTCAATGTGATCTTCAAAGGATTTTTAAAACAATTTAAACTGATTTTCTAGCAAAAAAATTTTTACCCTCTAAGAACATATTTATCAGAGCAGGTTTCTAACAGTTATTTTATTTGAATACTACAGTGTTAGTCCTAATTAGATAAAGACCTTGCTTCTAATCAGACTCACCTGTGGAATAAAATGCGTTATACATGAAAGCATTCACATATGGTCTTTAGATCCTACTTAAATCAATGACTTGACTTGGACAGTAGAAATTCCAGTCTTAGGCTTAAGACTGAATTTAATCAAACACAGTTTAAGAGATTATTTTTACAAATTATTTTTTTCAGGACTGAGTTCTAATCACAGCTTATGGAATACAATGGGAGGAAGGAGGACATAATTATAAACAACTAGGATTAAAAGAACACATTTCCTTTACTTTGAAGGAAGATGTTTTTGGATAGTTCAATTAACAAAATACTCATCCCTATTTACCCAATGTCCCATGCTGTTGATACAAAACTCTACCCAAGTTCAAGGGAAACTACAGTTGTTCTGACATTGCAACAGATTTGTGAAGAAAAACAAAACTCCTGTAAGAAAACAGATTCAGATTATAGAGACACTGACCCAAAGGTTAATGGTTTGGATGTCATGTAGATAAAAAATTTACACTAAATCTACATGATATGACAGCTGTTCCTAGAATCATGTCCACACTCAAGTAGACACGTCAGTAATTCAAAAAACACCACTGAACTGACAGAACTCTCACCTGTATTAAAAGGGAAGTCAGAGAATCCTATCATCACTTAAGACAGAAAAGTAGGTAAAGGTGTTCATGAGACTAGTGCCACCCGACATGCACAAATAGAACTTCTTTTACTCTTCTGAAGTTTTGTCTAAGTGCTTTGATTGTGGAAATACTGATTCCACATCCACCTACTGGCTGAGAATGATGCTCTATCAGAGGATGAACATATTCAGCACCTTCCTAGCAATGTCATCCACAAATATTGAAATTTAGAACATGTATAGATAATAAATATGAAGATTTTGCACAACAAAAATCAAAGCTCATAATCAAAATGTCAGATCAAGATGAATGGAGAGAAACACAATACAGCTATTTGTTGTGGTTATTTTGTTTTTTCAGCTGTTCAAAGGAATTATCAGCTACCTACCATTAAATACTCAAAAAATTAATATACTGACCTCCATTAAAGAGTGTTTCCTTTCTTAGACCTATCTCTCAGGAATATTGATATTTCTTCAAGGCACTTCACTTCTAGCTACGAATATATATGAAATAATTAAAGAGATGTGATACCAAAATTATTATCTCTACATAGCTTGGATCTTTTAGGGAAGAGACATTTAAGACAGTCCAGTACTAGAAATTTATCCAGTAATCTATGTTAGTTAAATTAGCATTTTAGTTAATTACTATTCACATACACATGCATCTTATATCACTGATATGGACATCTTACATAGTGCAAACATACTGTTTTAGCTTAGCTGAATTAAAAAAAATTAAAATCAACAAATTAAAAAGTAAAAAAAAAAATTTACATCACTTACTTTTTAAAAATAATAGAAATATTATTAAAGAACTTGACAAGGCAAATGTCCATCCTGGATGGGCAACGATGTTTTGAAGGAACTTAGAAATAAAAAGAGGATGCATCATCTTTGGAAGGAGGGTCAGGTCTCACAGGCAGTATTTAAGGGGGTTGCTAGGGCATGGAGGAAAAAAATTAGAGACGCCAAAGCTCAGTTTGAACTTAACTTGACAACCCTTGTAAAGGATAAGAAGAAGTGTTTTTACAAATATATTAATGCAAAAAGGAAGGGTAAGACTGATCTTTGTTGTCTACTGGATGTGAGAGGGAACTTAGTAACTGCAGATGTGGAGAAGGCGGAAGTGCTTAATGCCTTTTTTGCCTCGGTCTTTATTGGAAAGACAGTTGGTCCTCAGGACAACTGTCCTTCTGGAGCGGTAGATAGTGCCAGGGAGCAGAATGGTCCCCCTGTTATCCCGGAGGATGCAGTCAGGGAACTGCTAAGCTGCTTGGATATTCATAAATCTATGGGACCAGATGGGATCCATCCCCGGGTGATGAGGGAGCTGGCAGATGAGCTCCATCATCTACTAACAGTCTAGGCTCACTGGTGAGGTTCCAGATGACTGGAAGCTGGCCAATGTGATGCCCATTCATAAAAAGGGTAGGAATGAGGATCCTGGTAGTTACAGGCCAGTTAGCCTGACCTCAGTACCTGGTAGGGTTATGGAACAGTTTATATTGAGTGTCATCACGCAGCGCCTGCAGGACGGCCAGGGGATCAGACCTAGCCAGCATGGGTTTAGGAGGGGTAAGTCATGTTTGACCAACCTGGTCTCCTTTTATGACCAGATGACCCGCCTGTTGGATGCAGGAAAGGCTGTGGATGTTGTCTATTTGGACTTCAGCAAGGCCTTTGACACTGTCTCCCACAGCATATTCATGGAAAAGCTGACAGCTCGGGGCTTGGACAGCTGCACTCTTTGCTGAGTTAAGAACTGGCTGGGTGGCCGGGCCCAGAGAGTGGTGGTGAATGGTGCTGCATCCAGCTGGCGGCCAGTCACCAGTGGTGTCCCTCAGGGGTCTGTGCTGCAGTTTTGTTTAATATTTTTATTGACGACATGGATGAGAGTATTGAGTCTATTATTAGTAAATTCACAGACGACACTAAGCTGAGAGCATGTGTCCATCTCTTGGAGGGTAGGAGGGCTCTGCAAAGGGACCTGGAATGGTTGGATAGCTGGGCAGAGTCCAATAAGATGAAGTTCAACAAGTCCAACTTCCAGGTCCTGCATTTTGGTCACAATAACCCCCTGCAATGCTATAAGCTGGGGACAGAGTGGCTGGACAGTGCCCAGGCAGAAAGGGACCTGGGGGTACTGGTCGACAGCCAACTGAACATGAGCCAGCAGTGTGCTCTGGCAGCCAAGAAGGCCAATGGCATCCTGGCCTGTATCAGGAATGGTGTGGCCAGCAGGACCAGGGAAGTCATTCTTCCCCTGTACTCGGCACTGGTGAGGCCGCACCTTGAGTGCTGTGTCCAGTTCTGGGCCCCTCAGATTAGGAAGGACATTGAAACGCTTGAGCGTGTCCAGAGGAGGGCAACAAGGCTGGTGAGGGGCTTGGAACACAAGCCCTACGAAGAACAGCTGAGGGAGCTGGGGTTGTTTAGCCTGGAGAAAAGGAGACTCAGAGCTGACCTTATGACTCTCTACAACTTCCTGAAAGGTGGTTGTAGTCAGGTGGGGATTGGTCTCTTTCTCCAGGCAGCAACTGATAGAATGAGAGGACACAGTCTTAAGCTGCACCAAGGAAAATATAGGTTGGATATTAGGAGAAAGTTTTTTACAGAAAGAGTGGTAAGGTACTGGAATGGTCTACCCAGGGAGGTGGTGGAGTCACCATCCCTGGATGTGTTTAAAAAGAGATTGGATGTGGTGCTTGGTGCCATGGTTTAGTTGAGGTTAGGGCATGGGTTGGACTCGATCTTGAAGGTCTCTTCCAACCTAATGACTCTGTGATTCTGTAATTTTTGCCTTTATATTAAAACAGCATTTTAAGGGTCTTCTACTAAATCTCTAACAAATGAAGAACCACTACGTCACAAAGTATATATATGGAGAGTTACATAGGAGGGATTTATATGACTTGTCTACTAGAGCCAATATAGGGATAACTCTACCTATCCATTTAAGTGTATCCATGTGTATAGCTTCACGCTTTAAGGCAGATCAGACCATCTGCATGATGCTTTTAGTAAGTCTCAAGGAAAAGACATAATTTTCCAGAAGAGATGTAAAAATACTACTTTCAGTCACCAAATCCTGATAGTATAATAAGCAAGAATAGACATTTATACCCAGCTCTAAATTAATAGTGAAAAAAATAACATTTACATCTTCCCACATGTTGTCTGCCTTTAATTGCTATCTGGCTGCAATTATGACAATACATAATGAAAATATATTGTCCTAAGGCTGAACTTTTCAGTACAAAGCAAGGACACTGCTTCCATATTCTGGAGACAGTCATCCAAGATACTCAAAGCTTTGTGTGTTTCAGAGCTCATTACGTTTATTAAAACAATGGCTTCCATCCTGTGGCCTTTACTCACAGCAGTTGGTGACCTTTAAATGTTCAAATTAAATTTTCCCCCATCAAAATAGAAAATGCTTCAGCAGATGGTAGTGATCTAATTCTAAGAGTCAGACAATAGTAGTTATTCATGACAGGATGGAAAAATCCCAATATAGCATCATTACTGCACAGCCAAGACTCAGCTGTAAGCATATTTGCTTACCTGCAGACATCTTGTATCTTGCTCAGGACTAAAATGAGTAGTTAAGGTGTAACTGAAATTCATTCATTAACACGTGACTATTTTGGCCATATCTGGAAACCCTAACATACTCAGTGTTCATTTTCCTGGTCTAATTTTCAAGTCACAATGTAAAAATTGACTTCAAAAGCCAGAGAGAACTGTCTAGGCTACTATGTAAAACATAGAAAATATTCTTTCCTTTGGGCAAAAAGTCTTCTACAAAGTGCTAAATACTTTTAAAAGCAAAGCTAAATAGACTTTTACCTATTAGTATTTCTATGATGAATATAACTTTTAAGCTGCAAGTTAGAGTTTGATTAGTAAAAGAAACTTTTGTCAAAGGAACATGCAGGACTTTATGAACAGTCATAAAAGCTTTTACTAGAAAAAACCAAATATTTTTGAAGGGAAAAGAACATCAGATCTTTTTACTAAAAATCTTCCAACATCATAATACTGAATCAATTTCCCCACATTCTGTTAGTCTTTTATTACTAGAAAAACGCTACTGGTTTAAAAATACCCATATTGTGTATGGTTTCTTTTTGTAAGTCATACAAAAAGTGTTACTTAATTCTCATTTGTCATAATGAACACTGAGCAAAAAAAGGAAATCACAAAGACTTATTTTCTCCTTTATTTTGACAGACAGTACTGTAACTGTATTGCCAAACAATCCATTAGCATGTCTTCTTTAAAATTGCTAGAATGATATAAAATACCAATGGAATAAAATAGAAAAGGTAGACTAAACCTACTCTACTTAGCCAAACTGTTTTTGAGTGTTTCCATGTTTCTTTATCTTCTCGCTCATCCAGAGCCAGCCAGCTCTTTGACTGCAGTTAATGGGAAATAAGTTTGCAAACTTGCTAAAAATATAACTATTTTTAACATGCAGTCAGTTAGCATGAAGTACAGCCAAGAAAAGAGTCTGTCTCCCAAAAAAAACTCTAAGAGCCTTTTAACCTAATGAAGACATACAGAATCAATACTTATTCTATTTCTTCAAATTCACTGAAGAACTCCATCAAACAAAAGAGGAGACTTTCAAGTTACATGTGCCATTTGCTCTGTGCCTTTTTGTTAAAAAAAGTGAAAATTAGTCCATGATCTCCAACTCTGTTTCTGGAAGAAGTGGTTCCACTTCACATTTAGAGATAATAGTTAGACATTATAATTTTTTTCACTGCACAAAAACTTAATACAAATTGTTCAGGTATTTGATGTTAAATGCAGAACAAAAAACTTTGTCAACCTTCAATGATTGTTAAAGAGGACACCAGGTTATTTGGAATGATGTCTTACATATTTTACACGCATATTGTATAACTAAACCCAGTATGGTCCTTCTGAAATGTTTTTAGATATAAAAATAATCTACAGTTCTAGTGTGAGATGATCTGTAGAGAAGCTCCTTCACAACCAAAGTCTTTCTGGAAGACTGTATTTGACCTTGAACTTTGCGATGTGTCACTGCTCTAAAATTTAAACCATCCTTATAATGACTAGTGCTTCTCTGCACATTTTATTATCCCAGACAAAACAGCTGAAACAATAATAAATGTATCTGAGATCTGCCATAAATTTTCTAGGAAAGACTGGTCCCAAGACAAACTGCTGCTGCTCTTTGTTAATGCTACAGATGCAAGACACAATCGAGAAAGGCAGTGCTCATTCCTGTTAAGATCCCCCAGATCAGCCCTCAGTGTGATTACTACTCTAAAGGACAGGAATGTCTTTACACGTCCTTCTACTTTCCTCAAGCCTGAGTTGCTGCTTCTACCCTCAGAAGTTCGTTACTACCTAGCAGCAGCTCCACTGGCTGTCCTCTACCAACTAGAGGTGGTACCCACCAGCACTTCAGCAGTTGCTCAGAACAACAACTTTTTTGCTGCCTACAGTTCTTGGTTTCTCTAGTCTTAAAGGGTCAAAAAATGGATATGCAAGCATAGTAACATTGATATCTCTGTTTCTGATGAATCATTTATGCAATGCTAGTGAAAAGCCTTGCCACACATTGCACAAGAAGACATGAATGTAAAGTCTAATGCATAGCTGTTGTGTCTCCTTTCTTCTTCTGTTTTGGTCAGAGTCCTTGAGTAATTTCTAGGTTATTTTTCATTTAATTTGACTTAATTCTTGTGAATTCTTACTTACACTTTTACACTGACTTAATAAAGAGCACCTTCAGGCAGGTGTTACCTGTTGAATTTATACAGCCAATTAACATACATACAATAAGCACTGTACTAAGGCTCCTTGGCAAGTGCAGACAAGAAATATGTATTTTCACCCTTACCCCTCCCACCAGTGTTTTATTAGTCTTTTTGAAATGTAATTTTACTTTTATTTACTCTGATGAAATCAAGATTTACTTCACCAAGTCCTATAATATAAAATATGCTTAAATTAGACTAGAAACAAGTTTCACAATTAATTAAATTAGAATTAAATTCAAGCTCCCATCCTCTAGCTAGTCTTGCATGAAAGTACTTAGACCTTCTTTCATAGATTTCATATTGTTTTCAGAAAAATGTGAAACACACAGAGAAATCAGGTATAAAATAACCTTGTGTGTCAGTAATAATATCTATCTCCATTTCTAGTGCAATTTTCATCTGAGGATCCTGAGGCACTTTTTGAATATTCATTCAGTCTCACGGTAGTGTTGAGCTTTACTATATACATTGTACCCCGAGGCACTAAGAAGTAAATGTCACAAAGCAAGGACACAGTTCTGCCTTCCTCAGAATCATTAGCAAGCTTAATATGCTATTAGTGGCAAGTATTGGAATACAGCTCGAGAATTCAGATTCTTTAACCATCTGCCACCACTCCAAGCCAGGTTCTGTTATAAACTCAGAGGAGCTTTTCCTGGTTTCCACACCAGGTGATATTTTGCTCACAGATAACGACAGATGTTGTTTTGCGTAGAACAAATCTTGTGCTCCTCACAGTGCTAGAGTGGGACTGAATGTACACAAGGCACTGTTGCTCAAATTTAAAAAAGCACTATGTAACAAAAAACAACAAATCCATTCACTGCATCTGAGATTTATGTAATCCACACCTGAATTAGTCTTGAGTATCAAAATCTAATAAAGAGATTCAATAATGAAATATGTTTTCCACCTTCCATTTGTAGGACTGGAAATCATTGTGCTGATAAAGTCAATAGGAATGCGTTCAAGGCACCTGAAAAAATGTCAACTTCCAACTAGCATGTTCGAAGTACTTATCAGAGACAAGTAGATACTAATTTTTTTCTTATTTCAGAAGTATATTGAAGGAGGTGATTCTCCCCCCGCTACTCTGCTCTTGTGAGACCCCACCCGGAGTAGTGTGTACAGTTCTGGTGTCCCTAGCATAAGAACAACATGGAACTGTCAAAGCAAGTTCAGAGGAGGGCGACAAAGGTGATTAGAGGACTGGAGCACATCCCCTATGAAGACAGGCTGTTCAGCCTGGAGAAGAGAAGGTTGCATGGAGACATCAGAGCCACCTTCCAGTACGTGAAGGGACCTACAGGGAAGCCGGAGAAAGACCCTTCATCAGGAACTGTAGTGACAGGACAAGGAGTAATGGGTATAAACTGAAAGAGGGAAAATTTAGGCTAGATATTAGGAAGAAATCTTTCACTGTGAGGGAGGTGAGGCACTGGAACAGGTTGCCCAGGGAGGTTGTGCATGCCCAACCCTGACAGTGTTAAAAGCCAGGTTCAATAAGGTCTTGAGCAACCAGATCTAGTGGGAGGTGTCCCTGCCCACGGCAGGGGAGGTTGGGATTAGATGATCTTTAAGGTCCATTCCAACCCCTTAACATTCTATGACTCTAGGATTCAATACAGACAATTTATAGATTGTCTCTGCACAAAAGAATCCTAAAACAAGTGCAGTTTGTTTCGGTTTTTTCTGGATATATGCTGTGCTGGCTAGAAAGACCACCAAAGTACACTATCCTTTTTAAACTCAATACAGCTTTCAGATTACTTCTTTTCACTCCTGAAGAGGATAAAAGTTCTTTTTTTTCTCTCGACAAAAATATAAATACCAAAAATATACTAATTATATGTTGTATGGTACACAAGAACAAAAAGTATCTTTACTCTTAAGACTTTTGAGCAACAAAGGGAAAAAATGTGTTTTCAAAAATCAGATTAACTGAAAGAAACCTGCAAAAGGAATAGTCTGGTCCACAATCTATGCTGTTTCTAATTAGAAGGTAGCATGCAAAACATACACTCTCACATTTTGTTCACCAAGGGCATAAAGCCACATACACATCACAGTCATATGAAATAAGGCATTATAAATATTTGTTGAATTTAATAATTACATTTAAACCTCTGTCTTGGACAAATCCTTGCTTTGTGACTCTGGAAGACAGCAAGATCTTAGTAAATAAATCCATAGTTATCCAATATGAAACATAAAATAGATCTATAAACATTTCTAGCAGGTTGTTTTCAAGTCCAGAGTTCAAATCATAAAACACTTAAGGTTTGAAGGAACCTCTGGAGATTATCTAGTCAACTTATGCTCAGTCGTGTCCATGTAATAGGAATATTACTAACCAACATAAGAAAACTTTCATTCTTTCATCTTAGTAAACATGATTCTACCTTTCCTTTTTCCCCCTATGGTAGCCAAATGTGCCTATTTATGCTCCAAAACATTACATCGCTACATGAGAGTCAAAACAATTGTACAGTTTGTCCAGAAACAGAATTTCAATAAAGCATGAAATCTTAATGGGACCTAATAATACCTTCCATAGTGATAATTAGTTCTACTATGGTCAAAATCAGATGTTCTACTATCTAGTTTGTTGCTGAAAATCCATAGTAATTCCTAAAAACTCAATGGATGTATGACAGTGTATATTGGTATAGATGAGACATGAAGGTCCATAAAGATCATATCACCAGGGAGAGGACTTAGGCCTAAATCTCCTGTCAAAAGCCTCCAAAAGTGTATAAACATCCCTAAATTCCACAGAAATAAGGAAAGATGGGAATCTTAATACTTTAAAACATTAAAACTTTTTTCAGCTCCTTTCTTCTGAAGCTTGCAGAGTACTAACACATACGTGAAATCCATTCTTTTTTTAGAAAGTTTTTTGAGCTAATAAATTCTCAAGGCAAGCTTAAGAAAAAACAGAAGAAAAACCAAAATAAGGAAAGAAAGAGAATCACTCACGGTAGCCTGCTGCTTCTCTGCTTTCTCAGCTGCCTCATTAAGCTGCTTTTGAAAGGCTTCCTGGAGAGATTTCATTTCTTCCCTAGTTTATTGAAAACACAGAACACAAACTTGAACACAAGTGTCCATTAGGAAATAATTCTTCAGATTCAAAAAAATGGACCTTTAATTATTCAGAGTAGCGGACAGATGTATTTTGTCTATGAGTCTCGCAAAGAAAATTATAATGACTCCATGAAGTATAGTGCCAATGCAAAACAAAAATTATCTATGATACAAAGTGGCCACTGTTTATATCTACTGAATGGCCTGCCGTGCAAAACATCTGCCAGTGCATGATTTCTAACAAAAATGATTGGCACCAAAAAGTGAGGAAAGTAGGCAAGTAAAAATGCAGTGACATGGACACATGCTGCTATCAATAAGAACTAGTTTATATTTGCTTTAAAATAAACAAATAAATCATGTTCTGATAAAAGTCAACCTCATATGACACTTTCTAGAGACAAGCAACAAAAAATTCAGTAGAAGATTCTGGCATAAAAAGAAAAAAGATCAGGACAATTGCTTGGATTGGGCTTTATTTGAATCAAGTGAAAACCCTTTGCATTACTGATTCAGTCAGAGATTTTCACCAAATAGCAAGAGTTTTCTACCCACAGCACTTTGGAGTTGCAGCAAAGTAGTAAAATGACGTATTTAATAATAGCTGTAGAGCTTTTGGAAGGTTACTACTTTCATGGTTAAACTCTCAATGAAGATCAAGACAAAACTGGATTTACACACAGTAACAGATAATAATTTAGCCCTGTGGAAACTAAACTGAATGGAAACCACCTAATTTTAAAAGAACTTGATATCTGCTGGATCATCTTATCTTAGTTGATAAGCCCTACTACTTTCAGCAATTTTGGCGACACTAATACAGAACAGATTTAATTGAAAAAGTGATTGAGCAGCATGAAAACAATATACCATCAGCACTTACAGATGCCATCATTTCAAAGTGCTGATGATGCACAGAAAGAATAAAACTGGGGGCATCATAATAAGTGACCAAGTTTTACTTGCAACTTGGGAATTATTGAAGAATTTGCACAAGAGGAATTTTTTTTAAAAATCTATTTTGTAGTCAGCAGAACATTTACTTACAAAAGCTGAGATTCTAGTACTCTAAACTTCACTGTATCATCCAGCATTGTAGAGCATAATCAAAGTCATGCTCAGACCAAATGCAGCTCATGTTTGTCCAAAAAAAGATCATAACATTAATATTGGGATATATTTTGAATTTTGGCTTCAATACAATAGATTTAAGATTAATACATGTTCACTTTTCTTCATTTACTGCAGATAAAACGTAGCCTGAGGACCCAGGCAAATAAGCTGTGACCTTTCCTTAGTGAAATTCTATGAGGAAGATTCCCTGGCACATTTTTAATACCTCTTTCATACACTGAACTTCTATACCTCTCTGGAAATCTAGTAAGTCTGTAAACAGCTGGCAACAGCAGTAGTCCCAAAGCATTTCCTTGTAGTATACTGTGAAAACCTCTCATTTTCTGAACTACGGGGTAGGCTGCTCAGCAGCAGATTGCACTGATCCAGTCTTTATTTCTGGGAACTGCTCTTGTGCAGTATACTCAATGGCTAGATGCCTTAGAAGCAAAAGTCAACATGTGTTTTTGGGTGGATCTTGAGAGGCTGCAAGTAGTGATCTAAGGAGGAGATTAGGAAGAATATTTGAAATACGTAACAAAATTTTCTCTTAGCAGACTCAATTTTCCCATCTGCAACTAAGATCTATTTACTAAGCAGTCCATTAATACTTTTAATCAATTAATGTCTCAATTTCATAAAGGAAAGTTGCACAACAATCAAACCACCACAAAACCGCATTCATGTATGATGAAGGATTTAGTCTGTGTGAAGGACAGCCATGATGCTGAGATGTACACCTTCAGTCACATCCAAGCCACATAAGTATTTAAATAGGACATTCGCTAAAGTCTTGCCTTTGTAATTTAACATAATTGTCTGGAATACCTGAAAGATTGTTATGTATCACAGTAAAAATAAGAAATTCTACTGGTGGACCTTATATATTGTGTAATTAAGACATGAAGGTCATTTTCTCACAAGGTTTCTATATAGGAATGCAATTTCATATGTACTTCCATGTGTACTTCTACAGTGAATGTACATGTAAGATGGCCGGGGAATTTATTTATTGCATTTTTAACAATGAAGGAACTATGAACTTAATAAAATTTCTTACTAAACATTTTTCCTAAGGAAAAATACGAAGTATAGATGCAATCATTATATTTTTCCAGCAAAAGTGGTCACTATGTTAGTAGTCATAACTATAGTTATGTTTTCTTGTTATTAAAATTGTATTGATGTTGCTATTTGCTGGTCTGAATTTCAAGAATTAAGAGACACAGAATGATGAGACTTACTTGCAATGAAGCACTAGGGAAATTGAGACTAAGGTCTAGGCTGGGAACTTGCGTTCCCAGCCATGGGAACTAATTTTTTAAGTGCTCAGTGAATAATTTGAAATTAGTACTTCTTTCTCCTCCTAACTCCATTCATCACGAATATCCAGTGCAAGTATTCCTGTTACCACATGGACTAGTGATTTTGAGTATCTACACACATATACATTTAATCAAGAAGTTTGAATAAATGTCATCATCTCCAAACTTAGAGATTTAGACATTATAGTAATTTAATTTTCTAAAAATTCTGAATTTATTTTTTAAAGAATACTTCATGACTAAATCTTCCTTTAAAATTCAAAATGCCTTTCTTTAGCAGATATCTCACTATACCATTTTAATACATTTTCCTAACATATGTCCAATATCAGCAAATCAACCATTTGTTTCAAAAAGAGTATTTCCTGTCTTTTTTTTACTGTTACTATCAGCAGACTCTGGAATACAGCAGTGGTTATCTAGATAGTAAAAGGAAAGGTGGAATTTGCTAGTCTGACAGTTTTCAGTCAGGAAATGGAAAGAGAAGGAAGAAGGTGAGGGTCTTACCTTTGGTTTTGGCCCAGTTCCAGAAGTTTCTGCACATCATTTTTGGTTGATGCTTCATCATTCTTTAAAGACTGATAGCAACAAAAAAAATATCTATTAAAGAGATCTTTTTTATTATTAATCTGTGAAAGCATTAATTTGGCCCTCGTTCATAAAATAGTCCTGGTGAATTGCAGGCATAACCACTTAAGAAAATTGGAAGAATAGTCTGATTTTTCTTTTACTGTAACTCAAACACAGTTAACAGTACACAGCTGTGTATTTTTCAAATACTAAATGAGAGATAAATACAATACACAGATTTAGAAACAGACAAATGACTAAAAACATTAGAATTTTATGACCAAGTAAGTGTGTATATACAGAAGACAATACTACAGCTCTTTGCCCATATCAGGATCTCTGTAGTGTTGAGTGTAAAATATTTCACAGTGTAATTTTGCTGAATACTACCTTCAACTGTGCTGCATTCTAAAATAAATTTGTTACAAGGAGAAGCATATTTCTCTAAAAAGTAAGAAAAACCCTACAATAACAGTGATAAAGCAGTCCAAAAACCCCGAAATTAAACCCAACTCCCAAACCAAAAACCCCAAAGATCGAAGAGTTAATTAATTAAAACCAGAGAAGTCTGGAACATAAGACAATATATCATAGTAATATAATATAGCACAGTACTGATACACACCACAAGTATTCTCCTGTGAACAGATAGAGTGCTTCTTCTCCCTTTATTTTTCCCAGCTAGCTTAATCGATGAAGATAAAAATGTATTGTCAGAAAAAAAAATTTCCTTTAAAATGGCATGAAATACAGAGACCAATTTCAATTGATAATGAGTCTAAATGTTTTCACCAAACCAACAGACTCTACTGGGAAAAGACAGGTGCTCCGTCAGCTGAATATCCGGACCTCAAATCCAGGGCAGCATTTTCAATCTAGTTTTTCCTCTGAGGAGCTGATTTGAGTTCAGAGTTAATCTATTGCCCTTTCAGCCTATCCATGATACCCAAAAGTTAAATGCAGAGAAGTCTCAGCTCTCACTTCAGGCTCCTCTAGCACAATTTGTCAGCTGAACTTGTAAAGCAATGCCATATACTGGACTTGTAAATCCAGTCAGACTGTGTAGATGGCATGTCAGAAAGGTAAACTGAGCAACTAAATTAAGTTGAGTGTACGGAATTCAGCAGCAAAGATCCAGCCTGCAACAGCAAAGGACATTCTTTGCCGTAGCTGCTAGTACAAATGTGTCAGCTCCATTAATAATGCATATTTCTTGTCCTTCCCTTCCTTTTTCTATGTTCTATTTTCATATTTTCTTTATTTTTATTGAGTTGACAAAGGCCAAACACATTAGGATAAATTTTTCCATGAAACCATCAGATTTATGTTAAGTAGAAGATCAACAAAATAAACAAAATAATAATTATTCACATATTTAATGATTTTTTAAAAACACACATTTTTTGTAATTTAAAGACACCAATAAGAAAATGTTGAAGTAAGTAATCCTATAGAAACTGAGACAAAGTCTGACCTGGAGGTTTACTTTAATTCCCTGAAGTTCTTTAGAAGTCTTTAACAGTTGATGAAGTATGTTGCTCCTTTCCTTAAAGACTTCTTTCATCTGTCTTTCCAGTTCTTCATAGCCCTGTCTAACACAAAGAATAAAAGCATGAGGTCATCTCAAAACATTAGTCAATGCACCTGAAAACATATCTTCGTTCATCCAAATTTAATTAATTCCAACACCCTGTATAGATTTCAAATTGGACTATGTCCCCTTGCTCACCTATAGAACTTAATTTTTCCTAATATAGATAAATGTTTTATACATTGAAATGATGTGCTGATTCTGAGTGAGCAAATTACCAGACTGAAACACTGCAAATGGTGGATTGTCTGTGATGAACAGGAGACATATAGGGGCGTACTTAGCATGAGTGACAGTGTGAGATTTTTCTTACCTTAAAAGGTGTACCATACAAAAAACAAAGCAAAACTTTGGAAGTATGGAGTTTTGAGACATCAGTAATCTGAGGTGCCATTGGCAACCCAAAATGTTATTGTATTCTGTATCTGTCTGTGCCCAAAAATTGTTACTGTCTTTTTCAGACCTTGTAGACAGAAAACGGAACCGGGGGGCAGGGGGTTTCTGAGGTCACTTTTTTTAAGTTGGAGCCCAGAATCGGGAAGCTCTCTGCCTCTGCCAGCAGCATTTGCTTAAGGTGGAGGCTCTGCTATAGAGGGGGCTGCTTTAGGCATTGATTATTTTTTTTCTGGGCTTGCCACAGTAGCCACTCAAAAACTCCCTGCATTTCGCAATCAAAAACTGTTACAGACTGAAGTTTGCAAATCTATCGGCAGCGTGAAGTGGGCCGGTCCCTGGGGCCGGTCACCCCGTGTCAGTGCTGACAGACCAGTTCCTTTCCCCAGCATGCCTGCAGTGCGGGAGACAGCAGTGCCAACATTGGCAGAGTCTGGAGGGCGGCAGGAGGAAGAGGCGGGCACCAGCGCCATCTTGGAAAGGGTATGTCTGCCATTTTGGGTGTGTCTGTTCAGGGGCAATTAATTCGATATAGCAATTTTGTATCTAGTGATTGTTTACAGATATTTTTTGCCTGTTGCAGCTTTTCACTTGTTAGAACTGATTTTAGAGTGTTCTCCTTTAAATTGTTTTAAAGAAAGACATGAAGAAAGAACAATTCAGATCTGTTTTAGATCTAACTTGGTAAAGTTCAAACCCTAGTTATTAATTAATGGATGAGTAAAAACATTCTATCCTTTTCAAATTTACTTGGAATGAAGTCTTATATTTTAAAGTTTTTGTTAAATCCCCAATGAAATAAATCCAATTTATATTGCTGGAGGTTAAATGAAATACAGATCCAGCCCCCATATTCCATTTCAGGAAAACAGGTAAACTTTACAATTAATGCTTATACAACATACCTTTTCATTTAAAATTGTTGTTTTGAGAAAGACCAAACAGTGAATTAAAACATCTTTTCCTTTTGCAACTTAATTTTATTTTTTTCTTTCTTGCAGTACCTCTGCTTCTAAAAAGGGGCGAAAAAATCTCAAATTTGCAGCATGTAAGTCATATTTTACTAGGAGATTCAAGACCTTGAGGTTAAGCAGGGATCTTAAAACTAATGGGCTTTGAAAACACACATTAGCAAAGAAACTCAGGAAAGCAAATTAAATGTCTTATCTAATATCAGTACTATCTACTTTAGCAATAGACAGCTCACAAAATATGACGGATTTATGAAAAAAGAAAATTATTCTGTATTAAATGATACTTTAAGTAACTAGAAGTGATGACAGTGACTTGAATTTTGTAATAAAATAACTAGGTAACTGGATGTTATCAAAACATAAGTTCAAGGCCAGCTGAATGGAGTTTTGAGCATCCTGGTCTAGTGGAAGTTTTCCCTAGCCATGGCAGGGGATTGGAATTAAGTTCCCTTCTAATCCAAACCATTCTATGATCCTATTATCAAAAAAAGTTAGCTCTAATGGAGGTCATGCAGCAAAACTCATATGGGCTTACAGGAAAAACTATATGCCAAAATTATGGGCCTTCCAAATTTAGCATTATTTACATGGAAAGTTTGGTTCAATTTTTTTTGTCTCAAATTGTATAAAAGAAACTATATGAATCAAATTTAGCTAGTGCTAGAATACATGATAAATATAAGTATTCTAATCATTACCTGCAATATATAAAAAATATTCTGTGTAATACAGGAACACCTACAGGGTTTTTTTGTTTCCATGCAAGCTACATATGATTCTAAAGAAAGTATCATTGTAATAGAGCTGCTTTACCTCAGCAGGAACATTATGTGTAGCCAGCCTGTCAAGTTTCAGAGAATACCCTGAGTTTAATTTGCCTATAAACAGAGGTCAAGAAGGAATTTCCTCCTGCTAAAGTGATCAGGTAGTTTCAATAAGGTCATCACTTCCCTTCCTTTTTAAGCAACAGAAAAACATGTGTTAGTCCTAATGGTCTCTTCTTGCTATTGATATGTTGGGCTTTTTTTTTTTTTTAATTACATGCTGGTGGTAACACTGTGTTTTAGCAATCACTTTGAGGTACCACCCTCTTTCCCCCAAAAAGTGCTTGAACATTTAATGGTCATTTGTCCGTCCCAGGCTGCCCCATGGGTATTCGGTTGGCACATGTTTTGCTCTATTGCCTGATAATCAGCAATTCGCATAAACTAGGAGATTTCTAGAATTAAAAAAGTTCATTTAATATAAATTATGCATGCACTTCTCTTTTCCTTCATGTTATCTTCTATGATATCTCCCACACTGTGCAGAGAGGTGGAGACAGAAAACCAACAACCAATTTACCACAATGAGTCACAAGTCAAATCAAACCCTCAGAACTGTTTGTAAGAAATTAAAGAGCACAGTTGCCTGTCTCAAGCACTGTCAAAGCCACAGAAGGAACTTGCCATAAGAAAAGCCACCACAGCAGAAACTTCAGATAAGCACAGAAGTAAGGAATTCGCAACAGGAAAGTCCTAATTCCAGGCCTGGCAGAGGTGAGATCTGGTTAGCATGTCCTGCTTAATGCTTCTGGACAAAAATTCCCACTGTGGCAAACTGTGGGAAAGGAAGCCACTGTTTATAGACGTATCACCCCAAGTTTTGGGACAGACATCACCTGCAACCGCCAGTGACAATCGAAGCGCCCCTGTACTTATTTCTGGGGTCTTTCACCAGAGGACTCTGCATGATCCACAGTGTTAAAACTGCCCCCAGGGGAGAGGGCTGGTCATTCCCACCTGAACCTGAATGCACCTTAATACATTGAAATCTTTGTTTCATGGGCTTCCTCTACACCTGACAGATCAAGACAGCAACTGCCACTTTTAAAAACAGATATTGAAATTGCAACAATCAAGTCTTGGCACAAGATCCACAGGTAGTGATACCTTTTCTCTCCACTATCTACTCTTATCCCTTCTTTTTCTTTCTTTTCCTTAGACATTTTCTTAAATGATAGCTTTATACTTTTATATTGTTATATTACTATAGATAATAATAAACAAAATGGTTACATACCTCCTTTCCATTGCAACCAAATTGTTCTAATGTTTATATGAAACAGTCATTCAGTGCTCTTTGACTCTAATCTGCCCCAAGGGATATATTAACAAGAACCTCAGTTACACCACCTTCAGGAATGGGTTGTAACATTACTAGAAGATATTTTTTTAAAAAATAGGAATGAAGATACAAGACATAATAATTAACAATTATGTCTCAAAGGTTTTCTGTTCTGGGCAATATTATCTCTGATATCAAGCTCCAACTCTGCATTGTGCCCAAGAACGGTACCCATGTATTTGAATACAGTGAAATTCAACTCTGTACCCATGTGATAACCTCAGATCAACAAACCCTCAGATCAGGCCATCTGTTTTGGTCACCTCAATTTCTACATTGAGAATTTGTGTAATTAAAGTCAACAAAGTGCAATTCAAGTGAAAAAGGGTAAATTTGTAAATACAGTTATTTAATAATGAATCACTTAGATTATTCAAGAACTCTCACATTTTCAATGAAACTGAATATATCTTCACTTTTAGACTTCACAGAATCACTGGATCAACTAGATTGGAAAAGACCTTCGATATCAAGTCCAACCTATGACCTAACACCACCTTATCAACTAAACCATGGCACTAAGTGCCACACCCAGTCTTTCTTTAAACACCTCCAGGGGTGGTGACTCCACCACCTCCCTGGGCAGCCCATTCCAGTGCCTAATCATGCTTTCTGTGTCCAGCCTTTCTGTTTTTCCTAATGTCCAGCCTAAACTTCCCTGGCACAGCTTTAAACTGTGTCTTCCCATCCTGTCGCTGGTTGCCTAAGAGAAGAAACTAACACTCACCTGGCTACAACCTCCTTTCAGGGAGTTGTAGAGAGTGATAAGGTCTTCCCGGAGCCTCCTTTTTTCTCCAGGCTAAACAACCCCAGCTCCCTCAGCCACTCCTCAGGGGGCTTGTGTTCTAGACCCTTCACTAGCCTTGTTGCCCTTCTCTGGACAGGTTTGAGCATCTCAGTGTCCCTCCTAAATTGGGGAGGGGGAAGAACTGGACGCAGCAGTCAAGGTGTGGCCAAAGCAGTTCCGAGTGTAGGGGAAGAATTACTTCCGTGGTCCTGTTGGCCACACTACTCCTGATACAGGCCAGGACTTCCTTAATACTAACAGGATTCTCAGGGTTGGGTTTAAGGAAAGATATATGGTCAATTGGTATTCTTAGTCTCCCCTTCTTGAATTCTAAATAACCAAATTTTAGTCTCACATGCATTTGATAAGCATTCTTAAGAAGGTTTCACACATGTCAGTTTTCCCCATCAGCATGCAAACAGTCTGCAGCTGTGTTATTAAATGAAAAGCATAGTGTATTTTCTGAAGCTAATGTCAGATTAATAAAAAATAAATATTTTCACCATGGCATAGTAACATTTATTTCATATTTGAAAACACATCAGTTACAAAACATATCTTTACAAATACAGAAGTTTTGTCCTGATGAATACAAGCACACTCATCTGAATTTAACTAACAAGATGATTTGTTCAATTAAGAAAAGCTGCAACATGCAAAGCAATTGAACCAGATGTTAGAAGACTTAATTAGAATAATTCCACTGAAGCTGGAGAAGACTTAAGATGAAAGAACACCTCATCCATATCTAGGTACCTGTCAGAATGAAGCATTTGGGTCTTTAAGGAGGATGGCATCATCCTTCACCATGTAGAAGAAAGAGAAGTAACTTCAGCAGGAAAAGGTTGAAATGTTAAATTCAATAGCAAATTATGTGGATGTGAGTGGACTCTGGATTCTTGCAGCCAGAAAAATAATCTCTAAATTGAACAACCTGCTTATGCTGAACTTGGATGCCAGTTTTATACTACAGGACAGTTCTGAAAGAAGCTGACTCAGTGAATGTGATGTGTCACCACAACATCATCAAATTCCAGTGATTTTTCGAAAACCTCGAATCCTCAAAAACTGTCAGAGTTCTCTTACACATTTTGAAATGCATGTTACATAATTAGATATGACATATAATTAAACCCATTTCTAGGAAACCCACTATGAAATTATACACAGATCTGTTAACTGAATATTAGGTTACATCAGTTAACACCATTCTGCAAGATAATGTGGCATTGTCAGCATATCTTGGGCTTAAAATGAGTATTTATCATTTGAGCACATTAATGTTTTTTTTTTAAATGTTCATTATGAAATAGAACAATTTAGCAATACTCTGTTTGTTACAATCATCTGTAGCACTCTAATTGCAAGTTTTTTCACTTTTACCGTCGGCTTATTAATGTAGTGCCAGTGTAAATTTCAATAGAATCTGTTTTCAGGGGAATGATATTTACTTATAGCTTTAAGATTAGTCAGCTCTTCTACTCTTCTACTGACACAATTTAATAGATATTAATAAACATTCCAATAGATTCTAATTTTCAGTACACAACAGAGGCAAATATCTAGTAACTAGAAAGACTTGCACCCCAGAGATCACTCCACCTCTGATTGTAACTTCCTTAAATATTAGAAATTAAGCTTTTAGTCTTCAAAATAAGGGTTGAATTAATTTTTTACATGGACTATGTCAGGACAAATGACTATTGATTTTGTTTTCCAGCTAGGTTTATGAAGCCTGCCTTTGAAATAAAACTTTAATAAAGAATTAAATTGTTTCTGGTACGTAGATGTCTCTGACTGAAAAAACCCCAGCCCTTAAAACAAAATAAAAGTGGAATAAAGTCTGTGGTTTAGGACAAATTAAAGTAGATGTCTCCTTGTCTTGGGGTGATTTTACGATGATACTTTATTCCCTAATTGTCTGCTGTATGCCCAGAAATGACTGGTGCAGCTTTAATACGAGCCAGGGGGCGGGGCCAGAGCCTGGGAACCCCGGAGCAGGTGTTGTTCCAGCTCTCTCTCCAGAGTGCTTGGGGTGGTGTCATGGATTGTTATTTCATTGCCTTTGTTGGATTAGTATNTTAATAAACAGTTTTACTTTTTTTAAAATTTCACCCACTGGTATTCACTTCTCATTGGCAAAAAAGGGATTACCAAAGCCCTCCTCTTTATGGGAAACACTCCTTCCGGAGCATTTTCTCCTAAAATTCGTCTGTAAACTGAGACATTCCTTCAGCAAACATGCATCAGTTTATTTTTAAGCTCCTCTTTTTAAAAAACCTTTTATGCTCTAATTACAATTACTAGTTTAGGGCATTCTACTGTAAATTCTAAGAAAATTAGGTAAGTTGATAAGAAGGTAACAAATTATAACAAATACTGCTTACAAAGTTCCCTTGCAAAGTGCATGATTGTCTAGGTGTTTCTAAAGCAATCTTTTGAAGGTATTCTTGGTAGTGGAAATGGACACATGAATCTGGTTTATATTCAAGTGAGAAAAAAACTAATCAAAATTCTAAGTCAACATATATGAACGTTGAAGATAAGAATCTTTAAAAATTGTACAATAATCAAATGAGATGGAAATAATTTGTAATATAACAGAGCATTGTAATGCTGATTTTCCTGTCTCTCTACATATGAACATTTTAAATCTAGAAAATCTGTGAAATTTATCACTGATCAAAACCCAAAATGATCAGGTTATCTAGGTAAAGTATGCTACGTATAACTATAGCATATATATATATATATA
>VZTG01003319.1:0-20354 GCA_013397845.1 Melanocharis versteri | reverse complement strand
GGCGGAGCCCACCCGGCCCCGAGCCGCTCTCGCCGGCCGGGCTGCAGCTCTAACTCGGTGGCGGCAAGAGCTCAGCCGAGCCGCGCCGCGGGCCAGCCGGGCCAGGCCGGGGCTGGGCCACTCTGGCCAGGCCAGCCTGGCCGGGCCAGGCCCGGCCTCGTTGGACCGCGCGGACACCCAGTTACCTCCTTGAAAGCCGGAACTAAAACAGAGCTTTTGGTGCCTTTCTTTGTTTTAAATATGGGATCTGGAGGCGTGTCCAACCCTCACCATTGGTTCATGCTCAACCCAGGACAAAAGACAAGAAAAGGAAACACGTTTCTGATACAGTTGTTTGCTTTATTTTTTTTTGGTGGAGGGAGGTGAATTGCTTCCAGCAAAAAACAGTGTAGTTGCCTAATTAACTGGAACTCTCCCTGATAAATGCAATAGTCTCATCTATGTATTTAAGCTTTGCCCTGTAAATCCTGATTACAATTTGCATTTAAACCACCTCTGGGAAAGCTACTCTGTTTATGTAGTGTAGATTTTTAATTAGAACAGCATGAAAAATATTTACATTAACAGACTAAATTGAGTGGAAAAGGAGAAGCTTCTGGATCTGATGGCTTCAAAGATGAAATCTTAACACAGAATATCTTTCATAGAAATTATCTTTGTCTAATGAAACAAACTCAAGGAGGAAGCTTTCTTTGTTCTGTAATATGTCGGTATTAAACGCAAGACAGAACCTATTCCTGGTGCTATAATCTCTTCCTAAGATTACAATATTTTTTTTCCTATAAAATTTAACTTGCAGCATCTCCATAGTAATCCAAAACCAGTGAAGCAGGTTGTGCCAATTAAGTCCACCCATGGTGTTTCTTAGCCTCTTTTTTCCAAATGCTTTCTTTGAAAGTTGAAAACTGGAAAACTGTTGGAAAGGCATCATATTTAAAGTACATGTGAGGACTATATGTACAGAAAACAGAACCCTCCAACCTGGTGGCCTTTTTTGCAACTACTCTTTTATCTACCAGTGGAGCAGAATTGTAAGTACCCAGGGAAATCCTTGATGCAACCGTCATGGAAGAAATAGGAAAATGAACCCTCATTTAAAAAAATTTTTATTTTTACAATCTCGAGTGCAATATTGCTGTCAGTTAAAAAGATATTTTTAAAGACTAATAGATGATCTAGTATTATGTTAAGCAGATTTTCTGCACTTTCTTTTTGTTGCACTCAGTTCACATGATTCATACGCACTGCCTACAGAATACACAATTCATATGCACTCCCTACAGCCCACCAAAGTAGGCACATCACACTACAAAGGAATATATTAAAAAAATTAATTGTCCTCAGGGTTTCAGCAGCTGAACAGAAAATTCAAATGCACTCTACTCAGGAGCTAGGAATTTATTATTAACTTTATGCTAAAAGGTGAAAAGGCTAATTGTTTTTAATCTGTTAATTAATGATTCAGATCCTGGTTGTCAAACACTGTGCATAAACACACTCCAGATCTTCTCAGCCTGTGGGCTCCAAGGGTACAAACAGACTATTTTTATTACTGTTATAATTTGCATTCCAGGTACACTGGACAAGTATGAATTGACATCCAATATGAATTGTATGAGCAATTTAAACATCAAGGAACTGAATTCTGTGTTATATACAGCCATTAGCTTGAAAACAGACTATGTTATGATTTCCATGGTAGTGAAAGACACCTTCAGAGGACTATCAAATGCAATGAAGGAGGCTGATAGTATGCAAATTGTGAATCTATAAGCCTGCTTTAAGTTCAAGAAATTATGGTATGGAAAAAGGTAGGAAATGTAAATCTGTGTAATTCTCAATTTCTCTCTCTTTTTTTTTTTTTTTAAGTTAGAAAACCTTGGATTGACAACAGGATAAAATATAGGCTGTATTATTTCACTCCCCAAAAATAATTTTTATAAACTATTTTAAATTTTAAAAAAGACCCAAAATCCATCATAGGAAATCACAAGCACCACTAAGATGACAGTCATATTTTGCATTTACATTGACCAAGGAAAACACAGATTTTTCTGAAATAAAGATTTAGAAGGTGTACCTAAACTCTGAACTTAGGAGAGAGTAGATTTGTCAATTACTTTGTTCTAGATCTGTAACCTGTAACAAAAAAACAACTTCATCCCAACATTGACCTAGAAGCATTTATTTAAAGTATTATCTATCTACCAGTCTAATCTTTATTTTCTGTTCTGTACTGAATACACAGAGTACTTATTAACTTGAAAGAGAAAAGAGGAGGAGCATCTGTCAAGTTACCAAATAAAAAAGGACAAACTGAAAGAATGCAGAATCAGAGAATCATCTTATTTTCAAGGGATCCACAAGGATCAGTGAGTCCAGCTCCTGGCCTTGCACAGGACCATCCCCAAGAGTCACCCTCAGCTCCTGTCACTGCAGAATAATGAATTTAACACACATTTAACAAGAAAAGTGTTTTATCACCACCCCAAAATGTTCCAATTTTTTTTAAGTCTCCAGCTACACAATATTTTTTAAGAAGGGTACAAATATCCCACTTATTTCTAGTACCATTCATCCTTAAATTTGACCAAGAGACAGAGGAAACCCTCATTTATTTAAATACCTAAGGAGTCTCCTCTCCTTTCCAGGAAACTGTTCATTCTGCTGCCTGCTGTCAGGCTTTCCTTGAATAACCTACAACCAGTAATGAGACACTCAAATTCATATGGCAGGAATTCACACGCAGAAGAAAGAAAGGAAAATCTAAAATAACGAAAAACTAGACTGAAGAAAAATAAGCCAAAACCAAAACCCACAACACACAGAGGTTTGATTACTTAGCTCAAGAAATTTATTCAAATTAGATGAAGCGACCTAACTCGTCAACCTTTTCAGAGCCTCGACAATACCACAGTAAGTAGTTGCCATAAAAAATACAAGATTTCATCTATTATTTCTTTGAAATAATGCCTACCTTTTCTATCGTTAATGGGTAGACCTGTTTATTAATAGTAAGATAAACCTTGAAGAGCATCACATGGAGTATATTGATTTCGACATTCAACACCACCTTCTGCCCCTAGTGTCCCAACCCCTCAGGAACTGCACAAGAACCATTAGAACAAATCAATAGATTTTTTGTTCATTTCTAAATTCAGTAGGTTCAGAAATTATACAGAACAGACATCTATAAAGTTTAACTTAATGAATTCTAACTGAAATCCTATTAATTTACCCCTCCCATTATCATATTTTTCCCTTTCACCTACTGAAAATGATTTTGTTCATAAATTCTCCCCAAAACACACTAATCATTAATTTTCATAACATAATGCTAAAATCATGCTAATTTGATGCTTGTAGTACCCCAGATTTAAACTGATGTCTGAGGTAATCAGAACTAGATCATATACAAGACTGGCATCTAAATATTTTCCTAAATATAGTAATCAAGCTGACCAAATCACCACAGAGAAGTTTATAGCTTTGTAAACTGGCAGATATTTGCTTTGACAGCTTAAGTTGCTTTTTAAAAAAAGTTAAATATATATAATATGTATGTAATAACTCATCTTGTAACACCCTTCCCTATCTTTTACATGAATTTAAGAACCAGAGACATCCCAGTAATATTTCATCATCAGTAAGTCACCATATCCTCTTCTTCCATTTCCTTTGTTGAGATGTGTAATTCACTATTAGATATACATGAACAAGAGCTTTTTCCTATACAACCATCCTTCCAGATTTCTGTAACAGGGAGGAGGTTAGGGGTTGAACGTAAGTTCAGAAGCAGTACCTTTACTGAAAAAGCTGTAAAGCTATAAGTTTGACCTGAACTTATTTTACAGGTTGTTAGAGAGTCCGGCTTAGAAAAAAATACCCAAAGCAAACTGATTTTCATGCAGCGCTTGGCACTTGAAAATTCAAGTATCTTTAGATGATTCAAGAACACACTGAAGCAGAGATGTTCTCAAATTTAATAACAAAAACATCTTCAGAAGGACTTAAGTTGACCTATGTTGATTCTCGCTCATGAATATAACATTTGGATATGCATAAAACACTTGCAAATTTCTGTTAATCAAATCAACAGGATATTCTACTTCTGCACATCCTGGCTTTGCACAGAAGAATCTTGTTTCAAGCCCTTTGTCCTTCACTGATTTTCTTTTCTTAGAATACGCTGACATTTTGAATTCAGCATGGTCATTTTCTGCCAGTGTCTGGGAAGGGTATTCTGCAGCATTCAATGGGAGAAATACACGTGATAATAAATAATTTCATAATATTTCACATAGAGTCTTCAGCAGTACTAGTTTTTCCTAGAATTCCTAATATTTTTTCTCATTGGGGAACACAAATACTATGTATACATGTGTATACATACACACTCAGATACAACCACACCAATAACTACATATACATACACATTTATGTCAAAGGATTTTTATGTATTTTGGAAGCCTTGACACTGCTATCACATACTTCCGATCAACCAGTCTTAAATACTTTTCTTGTTAATGCGTCGATTTTTAGGTACATCATGGGATCCCTCAAAGTTTTTTCTGTATTTTCTAAATTAGTTTTTATAAAGGTAACAATTACTACTCCTGCTACCTGCCTTGAGTATTCTCAATTCATATTTTGCTGACAGGAATAAAAGACTTGGCTTTTAAATACTCATTCCACATTTAGAAAAGGAGAAAAAACACTGCAGTATTTGAGGAAGCATATCATAGTCTTTAAAATAGAACCAAGTTAAAGTAGAAGTATTTTAGCTGTGTGACTGCACATAACAAAAATTAGTTCCCTGTCTCCTCTCAGAGAAGCTCAGGCACTACTATGGGGTTTTCTATAATTCAGTTATTCCTTTACACACATTTACAGTTTAAATATATATATATATTTACAACAAAAATATATATGTATATATAAACTCCCATATTGACAGTTTCAGACAGAGAACCGTTAAGCATTTGCTTACATTAACCAGCCATTTCTATGCACCTATTTTCTTTTCAGACACGTATGAACCACCTCATGCACAAGAAGATACTCTCACAAGCCTGATGACTCACTCCTTCCTTGAAATCAAAATTCCTAAATCATTGCCTTGTTTAGGAAATTTTAAGAAGGGTAGAAACAAGCACTGGACCTTATTTTCAACTGATGTTACCTCTTTAAGTGAAATCTATTTGTTAACATTTATCTTAGAGATTCAGGGAACTGCTATTGGTATTCAGAAAACAGAGATAGAAGTGCCAGAAGAAACTCGATCAGATCATCGTTGATTCTCTACAAAAAGAACTGAAAGCAGGAAATACTATCACTAAACCTAGAAGAGCACAAATGCAAGCCTAAAAGTACTTCAAGATTCAGCTGAGTGCCTTACAGGACCCTCCTGAGGAGGTAATCATAACTGACAGTCATCAGATTCTGTATTAAAAGGTGTATCTGACAAGTGCAACTTACAACCCATGTTTATTAAAGCTGACTGAAAGTGAGATTTGGTACTATTTAAGACCTTTTGCAAGAATCAGTTTTTACTCACTAGCAAGAATACAGACCAGCAACTACATGGAAATTACAACAAAAAAGTGGATAAAAATTATTTTGAAGAAGGATTTTAGAAACCACGTGAAATGTTTTCATATAATGCAAAAATCAATTGGATTTATTATAAGTAAAAAAAGAAGTAGAAATTCAGCCATTGTGCTTAACATTGTAATAAAACTTCAATTTCCTTTCCTAATTCCTGACTCCTTGTACGACTTGCTTGTAAATTTAACACTTACACTATTTTTCTGAATGGGATGATTAGCAGAATTATCAGTTAAGGTTAACTCAAGGCAAATGTCATCAGTTCTGCTAAAGAATCTGCCAAAGTACCCAGGTCTGTGTGGCTCTAAATGGAGAAATTGCATTTTCAAAATTTGATAAGCAGCACTTCATATTATTAATCTCATAGCAGAGTAAAATTAACATGTATATGGACAAACAAACTGCAGATACACACAGCTAGAATTACTGATTTTAATTTCTTCAAGTTTCTCTCCCCTTTTTCAGACCTTTAAAAGCATGAACTCAAGTAAAAAAAAGCCATTTGTCCAAAAGACATATAGAGATGGAAGGAAGGAAAATAAAAGGTCTGAACCAAACCCAGCAACTAAACTAAGAGCACCCAAAAGGTGGTGGCGGTGATTTTGAAAGGCAAGATTGTACATAGATATCTCTAAATATTTTTTTTCCTAGGGACAATAGTTTACATCCTCATACATGTTTCAAAATGGCTGTCTGACCTAACACTTCCCACAAGTCACAAAAGATGGGACATACAGGGAAATTTTTACATTATTCATATATATTATACATACAAAAAATACATTTACAGTATTTTTTCTTTGACACTTTGGCCAGGGACAACCTTTAACAGACCAAGCCTTACATCACAAGATAACATTATGCTGCTGCTACTACCTCCTCCTAGGGAAGCAAAGATATGCTAATTATATCTGGAGCTATATATAAACTGTGATCCTTTCCTAGAATGCTCATCAAGCACATTACTGAGCTGTATCATGCCATCAAGCTCTGGGCCAAGGCTATATTTAAACTGATTGGTGTCACTTACCTAGGAAATAACCAAAGTCAATCAGAACATCCTGACATCCTATTATAAATTAAGAAAGGATATCTCTTAATAGTAAAAAAAAAAAAAATCTTAATATCTAGGAGGTGAAGTGAGGCATCGAGAATTTCACTCCAAAGTAATCTGATTATGTTAGAGCTTGTAAATACCTAAAATGACACATTTCCACATATAGATCCTACTGCTGGGAAGCTTGTTTCTAGTTTCTTAGTCTTGTCCTTCTCACTCCAAAAAAATATGATGCAGATGATTCCTCAGGAAGTTTCTTCTATTTTTTTTTTTTAATGACAGATGGCTGTCAATGACTTAATGACATTGTTTTCATAACTAGGTCCTCTGCAGTATTAAATATCTTTTTTTAATATTATACTGAAATGCAACAGATAAACAGTGGGATACAACGTTAGAATGGGAGTTTAATAGATTTCCTTTCCTTTCAGTTTTCAGTTTAGGCTTTTTTCTTGGTTTTAAACAAACATTTCCAAATATCCTTACAATGAATACCCATAAAGGCTGTAAGCCTCAGAGCTTTTCAAATACCTGTAGTTTTCACAGTTACAAGTACTACTAACATGGACTTAAGCCATTGCTACTGCTCCATTTTTAAAGCAGTATTTTATATTTTGCCCAGATAAACAAATCTAAGAGGTCATAGCATCCATCTCTTCATCAATTAAAAAGCCTCAAGTACTGTGCATTAAGCACAAATCCATATTCTTCAGGGAATTCGGATGTTGACAGTAGATATATTTCCTGCTGCATTTAACATTTTATTTAAACTGCAGCTAATTCATCCATTTCATTATTTACACTACACAAATGAAGTGGTGTAAAAACCGTGGCTGCTTTGAGGGTTAGTCATTTTGGTTTATAACCTAGACAAGCAAGAGATCTCTGAATGGAATTACTCTTACCACTCAGTAAAGACCTACAGTGAGCTGCTCAGTCACCATGTCATCAAAATATCTAGATTAGTATCTGTATCTCTGATTTTTTCTAACTTAAGGTCTTACTCTGCATCTATTTGTGCCAGGTTTAGGTCAGGGTGTAGATGACAGAATTACAAAAGTACTAATGTAATCAATTACTGCTGTGACACAGTATTCTTGGTCATGACAGAACTCAAGTAACAGTAGGGCAAAGTATTGTCTTACAGAAGATAGTCTGTTTTCACTTCTAGTGCCATGCCTGCCCTGAGTACTGACTGTAAGTTACTTTTAATAAAAATAACATTTGGACACTGGAAGAATTTGCCCGCACATTATTTGCACAGTGATGGACATATGAGAGACAGAATAATGTGAGCCCTGCCATGTAAAGAACTCTTTTTGAGTTTTTGAATTAAAATAATGTACTATGAGGATGCACATATACAAACACCCTTCAGGCAATGATGACGGTTGCATATTTTCATACTATTTTTAAGAGAAAATAAAACAGCACCATCTAGGATCTTGTGCAATAGAAAGAAGTACAGTGGAGTTCAAACACTTCAATACATTTTATGAAAAACTAAAGTCAAAATATCTGTGGCTTTACCAAATAAATAAAATTGAAACATAATGCTGTCTTTTTCTAGTTACAGGACCCTATTGAAAATATTATTACACTTATGATATGCAACCCTCTCCTCCAAACCAACCCAACCCAACCCAATCCAACCCAACCCAACCCAACCCAACCCAACCCAAACCAAACCAAACCAAACTCCTAATGAATTAAAGAAAAAAACCACAAAAAAAGAGCTTCTCACATAGCTCTATTTTTAATTGGTTATTTAACTTGTTAATTGTAATCTGAGAACTTAATCAGAATATTTATTAAGCTCCTGTTGAAATTAATATGCATATGTAGGAAAATTAAAATGTTGTCCAATTATCACCTGGAGAAACAGAAGAGATGAAGAGATTTTTGCCATTCTGTCTGTCAGATAAAGATCTTCTATACCCCAGTTAATGAACAACAACAATATATAGGAAATGCCATTCTTTCTAGTTCCAGAAAATGACATAACTGGCAATATCTTGGAACTATTTTTAAGATCATACACATGCATGAGCAGCACAATTTGCAACAATTCGTGCAAAACAAAATGCAGCAACAATTCATGACCCAGTATAAAAAATGTAGGTCAGAGGTGTAAAGTAGCAAATGTTTGACACAGTAATAAGTAGAAGTTAAATAGTCTCGTACACTTGACCACTCTGTAGTTAAAAGGTAAATTATAAAGCACGGTGAATCTATAAATCAAATAATCTTCACAAAAAAAAAGGCATCTTTACTTTTGAGGAGCTATAAAAATTCAACCTCATCTTTAACCAGAACCGTCATTTAAAAGACAGTCAGACAGTTAATACAGATACAGTAACAACATTTGAGCAGTACAGCAAGCCAAAGAGTGCTGGAGGAGAGTAAAGTCACAGACATTGTGCTCCATTTTAGAGGAAAAAAATTAAGAGGGGTTGAGATCTATTTTCCTATGCAAGCACATATGTCTCATCAGTGCAGAAATCAAATGTAATGCCTCATGAAACAAATATTTCCCTTGCCACCATTTGTCTTGCTGATCAGCACTTCCAGGAATTTGCAGTAGAGATTAGAAACCATAACAGATCAACCAGAGAGGAAAAGAATTGCAAGTCCCTTTAACAGTTTTCAATCATTAAATATCGTGGAACTCAAAATGGGATGGTTGTATGACTACAAAACAGAGTTCAGCTCAAAAATAGCTGTCTTCAAGATTTAGTCATTCCAGAAAATACACAAGACAGGAAGCTAGGATAAATGCAGAAAGTAAATTTCCTGATTCAAGTTGAAAGACTGGAAACTATTCCATAGTGCTGTATTTTTCTTCTACTATCAATGAACAACTTGCACCTCTTAGCTTGTGTTGAGAAACTTTTTCTTAGAAGAGGATAAAAAAGTAAAACACTGGAAACAAACACTAATGAAAAATTTGTTTTCACATATCATAGTAGATATGTTAAGTTTGTTTACATGCTTCAGGAAAAGTATTTTGGTTTATAATAATTTTCTCCCACTCTGAAGGGATATGGCCTAAATACAAACTTTAGCAGAAGGCATAGGTTCATACTTCTCAAAGCTAGATAGGAATGCAGAGGGCTATGCATTTTATCTTCTGAAGAGACTAAGGCAAAGTACCTTGGGCATGGGTCCAAAACTGCTTATGTGTCTTTTGCAGACAGATCTTTCTTCTGCAGAACTGGGATGCTATATTGGGAACAGAAAAGGTTACTAGAAAGGTCTCAGTAAATCACTAAGAAATAAGTGAGCAGGAAGACAACCTCAACCATTCTCTACTTTGTGCGAGCAGTTATACACTTGTACAAGGAGAATTTCCATGCTTTTTAATCAGCTTGGACTTAAACTTACTTTGTGTCGACATAAAACCCTAGTTGACATAAAGCCCTGTTAGTCACAGACACGAAGAAGTCTTTCCCTCTTCCAAATGCTCACTTTGTCTTGAATTCTTCCTTCATTTTAATGAAGGGACTACAATGAAAGCAAGCCCTACATTAAAAAAAAAAAGGCACATTCAGCATAAAATTGGAGATGCCAGTTTTCTAAGTAACTTAGAATACAGACATTCTGTCTCCATGATATTCTCACCTCATGGCATTGGTAAGTCTCTTTCCTGGAGTACCGGATCTTTTTCTATAGAACTTGTTTATTAATACTCCTTCCAATGCACAACAGAAAAAAGAGAAGTGATAAAAGATGTTTATTACAATCATCTGAATAAGGTCTTCACCTTGAATTTCTTATCTGAGAAGCTCATATCTACTGTTTTATCTCAGACTAGAATCATAAAAAAAGTAATATTTGTCCAAGCACAGCAGCATTGCCTTTCTTCCAACATATGAGATATCAACCTTACATATGACCTATGGAATTGATTTTGCTTTCTCTCT
Organism: Melanocharis versteri; assembly: GCA_013397845.1. NCBI lineage: Eukaryota > Metazoa > Chordata > Aves > Passeriformes > Melanocharitidae > Melanocharis > Melanocharis versteri. Next base: position 9,767 of record VZTG01003319.1, on the reverse strand, counting down.
CTCTTTTTTTTTAAATTCTTTTTTATAAAAATAACTCAAGCAAAGCCAACCAGGAGTAATGTACTTTAGCGGATTTGCTATAGATAACGGACATTTTTCTCCAATTTAGTTAAGACTAAAACAGTAACTGCGAACTCCTCCAGAAAACAACAGCGAAAGTGTAATACCAGCATCAACAAATCAAATGAGNCCCGAAGAACAAAAAAAACCCCAAAATGCCACGGGAAGAAACAAATTGGCTGGCCATGTGGCAAAATGGCGCCCTNTCTCTCTCTCTTTTTTTTTAAATTCTTTTTTATAAAAATAACTCAAGCAAAGCCAACCAGGAGTAATGTACTTTAGCGGATTTGCTATAGATAACGGACATTTTTCTCCAATTTAGTTAAGACTAAAACAGTAACTGCGAACTCCTCCAGAAAACAACAGCGAAAGTGTAATACCAGCATCAACAAATCAAATGAGACATTTCATTCACTCTGCTGCTCTCAGCTATCCCAGAATTAATCATTCTGCATGTCTTGGTTTAGAGACAANTCCTCCTCACAGCAGATGAAGCTGCTGAATTTTGGTGTCCTTTCTCTAGTTGGCTCAACTTTTCCTGAGGTCTGGGGCGGGGCAGAGTGGTTGCTGTGGCTCCCTGCAGGTCCCCATGACCATCTCCTGGAGATTGTCTGATCTTGGACCAAAACCAAGCCGAACAGTTCAAGAAAAAAAACAAAAGCCGGCTGAAGGATTGCTGCTGCAGTCCCTCCAGGCGAGGTAAAGGGGAAAAAAAGAGACTTCTTGCTTAAGCTAACNTACCCAACCATTTATTGACAAACAAAGGGCTGGCATGGCACGGGAAAAAAAAAAGAATAAATAGATATTGAACCNAAGCTAGCTAAGCAACAAAGTAACTGGCAATCTGCACCGCAGTGAGCATGCCTGGGAATGAGGCTTTGAACAAAGCCCGCACACAAGCCCCAGGGCTCCCACCGTTCACTCGGACCCTCCTTAAAGTTACAGCAACCTTTTCTGGGCATAAAGCAGACGATCAGGAATAGAACATCATCGTAAAATCAACCTAAGACACTGGGTGAGTAGGTAAATGAGCTAAAGGGAGAACAGGCCTTACAAAGAAAAGAACCACCAAACTCATTTCCCAGAGTGTCCTAGTTTCAGCCAGGATAGGGTTACTTTTTTACAGTAGCTGGGCATAGTGGCTTGTAGTCCCAGCTACCGAGGAGACTGATCCTGTAGGATCACTTGACCCCAGGAGTTGTGGTCTGCCACGCACTGTGATAAGTGGGTGTGGCTAACGCCTGGGTGTTATTTGATACCACTTCATGTCATTGCCGGGGGCAGGAGTAAGAGACTCCTGCTTCGGACAAGAAAGACATGCTTTCTGTTCTGGAGAAAGCGTAGTGGGGAAGAGCCACTTGTTGTGGTCTTTCTGTGTAAATAGTTTCTGTCTTATACCTTTGTTACTAATACTGCTGCTGTTACTACTCCTTTTCTTATAGCTGTTTCCAGTAAATTGGTCTTATATCAACCTGTGATTTTCACCTTTTTTGCCTCCAATTCTCGACTCCATCCCACTGGAGTGGAAAGGGGGAGTGAGCGAGTGGTGTCTGGTTTGGGAGAGTCTCGGTGGCGGCACTGAATCGAGGAGTAGTATTCCTAAACCAGGACATATAGGTATCAAGGCAAGAAAGCCCCAAATATTAAATATTAATCTCACCTGAATGAAGCTTTTAATTCTAATCAAAAATACTTAAGCAAATTTTTTTGCATTTGTGGTTCAGCATTTTGATACCTTTTAGTTCAATTAGTCTAGTTTGATTTTTCTCCAGAAATTATGACAATAGAAATTCTGAGCTGCCCGGTATATGCAAATCCTAGAGTTTTTAACCTATATGAATGATGAACGCTTATTATGTATTAGACCCAAATGAACCAGGTATTGCTCTGGAATGGAATTGTCTGAGCCTTTTGATCTATGGGTTGGATGTCTGTTCTCTCTGCCTGTAAACCAGTAATGACATTCCTGCAAGTCCCTGAATGCAAAACACATGGTCCCCAAGTATGCAAAAGGAATAGAGACCTGCTGGCAAGAGGTCGATGACATGAACTACATGTCCCTGAAGAAAAAAAACAACTTTTACTGGAGAAAAGACTGAGAAGTAATGAAAGAGTACAAAGACAATGAAAGAAGAAAAACTACTGTGTAAGCCAAAATAAAGGCATAAAAATTACTTGCACTAAATAAAACAGAATAAAATTTATTTACCCTAAAATGAAGTGTTTACAGTAAAATTTCCAAGTTATTCAAGTAAAAGTTCAGATCCCAAAAGTCTGATTCTGGTATCATAGATGGCCAGTTAACAGTGTACAAGGGAATAAGAATGGGAGAACATCTTCAAAAGTGATGGCTCACTTGATGTACTTGGTATTTACGTACCACTAGAAAAATCCCCCAAAACACATGAAACTCCAAGAGATCCAGAGTCTTTTCATCTGCAGAAGCCATTTGTATGAAACAGGTCTCCTTCCTTATGCACAGAGATGCCTTTAAAATATTTTGCATCATGAAATCTACTATGACTTTAGGCATGTCCTTTAATGTTTTCCCAGTGACATTAACCACAAGTGAAGAAAACTGAATACTGTTTCAGAGTGTTGAAAACGTCACTTTACACTTTACTCCACACTTCATGGCAGTATTTAACAATTTTTTTTTCTTGAACCATTTGGAAAACATTCTATTATCATCTAAGAATAACCTTTCCAAAGGGATGGAAAAGTAACATAATTACACAATACCTAGGTTATCTTGAAAATTCTAAGTTAATATAAAACAGTAATAACAAATAATTAAAATACATTAAGTGTAGAAAGTACAAAGGAAAATAGGTTTTAAATACTTTTGAGAAAATTAAAGCCTTTTCTACGGTTACAGTAATGTAATTTACAGTAGCAAATGGTTGTGCTTTTCATAGCTCAATTCATTTAAATGAGAATGGCTAGAGAAATTTCAAATCCAATTTTACCAACAGAGCTCAACCTCACCTCTATTAACAGACACATTAGCAACCGTGGTGGGTAAGGTTGGAACCAAATGATCTTTAAGGTCTCTTCCAACCCAAACCATTCTATGACTATATAAATGACAGCAGGATTTACTTTTTCTGCTAGAGAACATCAACAGAAACACTCTGTACCATATGGCATCAACTTCTTCAATCATTGGATTCATTAAACCCCTGTAGCTAAACCAAAGAAGCTGAGAGCTTTTTGTTAATAAGGTGTAAGAATGCAGATTAATAGCAGTTCTTGACTCAGCATGAGTGGCCAAAAGACACCTACAATGAGAGAAGGCCCAGAGGAGATGGGCACGAGCAATGTACCCATGAAACTCAGAGAATAGCCCAGGTTCTGACTGACCAAGCTGTTGCTAAGAGAGCTGATTATCTCAGTACGAAGGGGACAGAAGGTGGTGTTATGTTTTAGGTAAGAGTTGAGTAGATCAGTTAAATATGGCACAGTTGAGTAGATAACTGGTGGTATAAATGTTTCTTCCCCAGTTCATCAGAAGTGTGTGAAAGCCTGAATTAGCCAGAGCAGTAGGGGGAAGAGGTGGGGTGAATATGTGGCTCAGCCCAACACAAGGCATAAAAACTGAGCAACTAACCAGAGATTTTCAGCAACAACAATGGGTTTGAGCTGGCCTCAACATACATACTGAAAAGAAAATTAAAAGCAGGGCAAGTGGGAGAAATAGCCGATTATTGTTTTCCATTCCTTTTATTTTGTTATGTTTTTGTTACGTTTTTGGTGGGTTTATTTTCTTTTACAACGCAGTTCTCTTGGACCTATTAAAATTTTGTATCATTAGAACTGTGCTGACTTTCTTTGGCATGAACAGTTCTAGGGAGTCTTTGTGGTTATCCAGAATCATTTGTACAAAACCCAGGTAAAACATCCCAAGTTTTCTAACATAATTTTTAACTTTCATACCTTCCATGGTACATGGTCTCTTTGGCTTCCTATATCACTTAAATAAATTATCCCACTGTCATAGGTTGACCATAAACTAATTATAGAAGTTAGGCACACCTCCAGATCCCATATTTAAAACAGAGAAACCCGCAAAACAAACCCCTCTTTTACTTCCGGCTTTTGAACAAGTAACTGGGGAGTCCGTGCAGTCCAGTGAGACTGGGTCTGGCCCGGCTGGGCTGGCCCGGCCAGGCCGGCCCGGCCAGGGTGGCCCAGCCCCGGCCGGTGCAGCTCAGCTCGGCTGAGATCTTGCCGCCGCCAAATTACAACTGCAGCCCAGCCAGCAAAAGCAGCTTGGGCCGGGCGGGCTCTGCCGCGGAGCTGGGCCGGCCCGGGCGGGGCACGGCGTGGCTGAGATCCTGATGCCAGGGAGCTCCACCTGCAGCTGCCAGGCAGGGAGAGGGAAAGCCATCGGCCCGCGGCGTGCCACTGCTGAATCTTAACCTGGCTGCTGTGATCCTGGCTGCCTTCTCCAGTGCGGCCTCAGATCCTGCACTTCGATTGTCCCACCGCCGCCCGGCACCGGATTACCTGACCATCCGCAGAGGCCCAGAGAGATGTGTTAACTCTTTCCGTGCTCAGATAAAACCTACAGATACCAATCCTCCAGCGAATAAGAGAGGGGAGAAGGGTGATGTCGCAATGAGAACACATCCCAGGGAGAAAAGAGACAGCCGAACTCAGGAGTAACTAGATAGAAATGCCTTTATTTATCTATATACAGGTGGGTTTTTCTACCGTAGGTCGTAGAAAGTCATTGGATCTTAGCTAACCACCCCTCAGGGTTATTGGTTAGATCCTAAAACACCCATTTCCTAAACAATCCTTCAGAGTAACAATAACAAAGTACAAAAACATCTCACAGGTGCAAGACAGAAGAATTATTTACAAAAGCTCTCTAGCTGTTTTGCAGCTAGCCCCGTGAGAAAGTGAGAATGCTCACGGACACAGGCAGATACTGGAAAATCTCTCTGCTACCCAGCTTTCAGCATGCACAGGGTGATATTTGAGAAAAAGAACATGGAGACTGTAAAGTCAGTGAAGAAGGCAAAACTGAAACCCAGAAAGAAGAGAATGAGATGTCTCAAGGTCTCAGGACTGAAATTCTTTTGTAAGCCATGATAAAGACATGAACAATCAGACTGTTATCCCTGTAACTCATGAAAAAGGATGAGGAGGATGAAACGTTCAAACTGCAAACATGAACAAAAGCACCTGTGCTAAAGCCAGCAGATGTTGAAGTGACTGTGATCCAATGAGAAGCTTGAATAGAGAGAGATATAATGAGGAAAATCCCTACCCCAGGGAAGAAGGGGAAGATCGCTATTTTCAGAGATGGAGATGATCTCAAAGATAATGAAAAGAACCTTTGCTTCTGAACAGCTCATCCTTAAAAGTGGGTCAGTGGCCCACAGAGGTAGTTGTGGGAAGACTACCAAACATGAGAGAGACCTTTACAGTAAAAGCAGATTTCCACCCGGGCGCTGCTTTGCTGTGACATTAAACCTATGAGAGAACTGTTTCTTGTGGAGAAGTCTCCATGGCATGGCAAGAGAGACTTCTTTCTCTGAATGAACTGGAAAAAAGACTACTTTAGAAGCGGTAAACTGACTGAAGGGTCCAGGTTTGGTCTTTTTACGTTGTCAGTGGGGAAGGAAAGATGGGAAGTGAGAGGAGGAGAAGTGTTCTGAAAGTTTATTCTGATTCTTATTTTCCTTTTTGTTCTGTTAATAAAGTTTTCTTTATGCTCTTTAAAGTTTTGAGCCTGCTTCACCTCCTCCTAATCTGTGTCTCACAGCAGAAATGAAATAAATTATTTCAGTGAGTGCACTAACGTTGAACTAGTGCTTAAACCCAGGACATTAATTGATGCGTTAGCCGAGAAACTTAAATTAGCGAACCAAATCCACTACACCCACCTCCTCCAAGAAAGCAGAATTGATTTTTTGCATGATATCACCATCCTGCTGGCTGCTAGCTGCTAGTCTCTTCTTTTTTCCCTCCTTTCTCTTTGGAGTAGACAAATGAATAAGATAATGTTTTATGTTTACATAGCAGTTAGTACAAATGCGAATTTGACATTTCAAAAACTTCAAAATTTATGTAGAAAATTAGCATCATTTGCTAGTCACAATTAATTATTCTAATTACTCTGAAGATGCTGTGAAATCTGTGAAAAAAAAATTCACAAAAATAGAAATATAGGGAAAACAAAAAGGAAAGAGAAAGTCCTAACTTTCCAGGATTTTTTAGAATGGACAGATAGATGCAATTCCTAGAAAGCTCAGTGCTCAGACTAATAAAGTATTCTGTTTTAGCATTGTAAATATAGCACTAGGACTACTGATGCACAGTTCACACAGCAGAAAGGTATGTGAATAAATCTGCAAGCACATAACATCTCTTCCCAGATCTCCTGGGTAACCCAAAATGTTACTGTATTCCATATCTATCTATGCCCAAAAATTGTTACTGTCTCTTTAAGACCCAGTGCCATAGCTGGGTATGTAACTGCAAGGGCCCTGGTTTTGCTGGTCCCTTAAAAAAGTTGGAGTTGCCCAAGCAGAACCTTTCTTACCCTGTGGTCTTTGCTCAATGCAGAGACTCTGCTTCGTTCCACTACTACCACCACCACGCCTCCACCCTGTCTTTTGTTTCTCTCTTGCATATTGAACCGCCATAAGGCAAATTTCAGGAGTGCCTGTGTGCAGTCATGGCACTGCACCAAGCAGAGTGGAATGGTCCCACTCCAGTCTGAGTCACTCCAGCTGGCTGTCTGCTGCTTCTGCTGAAGAGAAGGCAAAGTACCTTCATGAGTCCTAGCACTTGACCTTAGTTCCAGCTACCAGAGCGTGTTAGCTGCTTTTCTTGACAGAGCTGCCACTGCCAGAGGAAGGCCGGGGGGATGGAGATGGAAGGGCTGCCACCATTTTCCCTTTGACTTCCCACAGATGGGTGTCTGTGAAGGACACCCTCTTGATGAAGGGGCCACTCCATCATTTCAATTTTCTCTTTATCCCTGGGCAGTTTGTGAGACATAGCAATTTTGTATCTAGTGATTATTTACTGTTATTTTTTTGACTGTTGCAGTTTTGCTTGTTTGTATACCAACTTTTTTTTTCACTTACACCTACTTGTGTTACCTCCCTTTAGTTTTAACCAATAGCTTTCCACCAATAAGGGGAAATGAACACATTTTAGAATGCCTCCCCGTCTCCCACTTATTTTGTCTGAAACCAAGACACCAGACAAGAATCAGGACTGATTCGGGAGCATTTCATAAGCAGTTGTAATTCTAATGAATTAAATTCTACTTGAACTTTAGGTACATTCTATACTGGGTATAGAATGAAAGAAGCTACCTTGACGAGAATATTATAGGAGATGTCTGGATCTTCTAACTGAAAAAAAAAAAAAGAGAGGAAATTATTTCTACAATAGAGTTTGAGGTCAGGCATTCAATGAAGATGACATCTCCTGCCATACAAATGGGACGAAGAATTTAAACAGCTCTGGCAGTTTTAAGATATTTGTAAGAAGGAACAATAACTGCAGAACAAGATTAAATCAATACAGGAAGAATACAGGACTGCATTTATTTAAGAAGTTGCACCTACAATACATCAATTAATAAAAATAATTATTTAGTCTAATATTTCTGCTCCCCATCCACCTATGCTACTGAGTATCAACTAAGGAACCACTGGGAATCATTGCTATTGGGACCTATTAAGTTACAGAAAAAGGAAGACTCTGAAGTATTTTGCAACTTTTTAAAATGTCACAGAAACAAGACAATCCCCAGAAAGAAGGGGGATGGGGACACTGGGAGGACATACACTCCCCTGAAATAGCCAGGTGGCTTAAAAAGGCTAGAAAGGAGTTTCTATAGAGGGCCTCATTACTCTTCAGAAAAGTTTTGAGCTATTTTTTCCCTGAATTCATATGAATATGCTATTTTGAAGGCATTGCTTAAAATTACTAGCATATTTACATGTCTAAGAGCTACTGTTTTACTCCCCTGCCAAAAGGAAAATTAAAAACAGACAGAAAATATCTATGGAAGGGGAGAAAAATAGTGGAAACTCAAGAGGAAACATTATTACCTGTATAGGAAACCCTGGACAACCACAAACCTAAATGAGAATATATGTTTATCTGAGTGTTGCAGTGAAATGTGACATGACACAAAATCATAGGAGTAGTGTTTCATGTGATTTTGATTCTTACTACCGATTCACAAGCACAATCTTAATTTGTACATACCAAATGAAACCAAAGAATTCTGATTAAATACAGCTGTATGAGCTGCACACTATTTAATTTCTTCATACATGCATAGGCTTAGCTTATTTCTTCACATTTCAGATAAATGCAGGCAGAAATAAAGAAATCTCTTCTATTAGATCTGTATATTTTTACACTACAATGGATTTATTTTGACTCTACATTATGTTCAAATCCCCAAATTAAACAGTTCATACCAAATCTGAAATCAGCAAAATAATAAGCAATGTATTAAAGAATATATATTAAATAATTGTTAATCTGTTGAAACATCCCCGTTAAGCACATTCTCAGTTGTGCTCTTTCCAACTATCAGAGCTCTTTCCATGTAACAAGCTTACCTTAATTCACACCTCCCATGTAGCATGCCTTGGTTATCATGACTGCCCGAATGTTAGGAAAACATGAGCTAAAAAAAGACAGGCTACATCAGATAGACGATATGTAACTATCACAGTCAGAGGAGATTATTCATTTTCCATATTTTCTATGAGATATTTTCTGTTACTTCTCTCCTTTCCTACCATTTACAAATACATGGAATATTTACAAAATCTAACTAACTTGCTGAGACAAATAAATGTACTAGTGTATGGGCTGGATTATTCCAGATGTTAATTTAGACTGGAACATCAAAGCAGAAAACCTACACTATGTTATTAAAATATGTTTGATATTTCATCTTTCCATCAGCAAATACAGTTATATGCAACACAAAGACTTCGTAGTTTATCTTTTCTTAGTGGTAGTAGCGGATGCACATTCCTCAGATCAGTTCTGTTGAAACTGATAGGTGTTTGAAGGTACAGTTTACTTTAATTTTAAAGTATGAGTAACCTTTCCAACATTAGAAATAATTCACATTTTAAATGGAAATTTTCTAATTTGAACCATACATGAATATTTGACTTACACCATGTGCCTGAAAGGCAAAAGAAAAAGTTCCCAAAAAAGCAAAGTAACATGTTTCTTTTGCGCACTTCAGCCAAGAGATGTTCATGTCATTCAATAGGTAGCAAAAACCCCCCAGAAAACAACAAAACTCCACCTTTATGGAGGAAATTGCAAAGAAATTGGAATAAAGAGAAAAAGTAAATAGGCTGGCAAATACTATTTCTAGTCTGCCAGGGAATTTGCCTGGGGCACAATAAAGCAGCAATACTATGGAATATTTTGCAGGAGCATAAATCTATCTCATGAATACACACTTTGCTGTCCGTACATGTTACTGACTACCATAAGAGCCCAGAGCATCTCACAGAGAAAGTTAAGGCAGATTTTGAGAAAATGGGTCTTCTGATATGCTGGATTCCTGTCGCCTCAGAAATTTATCATTCAATGCAGAAATGTGAAGGGCTTGATATCTTCAAGATAGAAGAACAGCAGCCAAGAGGAAGCACCTATAGCTGGCTCCAATATTCATAGAAGCATAGAATGGCCTG
>VZTG01003318.1:5272-17630 GCA_013397845.1 Melanocharis versteri | reverse complement strand
TGGGTGTCCTGTGACTGCGAGGAACTGCTGTGATCTACACCCTCTCCCAGATCAACCCCTCCGAACACAGCTTTGGCAGAAACGCTGATGCTGAACCCCAGCTGCTCCATGGACTTCCTGAAAGTGGATTCTGCCATGGAGGAGGAGCACTCCTTCCTCTCAAGCAGCGATCCTTGCTCCGGACCAGCGAGCTGGAATCCCTCAGGAATCCTGAGGAGCTGCTCTCGCTTTGCCAGCACATCTTCACTTCTGCTGGTTCTGTAGATGCCCTGCAGGGCCAGTCCCCCTGATGCCCGCATCAGCACCTCCGTGTCGGGGATGTTCTCCCTCTTGCCTGCTGACAACTCCTGCTGCTCCAGCTGCTTGTGGATGCTCTCCAGCATTTCCGCCAAGGGTTTCTTTGGCGGTGGCCAGAACTCTTTGGGAGTCTCCATGGCTTGCCACAGAGTCTCTGCTTTCTCCCTGAGAGCATCCTGGCTGTGGCTGCGGCTGTTGTGCATTTCTGTGACATCTTTCAGGGCTTGTTTGGCCACTTCTTGTCTCTGCTTTGTCTTCTCCGAGCGGCGCTTTTGCAACTCCTCAAAAGCTGTAATGGCATCTGTTATGTTCTGGCATTTCTGGAGTGCCTTTGCCTGCTGTGCCTTTGCATCCCCCTCTCGTGTGTCCTCCTGCGAAGCCATGGCTGTGAAGGAAGAAAAGAGACTTTCCCTAAGGCGTGTTGTCAGAGGCCCCAGCCCCCTGGCAGAGGCTCTGCAGCAGCTGCGGCCCTGGGGATTGCTCCCACCCGGCTGCTGGAGCCCAGCCTGGGATGGCACGAGAGCCAGGGTCTCCTTCCCAGCACACTGGATGTGCCTGTTGCTTTCCCGTTTGCAGGATCAACCCTGGAGCTGAGTGCATATTTCATGGACAACACAGACACACACAGACACACAGACAGACAAAGAGACGCAGAACACAGACGCAGACACACAGACACAGACACACACACAGAGACACAGACACAGAAACACAGACGCACAGACAGAAACACACAGACACACACACAGACACACACACACTCAGACACACACCCTGCCCTGGACAAGGTTCTCCCTTCACCATCGCCCACATCCTCCCAACAGGACTCCTCAATCCACAAGTGCAGACAGCCGGGGGCATTCCTGGCTCCCTCGAGCCCTGGCACAGCCCCTCTGCCCATCCAACAGCCCTGCCTGCACCCTGCACCCTCTGCCCAGCCCCACGCCTGCCCTGCTCGCTGGCTGGCCCAGCCTGCTGCTCCCAGCACCCAGAGGCAGCGCTCACACGCTCCCCCCACGGGCACCCCACATTCCCCAGACACACTCCCCCCACGCCCGGCACGGCCACACGGGCTCTGACCTGTGCTCCTGCTCAGCTGCCGGCGCGCAGCCCCTCCCTCGCCCCACTCACGCCTGTTCCCAGGAGCTGCTTCCCGGCACACTCGGGGGGCCCATCCCAGTGCAGGGGGGAAAATCCACCTTGTCGCTGCCCACAGCTGTGCCTGGGGCACCCTGGTGGCCCATCAGGAGTGACTGGAGACCCTGGTAGCCAACTTGGAGAGGTGCGCTCCATGATCCACTGCTTATTACCACAGAGGGTGGTTGGGGTAACAAATGTTGCTTTGAGGCATGTTAGCAGGAAGGAGTTAAACAGAGAGCGACAGCACTAGCGCCTGCAGCAGTACCAGCACCTGACCCATGCCTCAGAACCAGACGAAGAAGTCACTGTTTCTACTTCAACATAGAACAGTACCCTCCTCACGATCTCTTGACCATGACGCTGGAGAGAATAATAGAAGATTTCAAGAGGACAGAATTACTGTAGAACTGTGATTAAGCTTGTAAGCCTGCAGCTAAAATTAGCCATAGGTGTAGAGATATATATACTGAGAGCCTTCAAATAATTTTTTAGATTATCCCACATTTCTGTTGGTGTCTCTCATCTCTTCATGTGTCACAAATGGCGCCCTAAAGGTGGGCTGACAACTGCTACGGTGATCCAGTCCTGTGATACACCCCAGCCAAACTATCTCATTGTGCCTGAAAGATCACTGAGGATCTCCTGTCATCACCGGCTATAGAACAAGGTTAGCCAATGGCAAGTGGCTGGGTAGCCATTTCTCTTCAATTATGAGGAAAAGCGCAACCAAATCTCAAAGACTTCATAAAGACTCCTTGTTGCGCATTACCAGGGAGCAAGGATTTAAAGTAATACCTCAGAAACTTACATCCTTACTCATTTGGATTCAACAAAACTGCCCCTGGTACCCCTCTGACGGTTCTTATGAACTTACTCATTGGCAAAAAGTCAGGGAATGCTTACTAACTCCTCAGGTTGCTCACGGTGACATTCACCCCAATGGTATTGTGACTTGGTGTGTCATCTATTCTGCCTTACAACAATTTAAGGAAGCAGGCTGTGTTCCCTCGGATGCACCACTACCCTCTCCTTCTGAGGAGGATGATCCGGAATGCCAGGATCCATTCGATCCCAGACCGGTGGACCCTGACCAAAAAGCAGATTTATGCCCTCCTCTGACCTCAGGACGCGTTATGGTGGCAACAGCTCCTAGTTCGGAAGAAATTTTACAGGCAGCACGCCGAAAGGCAGCTGCAACCATATCACCCACCCATCCTCCTCCTTATGCCACATCTCACTCTTCTCATGATTATGAGGATGGGTCACCCACTGAACTCAAACCAGAAAGGTTTATACATAACTGCCACAGAAGGGCTTTACAAGAGGGTGATATTGAATATTTACAAGCTATACCTGTAATACATCGTAATCAAAACCCACATCATGAACAGGTATCCTATGAAATGGTTAAAGAACTAAGGAAATCGGTGAAGGAAAATGGCTTGCATTCCTCCTTTACTGTGAATTTAATAGATGCTATTGCAGAATCACATACCATGTTACCAGTGGACTGGAAATCTCTTTTCAAAATGGTTTTGATAGGAGGTCAGTATTCGGTGTGGTGGACGGAATGTGTAGAGTTAGCTCAAACCCAGGCATCGAATAATGGTAATCAAAATTCACCACTTAATATTACAGCACCCAAGCTCTCAGGTAACAGCACGTATGCCACTGCGTGTGCCCAGCTGCAATTAAACCCCAGGCATGGGACCAAACCACAGCTATCACTTTGCATGCTCTAAGGAAAGTACCTGATACAAAAAAATCTAGAGCCAGGATTTTCCGCCATTCATCAAGTTGCCCAGGAGCTATATATCACCTTCATCAACCAACTGCAATCAGCAATCAGATGGCAAATTGAAATGCAAGTGACAGCCGATGCTGTTTTAAAATCCCTCGCTTATGAGAATGCTAATAATGACTGTAAAAAAGCCTTAGATCTGATACGCAACCGTGCCAATGTTGCACTTGTGGATTTCATCAAAGCATATGCTAATATTGGCTCAGAACAACATAAAGCAGAACTAATTGCTACCGGCATCGCCCAGCAATTACAGGCAGCTAAGACAACTGTTAAGTGCTTTGCATGGGGACGAGAAGGACATGTCAGAAAGCAGTGCCCAAAGAGACAGAAAACTGACAAAAAGCCAAATAAACACTGTCCTTGCTGCAAAAAAGGTTTTCATTGGAGTAACCAATGCCACTCTAAATACAACAAGGATGGCAACCCACTCCAAAAGCAGGGAAACTTGAACAGGGGCGCACGGGCCAGTGTCCCTCAACACAACAGGGCCCAGTTCAGCCAACTCCCAATGCCAACTGAGGTCTGGCAAGGGGCACCCCAGGCTCTGCCAGCCTGGACCTGGCCATCAGCTCTACCACAGTCTTAAAAGACGCTTCTGTTCATCTATTACCCGCTGCTGTTTTTGGTCCACTACCATTTCAAACTCATGCTTTATTATTGGGTCATTCTTCTACCACTCAAACTGTACTGTTTATTTTACTGGGAATTAATGATGTAGATTATAGAGGGGAAATCAAAGTTATGGCTTGGACTCCTAATGCCCCTTGCACCGTGTCCAAAGGGACACGCTTGGCACAACTCATACAGCTGCCAGCAATTCCTTGTCCAGTGCCAATATTGCAGCAGCAATGAAACAATGGGAGCTTTGGGAGTACAGGTGTTCCTTAGATCTTTTGGTCCAGAGTAATGGGAACACAACAGCCATTGCTCACCCGCCAAATAGACTCTAAGTCTTTTACAGGACTGGTTGATAGCGGAGCACATGTATCCATCATAGCGCAGGAGGAGTGGCCTCCTGACTGGCCCTTGGCACCCTCTACGGCGATTGTCGCTGGAGTCAGCGGACATCAGATACCGTGGCGATCAGCCAAAGAACTACACCTCATTGAACCAGAAGGCAAGACAGCCACCTTGCGACTGTATGTACTCCCGATCCCGCACAATTTGTGGGGGCAAGATCTACTGACTCAGTGGGGCTTGATCATTACAACGCATTTTTGATAGGGGGCCACTGATGAAATGCCGCTCCTCAAACTTACCTGGCTTACCGACAAGCCTGTATGGATAGACCAGTGGCCCTTGAGAGGCGAGTGGCTTCACCAAGCCCAAATCCTTGTACAGGAACAACTACAACTGGGTCACATAGTCCCCTCCACCAGCCCACAGAACACACCTATTTTCGTTATTCCTAGGAAATCAGGAAAGTGGAGACTTTTACAGAATCTCAGGGCAGTCGATGCAGTCATGTCACCTATGGGGTCATTACAGCCAGGAATACCTAACCCCATGATGATTCCCAAACATTGGGAATTGGCAATAATTGATTTAAAGGACTGTTTTTTCATAATTCCATTATATCCTGATGATGCACCTANAGCAGGGCGAGGAGAGGGGCAGCAAGGAGCCAATGAGGAACTCCGCGGCAGAGAAGGTTCCGGCACACAGTGCAGTGTGAGAAGAGCCAGCGAGGCTGCAGGGACTAGCATAGGTAGGGAAAGGGATTTTGGGACGAACACAGCTTCTCACCCTAAGTGAAAGGAAAGAGAGATGCCTCAGGAACACTGCCTGAGCCTGCTGAGGTAACCCAAGTGATCTTTGAATCACTGCAACACTGGGTCACATAGTCCCCTCCACTAGCCCACGGAACACACCTATTTTCGTTATTCCTAGGAAATCGGGAAAGTGGAGACTTTTACAGAATCTCAGGGCAGTCAATGCAGTCATGTCACCTATGGGGTCATTACAACCAGGAATACCAAACCCCATGATGATTCCCAAACATTGGGAATTGGCAATAATTGATTTAAAGGACTGTTTTTTCATAATTCCTTTATATCCTGATGATGCACCTAAATTTGCCTTTTCTTTACCGTCTGTCAATCATGATCCAGCAGTGATACATATCCCTGTTATTGCAGCAGAATTAGACAATCTTTTCAGAGATTCACTGTCATTTCAAATTACTCAGGCAGACTATAATGGACAGTTTATTCATTCAATGCCTGAACATGTATTACTGCAGTCCTTCGAAGAAATTCCCGTCCAACCATAACGTTTACAGTCAAAGACACCTATCCCTGATGCAAAAACTGTTTTCATTGATGGATCGGGTAAAACACACTGTGACTCTGTGGAAGAATGATAAAGGACAATGGGAACACTCAATAACTTTCCAACCTGGATCTACCCAGCTAGTCGAACTGGCAGCTGTGGTAGAAGCATTTTGTCTTTTTTCACAGGAACCTATCAACATTGTTTCTGGCTCTTTATGTTACAGGAATCAGTGAGAGAATAGAGCATTCATTCCTGAAGAAAGTAATTAACAAAGATCTTTTTGTGTTATTAACCACTTTGTATAACTTTTTACTCCACAGGTCTCATGAATATTACATCCTGCACCTCAGGTCACACACCACTCTGCCGGGACCTATCGTGGAAGGTAATGTGAGAGCAGGTGGTCTCGCCATGTCACTATACTAGAGAAGNACTCTAAGTCTTTTACAGGACTGGTTGATAGCGGAGCACATGTATCCATCATAGCGCAGGAGGAGTGGCCTCCTGACTGGCCCTTGGCACCCTCTACGGCGATTGTCGCTGGAGTCAGCGGACATCAGATACCGTGGCGATCAGCCAAAGAACTACACCTCATTGAACCAGAAGGCAAGACAGCCACCTTGCGACTGTATGTACTCCCGATCCCGCACAATTTGTGGGGGCAAGATCTACTGACTCAGTGGGGCTTGATCATTACAACGCATTTTTGATAGGGGGCCACTGATGAAATGCCGCTCCTCAAACTTACCTGGCTTACCGACAAGCCTGTATGGATAGACCAGTGGCCCTTGAGAGGCGAGTGGCTTCACCAAGCCCAAATCCTTGTACAGGAACAACTACAACTGGGTTAACGCGGTGCTGCCGCTCGCCCGACCCCCCTCGGGGGGAGCCTCGTTCTGCCGGGCGGGCAGAGCAGCGCGCCCTTCCCGCCGCCGGTCCGGGCTCGGCTGGCTCAGTTCCAGAGCGGGAGAGCCCTCGGGATCGCACCCAGGGTCCGAGAAGCTCTCCGGTGTCACAGGCGCTGGAGAGAAAGGAGAGGCGGAGGGACTCTTCGGTGGAGAACAGCAGGGGTTTATTTCCCCCGCACAGGAGCGAGGAGCGGGGGGGAACCGAAGAGCCTCGAGCAGGGTGTTACACAGTATCTTATACCGGGGGAGAGGGGCGGGGGATACCTGGGAACACACCAACTGGGGTACAGCACGCAGGCAGACTGACAGCACATCAACCAGTAACAGTAGCAGGGCGAGGAGAGGGGCAGCAAGGAGCCAATGAGGAACTCCGCGGCAGAGAAGGTTCCGGCACACAGTGCAGTGTGAGAAGAGCCAGCGAGGCTGCAGGGACTAGCATAGGTAGGGAAAGGGATTTTGGGACGAACACAGCTTCTCACCCTAAGTGAAAGGAAAGAGAGATGCCTCAGGAACACTGCCTGAGCCTGCTGAGGTAACCCAAGTGATCTTTGAATCACTGCAACACTGGGTCACATAGTCCCCTCCACTAGCCCACGGAACACACCTATTTTCGTTATTCCTAGGAAATCGGGAAAGTGGAGACTTTTACAGAATCTCAGGGCAGTCAATGCAGTCATGTCACCTATGGGGTCATTACAACCAGGAATACCAAACCCCATGATGATTCCCAAACATTGGGAATTGGCAATAATTGATTTAAAGGACTGTTTTTTCATAATTCCTTTATATCCTGATGATGCACCTAAATTTGCCTTTTCTTTACCGTCTGTCAATCATGATCCAGCAGTGATACATATCCCTGTTATTGCAGCAGAATTAGAGAATCTTTTCAGAGATTCACTGTCATTTCAAATTACTCAGGCAGACTATAATGGACAGTTTATTCATTCAATGCCTGAACATGTATTACTGCAGTCCTTCGAAGAAATTCCCGTCCAACCATAACGTTTACAGTCAAAGACACCTATCCCTGATGCAAAAACTGTTTTCACTGATGGATCGGGTAAAACACACTGTGACCCTGTGGAAAAATGATACAGGACAACGGGAACACTCAATAACTTTCCAACCTGGATCTACCCAGCTAGTCAAACTGGCAGCTGTGGTAGAAGCATTTGGTCTTTTTTCACAGGAACCTATCAACATTGTTTCTGGCTCTTTATGTTACAGGAATCAGTGAGAGAATAGAGCATTCATTCCTGAAGAAAGTAATNTTCAATGCCTCAACATGTATTACTGCAGTCCTTCAAAGAAATTCCTGTCCAACCATGACGTTTACAGTCAAAGACACCTATCCCTGATGCAAAAACTGTTTTCACTGATGGATCGGGTAAAACACACTGTGACCCTGTGGAAAAATGATACAGGACAACGGGAACACTCAATAACTTTCCAACCTGGATCTACCCAGCTAGTCAAACTGGCAGCTGTGGTAGAAGCATTTGGTCTTTTTTCACAGGAACCTATCAACATTGTTTCAACAATTTGGCTTGACCTTGCCACAAGCTCAAGATATAGTGAATGCTTGTTCACAATGCCAGCAAACTTTTTCCTTACCACAAACGTTAGGTACAAACCCACGAGGGTTAAAAAACCTGATGGTATTTGCAAACAGATGTTACCCACATACTGAGTTTTGGGATTTTTAAATATATGCATGCTTCCATTGATACTTTTTCAGCTTTCATAGTAGCAACAGCTCACAAAGGTGAGAAATCAATAGATGCCACCTGACATCGGTCGTGTGCCTTCACTACTATGGGCGTCCCTCAACACATAAAAACAGATAATCGACCTGCATATATATCCCAAAAAAGACTAGATTTTTCTACAGTTGGGGGATCAAACATGTTACAAGTATTGCCCATTCTCCAACAGGCCAAGACATAGTGGAGAGGGTTCATTCCACGTTTAGAAAACATGCTACAGAAACAAAAAGGGGGAAATACAACAGGTATGCTCCCTCAAGAGCAGCTTGATAAAGCAACGTATGTTTAAAATTTTTTTAATCTTTCCACTAGGGATGACCTCATGGCACACCAAAGATGCCTAGGTCAGACAACTGATGGAGAAGGAGTTCACCCAGAAGTTACATACAACGATGTACACAGTGGTCAGTGGAAAGGTCCAGTTCCACTGTTAGCTTAGGGGAGAGATTATGGATGTGTTTCTTTGCCCACAGGACCATACTGGCTTCCAGCAAGATACATCAAACCCGGCCAAGGACGACAACGATGAGTCTTGTCATCTTTCTTCTGCTGTACTGCCATCAACTGGCA
Organism: Melanocharis versteri; assembly: GCA_013397845.1. Taxonomy (NCBI): domain Eukaryota; kingdom Metazoa; phylum Chordata; class Aves; order Passeriformes; family Melanocharitidae; genus Melanocharis; species Melanocharis versteri. Next base: position 8,868 of record VZTG01003318.1, on the reverse strand, counting down.
GAAGGAAGAATCTACTGGGCGCACATCCTCAAACCACCGCTGTTTCGGCCTCTGACCTGGTGGGATCCAGAGCCTCCCCTCAGCAACAATGGAACAGAATGGGCAGGAGGAACTTGGCTTCCTCCCCTAGATCAGGATGTTGTAAATACATATGTTACCAGTGCTTCTTATGTTACTGATTTACTGCCGATTTGCTTAATGTGGAATCGAACTAATACCTTTTCACCTTTACCTTGTGCCAATTTTTCTGTGCAATTACACTTGATATATGAATCCTCAGGAACTGTAAAAAATTAGACTGCTATTACATTGCCGACCATTCTATCTCCAACAATCCAGTGGATGCCACTCTACCTCGTTTTCCCAAATGTCGTTTCACATCCATTTCCAATTTACAACATCTGGAATGGACATTATGTTTAGGACAACAACAACAACAATTCTTACAGTATGAGAGAATAATTGATTGGGGACCACACAGTATCCTTAGAGAAAAGGGGACAAATAAAACCATCTTTCGTTCCAAAAGGCAAACAGCAGCATGGCCAGATCATTGATTCAATATCATCTATGTAGTAATCAATCTCGTGTTCATAAGCATTTGTGGAAAATGCTGTTACTTGCCTTTGGTGATACAGTATACCAGGTGAGCTTGGACAAGAATGCTACCCTCGCAAATTTGTGCTGAAGAGACAATCACTAATGACTTGTATTTCACCCCTATGTTTTTGCTTTAGCTAAGGATTTTTCAATTGATTCTAAGCTTGAATTCTCTATTGCTTGTATGGCTTGTATTTTCTATCCGCTAATTCTTTTGGTTTTAAATCATGTGTAACCAATGAAGATATGAATAACTTTTCTATTCTTCCATTTAAGAGAAGACTGGAAATTTGGTTACCTGTAAATCTGACTCGGACTTGGGAAGGACAAGATGGTCTCTCACTATTGGCTTAACTATTCCAGGAGGAAATCCAAAAGAGTAAGAAACGAGTTCAAAAATTTGTGGGTTGGTTGATCTTTGCCATCATTTCTGCTGTAATAGTTTTAACCACAGCCTCTGCAGCTGTTGCAGCTTTAACTAATTCCATTCAAACTGCCCACACCGTGGGGCAAGCTCTAACCAATATTATGAAAGAGTTACAAACACCAGAGCAAATCGACAAGGAAATAATGACCAGATTAGATGCCTTGGAAAGTGCTCTTTTGTCCATTGGCAAAAGAGTTGAGGCTCAAAAAACCCACGTATCTTTACATTGCAATTGGGAACACATTCACAACTCGCTATGTGTCACTCCTCTTCCACGGAATAAAATGGAAGAAAATTGGGAAACAATCAAAAACCACCTCCAAGGAGCCCTTGATAAAACCTTAAGACAAGATAGCCACTCACTTCACACTCAATTAAAAGATCAACTCAGAGATTTGCGAACTCTGGAGGAACAAAAGGTGCTGACAGACTTAAAAAATTATCTCTCTTGGCTAAATCCAAAAAATTGGTTTTCAGGAATAAATTTACAAGTTCGGGTTTTTATTAGATTAGGCTGTTTGGCAGTGACATCTTTTTCGACTTTCTGTCTTGTCCTTTTCAACATAATCAGAGCCATTAAAGGCACACGAAAACAAGATGCGGTTGCACTTGCTTTGTCCATGACCTCACAAAATAAAGAAGGGGGAAATGTTGGGGTAACGAACGCTGCTTTGAGGCATGTTAGCAGGAAGGAGTTAAACAGAGAGCGACAGCAGCAGCAGCAGCACCGGAAGCCGACCCGTGCCTCAGAACCAGACAAACAAATCACCGTTTCTACTTCAACATAGAACAGCACACTCTTCACACTCTATTGACCATGCCTCTGGAGAGAATAGTAGAAGAATAATAATAGAAGATGTAAAGAGGACAGATATATTCTAGAACTGTGATTAAGCTAAAATTAGCCATCAGTGTAGCGATATATATACTGAGCGCCTCTGAATAAATTTTCAGATTCACCCACATTTCTATTGGTGTCTCTCATCTCTTCACAAGTCACAGAGGGTCTCGTCAGGCCAGTGCCCATTGCTGGCCGTCTTGGCCTCAGCAACCACAGAGCCACTGAGTTTAAAATCTCTGGTAACAAAAGGAAAAGTGCCAGCAAATCTTCAACCCTGGCCACAAGGAGAGCAGACTTCAAGCTGCTCAGGGAGTGAGTTAAGGAGGGCCTCCAGGAAAAGGCTGTGGAATGTCCTGGAATCTGTCAGTGCTGGTCAATTTCGACTGAAAACCCCCTGAAGGACAAGGCAGTCATGGGGAGTTGCTGCCTAGTTTGGGGTGAAAGGCAGCAGGAGCCGGACAGTAACTGGGGCTCATGGCTGGAAATCTCCTGACCTACTCCTCTTACCCTGAATCACTGAATCTCAGACTGCTTTGGGTGGAAAGAGACTTTAAATCTCATCTCATTCCCCCCCCTGCCATGGGCAGGAACACCTTCCACTATCTCAGGGTGCTCCAAGTCCCATCCAACCTGGCCTTGTACACTTTCAGGGATGGGGTAGCCACAGCTTCTCTGGACAACCTGAGCCAGGGCCTCTCCACCCTCACAGCCAGGAATTCCTTCCAATATCCCACCCAAATTTCCCCTTTTCCAGTTAGAAGCCATTCCCCCTGTCCTGTTCCTCCAGGCCCTTGTCCCAAGTCTCTCTCCAGCTCCCCTAGAACCCCTTTAGGCACTGGAAGGGGCTCTAAGGCCATCCTGGATCCTTCTTTCCTCCAGGCTGAACGTTCCCAGCTCTCCCAGCCTGGCTCCAGAGCAGAGGGGCTCCAGCCCTTGGAGCATCTCCCTGGCCTCCTCTGGACTCATTCCAGCAGCTCCATGTCCCTCTCATGACAGGAGCTGCAGAGGTGGACTCAGTGCTCCTCCTGCCTCCACAAGAAGGACTGACGGCAGCCAGACCTATAGCCCAGGAAAAGGACGGAGCTGAGGAGAGCAGGGATGGGGAGAGCTGCTTGTTGCTGTGATCCCATCAGCTCTATGATCTGAAAATCCCAGGGACACCAGAGACAACCTCTAAACCCAGCAGCCTCTGAGCTCCTGTAGGCCAGAGAGATTCCCTGGGCTGGAGCCAGGCCCAGAGAAGGAAGATGGGAAACAGGGACCCCAGCACAGCTCCGGCAGCCGGAGCCATCCCAGCAAACCCGCAGAGGATCCATTAACAATACCCAGGGGACAATGAGGCCGAGTCCCTTGGCTCAGGGACTGCCACCAGCAGCTCCCATCGCCTTTTCCAGCACAGGAAGAGGGCACAGATGGTGCCAGCAGCCAGCATCTGGGGTGCCAGGCCATGGGGCCAGGCTGCTCCCAAAATCTCCCTCTGCTTCTGGCATAAAAGAAACGCCGGTGCTCCGGGGCGGTTTCCTCCTCCCTCAGCACCGGCACAAGGCTGTGTGAGGAGCTTCCTGTTGTCCTAGAGCAGGAAGGCACAGGGCAGGAGGGAAACGCCCTGGGTTTGGGGTGGAGGAGATGAGAGGAGGAGCACCAGGAATGGGGAGTCCCCAGGTGTTGCAGCAGCCGGAGGACCCAGCACAGAGCCAGCAGTGGGGCAGGGCACACCCTCCCCCCTGC
>VZTG01003316.1:279849-317289 GCA_013397845.1 Melanocharis versteri | reverse complement strand
AGAGCGCGGAGCCGGGGCTCGAGCAGCCCGCCCCGCCCCCGCTGCCCCTTCACAGCCGCCGCCATCTTGTGTCGGGAGAGCGGCGCGAGCCGGGCGGGAAAGGGGGGGGGGAAGNGGGGGTGATGTAAGTATAACGTGAGTTATATTAAACAAAAGGTTCATCATACGAGACGAGTTCGTTATACAAAACTTGTTTTTATTATACCAGACGTAGACGCGTTTTGGAGACGTTGCTCTGGAAAAATTCTTCGAGCTTCTAATGCAGTACTTCTATAGGGCAAAGCCATATGAAATAGAATTGGGAGAATAAGGTTCTTGGTATCGGCTGGAGCAGAAAAGGGGCGTTGGAAAGATCACCGCTATATCGGAGCTGTGGATTTCTGTAGTTGAGGATTTTTTGCTCTTTCTAGGAAAAAAACCCTGCAGTGCTTACTTGGGCACTGGAGTAAAGCGTCATTTGCACCAGCCTTATTCAGAACACTATAGTGGCAAAAGTAACCGGAACTTTAATTTCCTCTGGTAGAAAGCCCATGACTTTATTAAGCTCGTTTCTTCCCACCAAGGCCAGAATACATACATCTTTAGCTACTGCTGCATGTGTGAATTTTTGGACACCACTGTCATGGCAAGGGGGAATTACTGTGATTTCAACACGTTTTTTACCAGAGGGCGGCAGATCTTTGCTGAAGTTCACCTAGGTTTCATTTTCTCAGATTTTGGAGAAAGCCTTGGTAACATTTAGAGATCAATATATTTGTGTGTACCAGTTCCTTTGTTTTTTTGACACAACGCTATCCTATGCAGGATTAGTGAGTTGCTAGTTTGTGAAGGCAAGGTTAGTTCTCTTGCACAAACAGCTGGAGAAGGGGGTTCCTGGACAGATGACATGAATTATGTGCCTGTGTCTGTAATACACAGTTGTGAGAGGTATCGCTAGAAATATTTGTAATCTGGGGCAAAATGATTCTATCATTACCACATTGTTGATTTCAGTGGGAAAGCTCACAGTAATGGGGCGTGGGCATGTATTTAAGTCTTCCGAAAAATTAAGTTTTGCTTCCTAGCAAAACTGCTCCATCATTGATTACAGTTATATCAATATGACTACTTAAAATAAAAATAGTCTTTCTTTAAAATTGTAGTAGCTTCACTGGTTCCTCAGAATCTTGATAGCCATTCCCCTAAGTGCACAGAGAATCATGAAATCTCAGATTGGTTTGGGTTGGAAGGGCCCTTAAAGACCACCCAGTTCCATCCCCCCTGCCATGGGCAGGGACACCTTCCACTAGACCAGCTTGCTCCAAGATCCATACAGCCTGGCCTTGGACACTTCCAGCAATGGGGACACCACAGCTTCTCTGGGCAAAAGTTTTCTTATATTTTATCTCAATTTCATGTAATCCATTGCTGGCAATGCAAAGCTCCTACAACTTGCTATTTCAAAGCCTTTATTGTACTATATGGATGGATCCAGCCTTAATCATATCTCACAGAATGCAAGTCCTGCACACACGGGCAAGGAGCACACTTTGGGCTATTTTAATACTCCTGGTGTATGTTTTTCACGGGATGACAACCTTTCTCATGCAACATGTCTGAAAATTGGCCTGAAGCCTCACCTCCCTTGTAAGATAAGAGTCATTATATGGAGTATTTCTACTTTCTCATAGGGGAGAACATGAGCAGTTTGCCATTGTCACGAAAGTTGAAGCTCCCTGCATTTGGGGAAATTGCAGGTGTCAGCACATCCATCAGGCAGGTGGCAGTCTTTCCCTGGAAAAATACGGATCATCTGAGGTGGTCCACTGGAGAGTCATCAAGACGGGCGGGGGCTTGGCACGTGTGATTGTGAGAAAACTGTGTGGGAACTGGGCATGCTCAGCCTGGAGAGGGGAAGGCTAAGGTTCTTACATGGAAAAAAGCTTGCCAGTGAGGACAGGCTAGGCAGTGGAGCAGGTTGCCCAATGAGATCGTACAGGCTCCATCCTTGGGAGCTTTCAGGACCCACGTGGTGCGCTGCCTGGTCTGATCGCAGAAGCAGTCGTGCTGTAAGCAGGGGATTGCACTGAAGACGACACTGAGATTGGCTCAGTGCTAGTAATACCCAGCTCGTGAGTTCAGTCCCCATATGGGCAATTCACTCAAGGGTTAGACTTGATGATCCTTGTGGGTCCCTTCCAACCCAGAGTATTCTGTGATCTGGGAATAAAGATTATGTGTGAGATAAGGAAGGAAGGACAGATGCAGGGAAATACCCGCTTCACAGAGAGAAGTCCAATACCTCTGTTTCCTAAATCTCTGAGTGTAATGGGAGTAGTTTGCAGCTTGCAAAGGAACCGTGAATTTACCTGCTGAGCTGCCATCTAACCTGAGTGATTCTCTGGGGGGCTTGGATTCTTCTGCAATGGGAGCTACATGGTTATGCCTTTTTCTGTCCAAGGCACAGCCTTTAAACAAAATTTGTCTGCAGATTTCAATTCTCAGCTTAGAATATATAAACAAAAAAAATGTAGCAGTGCTTTGGAAAACAGTTGTTTCACATTTACTTTGTTCTTTGAGAAAGAGTTTGCTGAATTAATCTGATGACTCTCTTACTTCAAACACCTCCTTGTAGAGTTCTCTCACAGTCCCCTAACAGATCCTCCTGGACAAACCAGACAGACTTAAAGGCATCCCATCACTCATAGCAGCCTCCCATGTCCCTCACTACTGACTGTGTTAAATAACTCAGTAAATGAATGTTACAATATAGCTCTCATTATCTGAGGTTGAGAAAACATCAGAGTACAGCAGGCCGGGAAAGTGCTTCATGATACTAGAGACGTTTTCCACACTATATGACTTCAGCAATGAATATCCATTGAAAAGTGAGGTATCCAGAAAAGAAATATGTGTAAGCATTTGCCTGTCTTTGTTGTGCACCTCAAGCAAGTCTTCTTTGTCATTGTTGCTGCTGCTGGAGATGGTTACGCTCTGCTCTGGAAATTGTCCCTTGGCCTTGTTTACCCGGAGCTTTCGAAGCCCCGAAATGGCCAAATATTCCGTTGGGAGAGGAGTGGTGCCACAGAAAGACAGCTTCAAATCCCACACCCTTGTGAAGTTGAGGACCATCTCCAGCACAGAGGTGTCTGTGAACCAGATGGTCAGGTGGCTGTAGTAGGTAGTTTTTTCCATGGTAGAAGGCAGCACTGTTTTGCAGTTGCACATCAAGTTTGCCAGGCAGTAATCGCAGTCACGGATAGCCACGGAACAGCTGCAGTTGCGAATTGTGTTTTCCTTAGTGAAAATTAGCATGTGGTTCTCCTGACTTCTCACAAAACTGATGTGTATGCCAAGGAATCTGGCCAAAATGATAGCCAGACAAATGGAGAAAGCAGGGTAGGCTATTGGCTTTATTAGCACTGGTGCCAAACTGCCAATTGTCTCCTCCTTTTACTGAGTGATTTAGATCACTTGGCTTTACCTACTGAGGAAAAACAATTTCTTTATTATCCTAAAGATCTCTCAATGGTTAATATTACTTTGCTTTTCCACTCATTATCTGTCACATCTATTTAGAGCCATATTGCAGTTCTGCATTAAGGGGAAAGCACAACTACACTGATTTAGAAAATGGGTTATGACTAAAGTTTGGGATTCTTTTTTCATTCTTCTTTTGCTCTAAATGGTTTCATCTGCTTATAAGACAGCTTGGACACCCTCTTCTCTATGTAGACAGCTCCTTGGCCTGGCCTGTGGAGAGGTAAGGACAGGACAAGGAGTTGTGCAGGAAAATTCCTGCTTGTTTCTCCTTTCTGCTTTCTTTGCTTCCCACCAGACAGGGGTGACAAAGGACCCTGTTTTCCACTTTACTGAGTGAGGCAGTCTGAGAAGGGCTAGAGGCAATAGTTTTGTTTTACACCTGAATTGCTAAGTAACCATTGTAATAACCTTTCCCTTAAACTGAGTGTGGGATATACTGGAAAAGGGAGGGAGGGAGGAAGGGAGGGAAGGAGGAAGGGAGAGCAGTTAAGGGCAGAAGCATTGCTGGACACAGCACATATCCTTCTGAGCTATGTGAAGTGCTGATAAAACCTGATTTTGATCCATGTGAAGCTACATCTGCTCCAGCCTTAGTCTGCAAGTTTTGAGGACCAGGGACCACCTCTCTTGTCTTGCTATAGGATAGATCCAGGCTCTGCCAGTTGCTTTGCCCCTACTTCATTTACCCTGGCAAAGCAAAATAGCAACTCCACACATACCTATGACAATGGAGCGAGTTTCATCCCAGCTATGGGCCACCCCAAATGGTTGGGAGCATGTTTGGTGGGATTCTTGGATTCTCAGCTGCCGGCCCTTTGGTTTTCAGAGTGGAGTTGGATTTTACCAGAAGCATCTGTGTTTTCCTGACATAGTATTATATGATGGTACAGGCAATGAAGCACAATGCAGTTTCTTAACACCAATTATAAAGATGTTGGAAAGTTTGTCTAATTTGATGTAACTGTTTTGAAGCACCAAGAAGCATTAGAGAAAAATTTTGACCAAAGATGACAGGTTCTAGTGAAAGCAGCAGTAGGGCACATGCTGGACAGAATTTGATCCTTATCGTGTAAAAAGATTGATTCACATCCAGAATGCTTGTCTGCAGCATTTCAGAAAACATGGCAATACAACTGCAGTTTTGTAGACTTCTGTTATTAATATTCCTGTTCCTGTTTGTCCTATTCCTGTTCCTGTTTGTCCTATTCCTGTTCCTGTTCCTGTTTGTTTTCTTATCTCATTGCTGTTTCCAGTAAACTGTTCTTATCTCAACCTCTGAGCTTTGCCTTTTGTACCTCCAATTGGAGATGGGGGGAGGGGAGCATGGGAGGCTTTTTTAGTGGGAGTACTAAACTGGAGAGTACCATTCCCAAACCATGACAGAAGGATGCAAACATTTAAGTTTTTAAATTAAATATTTAATCTATGTTGTGGAACATACCAGAAATTCCAGTCCAGCTGCTGGCTGATGTTTAACTCCAAAGGTCAAACTCACCCAAGCTGTAGCTGTTGTGGTATCACTATTGCTAGAAATGTTTTCACTATCTAAGCATTTAATCACATTGGAAATCCTATTACTAGACCTCCACACTGCTTATTTTCTCAGTACTTAACAGTGGCTAAAAGTTGTGATAGACCAGAAATCTGTAATATCAACACAGTTTCACAACTAAATGAAATTATTTGGATTTTTCTGTGTTGGAGGTAGTATTTGCAAGAAATTCTAGACAATGTTGACAACATGAGTTTGGACTAAGTAAAAGAGATTCAAACTCCCACCTGTGTCAAAAGGAGTGATACTGCTTTTTCCACTTAACATTTGAGGACTTAATATTCATAAAACATTAGACTAAAATACTTTGATGCATCCTTATTAATTTTAACTATTGTTTCCTTTATTTTTCTCAGAACCTGAAGAGTGGAGAACCTTTAAAGTTCTCTACTGGTTTGCAGCCAACCAAAGAAAATTCTATTTCAGGTTTAGCTTAGCTGATAACATTTGGGCTCCATCCATCAGAATCCAAATAAAGTTCTAAATTCTGGCATTCCAGGAAATTTAATCTCCAGAAATACTTTCTATCCTTCTCTGTTCCCTGCAAATCAGAAACATTCCTATCCAGTTCTCAGGATTTAGTTTCTGTGTGGCTTTGGTGAGGGATATGCAAGAAGTGAAATATATGTTGCAGGTTATGTGTCTGTGAAGTGTCAAAGTCACCTGCACTGCATCTTTTCTTAAGCTAACAACTATCTACAGAAAAATACGCATTATATGGTTCTTAATCAAACCACATTGCTGGCTCCACTGCTTAAGGATTGGAAAATGATTTGCTTTAATTTTTAGGTATGGGAGAACTGTCTTCAGTTAGGGCTCTTGGAGATACACATAGCCCTTTTTTGTAATATCATTAAGATGAAATAAAATATGGGATGATTTTCTTGCCTGTTGTGGTTCTGTTCTCCATCATCTCCAAAATTAAAAAGAAGATGGAGTATCTTCAGAAAACTGGAGAATATGGTGTGTGTGGTACATCTTTCCGCCATGGTTGCTCTCTGAGTATTACCCACTTCCCTTAACAGAGGTAATTTATCCCTTGAACTCACCAAAATAGTTCTAGGCATAACCTATAGAAACACAAAGAATGCAACAGATTGTGCTAAATGTCAAGATTTTCTATGCAATTTTCTAGGGAAAACTGCTGAGTATACCTTCTTCTCTTCACTAAGTTTTCAGTAAAATTTGGCTAGATTTCTAGTATATTCAGGACAACTATTTAAAGTCTCATCCACCTGACACAATGGATTTTACAACTGGTTTCCATAAGCTATTTGACATTTCCTTATGTAACGTAGCAGGTATAGAAGTTCTGTAAAAATCATAGAAGCCTTTTTCAGCTTTCTAGTTTATATTAGAAGACTTTTGAACTCAGGAAACAAGAACAGGATTTCAAATCTGAACTTGGCAAATTATATGGATGCTCTTCCCTCATTGATGGGTAACCAAAACCTACCTGCTTTTATGTATCTGCTCTGATGAAAAGAATAACTCCTTTGTCTACAGAAGCTCAAGCTATGAAGGAGATGCTTTGCATTTTATTTCCATTTAATTGTCCAATTCAGCTAGTTTAGACCATCATTCTTGTCCAACCTTATACCCAGTGTTCATCAATGCTTGAAAGTGGCTAGAGTAATAAAACTGGTAACACATTTGCATACCAAAAGTGATTGAACTTTTTAATTAAGAGTGAGATGATTGATAAATACATTTTTATTAAAACACAGAATGACTCCGTAGCCTAAATGTGGCATGCACTAAAGGGGTCTTGGACTACTGCTGAAGGTTTGGTTTAAACTTTCAATTAAAATAATCTAGAGCTCTACCAGGCTGCAAGATGACCTCCACCAGAAATAATATCACCTTGGTAAATACCTCTCCTTGTCCAATCCAGCAAAAAATAAATTTGTCTAAACAGATGGTGGTTTATTCTAACAACATGGTTTCTCTGTGGTGGTATTATTTCTAACAACATCCGAGACAACCATGGTTCAAATGATGCATGCCCTCCACTCAATTGCACTGGTATTTGTTCTAAGTTGGTCTCATACAGTCAGTGAAAAATTACACAGTATTTTGAAATTATGCCCTGTGATTGTAATGTTTCCTTTTATGAGTTACTGGTCAGTTTTTGTTCCAGTGGTAAACGTCAACAAATTCGCCCACCCCACCCTTGCATAGGTAAATTAGAGATAAAGCCTACATTCCTGTCCTTTCCATCTTTACATGCTCTGGTTTGGGACCTACAATTAGGAGTAGAAAAAACAAGAGGGCAGTAAAACTAGGAGATAAACAGCTGCTGAGCCCTTTCACTACCACCACCCCCCCAACCTTGCTGCCCAGAATCGCAGTGTGGCAAGCACTTAGTGTGTGAGAATGAAGCGAGAAATCTGTGTAAAAGAGCACGTTAGTGCCTTGAATGGTAATTAGGCTGTATTGTCCAAGAGGTCTTTTCTTATGCCAGGGTAAGCTATCACCCAAATTCACTGAGCAGTGGTAGCATATTGCTACCCCATGGAAACTACTGATAGTTAATCCAATTCTTCAAACAGCTGAGAGTGTTTCCCCACCAGTTACCTGCCAATTACAGCATTAAAACAACTCAGAAAAGTTTTGAAGTGTGGATTTTGGTTTCTATGAACTGAAGATACCTCAGTTCTGATGTCAGAGGGTAAAGATTCAGCAATTACAAGAAGAGTTCTGATAGAAACTCTGCCACTGCAACGGCTTTCTGGGAAATGGGGAAGTGGAAGTGAGATACAGTCGAGATCAAAAGATACTTAATTGTCCTGAAGATGTTAATTATCAAGAAGACCTTGGTGATTGGCATAATTTTCTTGATTTTCATGTGGCTGAAGTCTGAAACTACCATTGTTTTCCTTGTAGGCATCCCTGGGAGTGTTCAAGGCCAGGTTGGACAGGGCTTTGAGCAACCTGATCTAGTGGAAGGTGTCCCTGCATATGGCAGAGGGTGGACCGAGATGAGCTGGAAGGTCCTTTCCAATCAAAAATCCTGTGATTCTATGAGGGGCTGGTTGGAGGAGAGGCAATTGCAGCCCAGAGCTGGGATGGAGGAATGAAGGAGAAACAAGGAGTATGAATCCTTCCTCAGCAAGTCAGGAAGCTCTTTAACAGGGCAGAATATACAGAAGGAGAACAAAATGGAGCTCCTGGGGCAGGCTTTTTGCTAACTTTACAAGCCTGTTTTGACAAAAAGTAAAAGAAAAGGGAAAACATTTCTCTAGAAGACCCCCCATGCTGCTCCTTCTGTGGCTCCTGATTAGTGTGGTGCATATCCAATCCAGTGTTTGTTGTTCGGTAATGAGTTGTTCCTTCCATGCAAGAACCAGTGGAAAACTAGATCCCAGAAGCTGCCTCAGAGTCCCTGCAGCCTGCAGTGCTGGCCTGGGAGGGGTAAGGCCACTGCTGCTTTGCAGCTGGAATCTCTGCAATAGAGAGGGGAGAAGGGAAGCTGCATTCTCTGCTCAGCAACAAACAAAAATACCAATTATTTTAGGGAAATACTTACTTCTGGTAGCAAAAACCTGCTTCTGAAAATCTATTTTGAGTGATCTAAATGTAGTAAATCATGTGTTCATTTTTTGTCCTGAGTGGGGGGCCCTCTCAAGCAAAAATCAGATTAGATATAAATAGCAGCAGAAAATTATTCATTTGATAGTTTCAGCCATGCATGGTTTTAGATGTGTATCCTCCTTCCAGCATGGAAATCCCTGGTTTATTACGTGTTATCCCAAAAGTTTGCTAGCACAAGATTCCATCCATGTTCCTTTTGCTTCACAGGTTTTGACTGCTAAAGGAGATTTTCAGTGCTTATTTAGTAGTAGCATCATTTCAGGTTTTTTGAATCTGCTTTGGTAATTCCATTTTTTTTCTTTTTCTTTTTTTTTTTTTTTGCTAATTGCAAGTCTGTGTATTAAGAAAACTGCAAAAAAGCAATAAAAAGCCTTTGACAATTGTGTGAGAATGCTACTGTCACAAGGAAAGTTTATCCTATTCAATGGAAGTTCCAAGCCTATAAAATTTATTACTTTACAGAGTGCTTTCTTCCATTCTTTCTTCAGAAAAAAACTAATTAAAACCCCTCATTGATCACTTGTGCTAACATACGCCTACCCAAAAGTGCTGTATTAAGCAAAGAGGAGCTTAAATCTATATAATCTTGTGTAGCTTGAGTAATGTACACAGGATGAATAGCGAACCCACCCAATTTAGATTAAAATGGCATTTTGAACTGAGCAGGTGCTAAAATACAAAATTACAGGAAAATGCAACAAATCAGTCCCTGAATAAGCCTAATCTGAGTCTTGACTGCAGAGCAGCTGCAGCTACATAATCTGACCAGAAAGCCCTAGAGAGACTGCGGCCTTGAGGAAAACAAAATGCTGGATTTGCTATTTTTACTCCATGGGAATTTTAAGAATTCCCTAAGTGGGCTGATGTCTGAGAGGAGTTTTGTTTTCCATCTCTTTGCTTAAACAACTACTGTACTAATTTAGTTAGTCCATAGATAAATTGAGGCAAATAAGTTTGTGATGAAAGCTGAAGTTCTACGGCCTCTCAGGCTGCAGCATGATCCATTCTTGTTGTCAATAGCTTGAAAATTATATTTGCATCTGCTTGTGCAGCAGGAGCCTGGGCTATTGGCATTAGGTTGTAGCGGTGGAGTGCTCAAGTGTAGTGGAACAAATTCTTTCCCAGCAAGATAAAAATGTGAGATAAAATAGACAATACTGTAGCACTGAACTTGAACAACACACTGACCCTTGAAATGTTCACTATATGGGTATTTTGATATTCAGGTGTACACAGGCTCCGGGACAGGCAATTCATCTATAAACACCTCTGTAAAATCCTCAAGCCTGTCCATCCTATGCAGAGCTTCTGTGCACAGCAGAGGCAAATGTTACAGCAGGGAAGGCTGTGACACAGAACTGCACAGAGGCAGAATAACAGGAGAAAACTCAAGGGGGAGGAGGAAATCTCCTCCCAAAAAACTGGGAGTGGTGATACCTCCCTTTTTCCTTCAGATGAAGGTCACCCTCAGCAGGTCACAGCCCGATTATTCCCAACCCTGAGAGAGCAGAAAGAAAGCATGTGCGAGATCTTCATTTTCATGCTGTGTTTTGTACATGCAGCCTGCACTTTTCCTAACAAAGAGCAGGGGACCAGGATGAGTGGTAGGATTTGCTTTGCCAGAACACACCTAGGGCTATTCCAGCTTGGAGGTGTGCACAGTGCATGCTGTCTGGGAAGGCAGACATACACTGACCTGGGTATTCAGGTTTGAATTGCATCAGGATAAGCGTTTACATAAATGAAAAGTGAGAAGGAAGTGTTAAAAAGCTTTACCAGCATGGGAGGAGAACTGTTCCACACAGATGTAAGGTAGAATGATTGGTGGAGTTGTTCTCCCTGGGACTTAAAGTTCGAGTATTCAAAAAACCCCACAAGTGTATACCCATGTATAAAGCATGAATGTGAAGGCTCACAAATACACAAGTGAGTTGTATTTTCATACAAGATGTACTTTTGTAATTGTAAGGTATGCACAGTCAAAACCCTGTTTGCTATGTGTCCTCAGAAAGGGACACCTTCTGGGAAGCCAGGTGTCCCAAGGATGGGTGGTCAGCACTGTCCGAAAAACAGAGTTACCCTTGGTGGCTCAAACTGAGCACTTCAACACTGAAGTACTTATATTTATTTTTAAAAGACTTTTTTAAATTTTCGGGTTTTTATGTCAAACCAACAAGGGCACTTACACTAAGTGAACTTTTGGAAAGAAAGCTTGACTGCAATTTTGGTTATTTCCCAGTACCCCTTCTAACATGACCTGGACAAAAGTTCAAGTTAAACATTACATGAAACTAAAGATTTGCTAATCCCAAAACATAATGCTGAAAATTACAGCGTATTGTAGCACTTAATTTTCTATTGTTCAAACCCTAAATTAGGGGGGGAAAGTGAGAGCAGAAAGCTGCATGATTAAAAAACTGGTATGAAATATTAGCAGTCACTAAGCAGCTGGAGACTGAAACTCTCGAGCAGCGCACCTTGGGGCCAGATATCTCAGCTCTGTTCACTCAGATAGTGGATGTTGTCATTGCCATTGAGACTCCAGAGCTATATAGAGATAGTATATTTACTTTATAGTTTGTCCTTACTGTATCACTGACTTTATTTATAAATTAAATGGCAGAATAAAACAGAGGTCCTAGATGCTCTTTCCTTGACCCTTCTCTTCCAATGCTCTTCTCAAGGCAGTTTTAACTGAATAAAATATCTCAACTCCTGTCAGCTGGAATAATTCCCATGAAAATTCCTGTCCCCTTTAAAGATTTGCCTAAAGGAGTCTTTGCAAAATGGAGCAAAATCACTCCACCGTTCTTTGTGGCTAGTATTCATAGAACTATTAATTATTACCTTATGCATACAGATACAGTGTATAAACAATTGCAACACATGAAAGGCAAATCTTTGCAGAATCTGTTACTTCACCTCCATTACAAAGCAACAAATTTGAAACACAAATACGTGCTAGGAAGAGTTACTCAGGAGAGGGAGAGAAATTGCCTCGTTCATAAAAATACAAGCTATTAAATGTTTCTATGTTATTTACCCCCCTCCTTTACAGCCAAAATAGTGACTTACTCTTTCTCTGGATGCCAGCAGATGGGTTTGTCCGTGCCCAGTTTCCCGCTTGGCTGAACTTCTCAGCTGTGGCTGGGAGTGGGGTCAGTCTGCAGGGCAGGCAGCAATGCCTTCTCTCTCACTCAGTCCTGTTCTTTTATGTTTTCATGGGCGAGCACTGCATGGCATTTCCCCCACCAGCGAGGAATGTGGTCCAAGGTCTGTCCCGACCATTAACGCCACCTGTGCCACACTGTCAGGCACAAGGGGCTCGCCTGGAACTGCTTAGAGATGCCTGCCAGCTCCCTGCTCACTCTGGGAGGGGAGCTGGGGCAGTTGGCTGATGACCTGTGTTCACAGGGGTTGGCCTGCCTGGCACGCAGGGACAGAGGCAGGACCTCTGGCACTCTGCTCACCTCATGGCTCTGTGTTGGCCATCTACCTGGGGAGCCCTGTGGCTGTCCCCATGGGACATATTCTGCTCTGCCTGCTTCCTGGGGACCTTGGGTGGAGGTTTAAAACAGAACTTCAGGCACAGTTGGAAAGCCTGCTCAGCCAACTTAAGGGAGGGAAAACCAAGAGGAATGGCTGAAGTCACCTGGCTTGTTCAGCCTGAAGGAGACTGTGAGGGGAAACCTCATAGCAGTGTGCAGCTTCCTCATGAGAGGCAGCAGAGGGGCAGGCACAGATGTCTGCTCTCTATGACCAGGGACAGGACCCCAGGGAATGGCCTGAAGATGTATCAGGGGAGGTTTAGGCTGGATATTAGGAAAAGGTTCTTCCCCCAGAGGGTGGTTGGGCACCGAACAGACTCCCCAGGGCAGTGGTCATGGCCCCAAGGCTGCCAGAGCTTAACAAGCATTTGGACAATGCTCTCAGGCACAGGGTGGGATTGTTGGAGTGTTTTGTGCAGGGCCAGGAACTGGAGTCAGTGATCCTTGTTGGTCCCTTCCAACTCAGGATATTCTATGATTCTATGAAATTTTTGGTCACAGCTTAGCAGAGGCACAACTGGCTCTCAACTGTTCAAACACTGTGTATGCTTCTCCACGATGCAGCATGGAAAACACGACCTTTGTGGCATGTTTTACATTCCTGTTTTCACAGCAGAGTACCTACTGAATGCTAGAATTTCTGCTGCTAGCCTGGGACTAACTGTTCTGAATAAGCAGTGAGATTATTTGCTAGGACTCATAAGCAGCTTCACAAGGAAATGCAGTAGGAGTACCCTTAAAAAATCATGAGGCAACGCGCTGTGGGGCAAAGGCACTCTAGTAGGGTACATGTAAGGAACAAAGACTAAGATTTGCTGTGATTCAGATTAAAAGAGATTTGCTGCTTTTTCAAAAACGATGCCTGGCCTTTACATGCCCCAGGTCCCTCTGGGAACGGCCGATACTGGTACCAGAGTAAGGACATTTGGCCAAAGTCAGGAGGAGTCAGGGTGCCATTCAAGGCCTGGACATCCAGGCATTTTTTTTACCGAGCAAACAGTGCACCTGTCCAAGCCATGAGCAGACATTTTCTCCAGAAAGCTGTGGGAAATGGTGTCAAAGGCTTTACTAAAGCCCAGGTAGACACATCCACAGCCTTTCACTCACCCACCGAGTAGGTCATCTTGTCATAGAAGCCAGGTTGGTCAAGTACGACCTGCCTTTCACAAATCCTTGAAGGCTGGGCCTGATCCCCTGGTTGTTCTGCATATGCCACATGAAGGCACTCAGGATGGTCTGCTCCGTCACCTTTTGAGGTACCTGAGACTTTTCCTCATTCTTTGTCTCTATGTCTCCCCAGCCATCCAATAAAGGAGATTCTTCTTAGCCCTCGTTTTGTGGTTAATGCATTTATAGAAACATTTATTTTATTGTCTTTTACAGCAGTGGCCAGATGGGCTTCTATTCTTCTGATTTTCTCCCTGCATAACCTCATGACATCCTTGTTGGTTTCCTGACTTGCTGCCCCTTCTTTCAAATGTCATAAACTCTCCTTTTTAACTCTGAGTTCCAGACAAAGTTCTCTTCCCTCTTCTTTCAGCATTGCCTGCTCCTGCGCCCTGTAGATTCCTTCTTACAGCACATCCAGCCTTCCTGGGCTCCTTTACCCTTCAGGACAGCATTCCAAGGGACTCTGTCAACCAGACACTTGAACAGGCCAAAGTCTGCTCTCAGGGAGTCCAAGGTGGCAGTTCGGCTGACTCCCCTCATTACTGCTCCAAGAATCCAAAACTCTATCCTTTCATGGTCACTGCGCCCAGGATGGCCTCCCACCATAGTAACATGCACTAGTCCTTCTCTCCTCACAAACAGCACGTCCAGCAGGTGCCTTCCTTAGCTGCCCCCTCACCAGCTATGTCAGGAATATCTTTTCCACACACTCCAGGAACCTCCTGAACTCTCTCCTCTCTGCTGGATTGTATTTTCAGCAGATGTCTAGTGCATTGAAGCCCCCATGAAGACAAGGGCTGGCCATCATGAAGCTTCTTGTCTGCCTCTTGGTCCTGGTTGGGTGATCTGTACCCATCTCCCACCTGGATATCTGCCCTGTTGGCCTTCCCCACGATTCTTATCTACCAACCCTCGACACTTGCATCACCACTGTCAAGCTCTAGACAGCCAAAACACTGCCTCACATATGGGGCTACCCCACCACCTCTCATTCCTTGTCTGTCCCTTCTGAAGAGTTCACCACCATCCATTGCACCATTCCAGTGGTGCCAGTCATCCCACCATGTCTCTGTGATGGCAACTATGCCATAGTTTTTCTCTTGCACCATGCCTTCCAGGTTCTCCTGTTTGCTGCCCACGCTGCAGGCATTGGGGCAGATGCAGTTCAGTTGGGTTATTGATCCCGATGCCTTTTTGGGGACAGAAGCTCCAGTTCCCGAGTGACCATTCTCAGGAGCTTCCATGGTTTCTAGCACAACAATAACACTTGCATCCTTGCTGCTTCATGGTTCTCCATTCCCTACATCTACTGAGATGGTAGCCTGAACGACCTCACTAACACACCATCCCTCAGAGTCAAGCCACTCCCAGGCTTATCTCAAGTGACCTGGTTTTTATCCCCTTCCCCCTTCAAATCCAATTTAAGGCTCACTCAACATGCCTTGCTATCTCCTGCACAAAGATCCTTTTCCCTCTGAGACAGGTATACCAGTCTGTCACCAGTAGGCTTGTTGTCATCTACATCAACCCATGATCAAAAACCCCAAAATTCTGTTGGTGACACCTAGCTCAAAGCCAGGGATTTGTCTGTGCAACTTTCCCGTTTCTACCCTGAGCAGTGGCCCCCCTAGACCAACCTCTCCCAGTTTTACTGCTAACCATGACAACCTGTGGTTGGGAATATGTCTGGGGTCAGTTGGGGTCCAATGTCCTGACCACGTCCCTTTCCAACTCCTTTAACACCCCCACCCTACTTGCTGGTACAGCAGTGTGAGGAGCACCAAAGGCCTTGACATTCAGCACTGACTGAAACATCCCTGGTTTATCAATGCTCCCTCCAGCAGAAATCCAAACCACAGCCCCAGGGAAGAAATGGAACTCCTCCTCTGCCCAACACAGTACATTCTCCATCCCTTATTCTAAGCCATGTACATCCTGCTCAGGCCCCGTGCTATCTGATACTCACCACCCCCTTCCCACCTTTAACTATCACGCACAGATACTATTCCCTAAGTCTATGGACCACTTTTATGAAATGTCCATAAAATGTCCACAAATGTTCACAAAATCATAGAATCACAGAATGGTTTGGGTTGGGAGAGACCTTAAAGCTCATCTTGTTCCAACCCCCTGCCATGAGCAGGGACACCTTCCACTGGACCAGGTTGCTCTCCAGGCCCCATTCAACATTGAACATTTCCAGGGATGGGGCATATACCAGCTCTAGTTTGGCCTTCTGCATGGCTGCAGTGCCTCCAGGGGTGTACCTGCTCTGTTGGGGGCTCATGCATGGCCACACACTTTGAGGTGTTCCAGCATGACCTCCAGCACAGACACAGACACAGACACTTCAAGGTGTACCTTCTGTGTGGTCTTATTCTTGGGCCACATTCCCTTCAGAGGTGCTCCTGCTGCAGCACGGATATACCCATGGTCACCAATGCTTTGAGGTGTCCTGCTTCCACATGGATGCATCCACAGGTCACAGTAAGCAGAAGCAGCCACTAATGAGAACCAGACTAATTTACAGTAAGGCGAGCACAGGAACCCTGTGGTTTTACTTTCCCTTCCTCCTTGGCCTCCAGGGCTGCCCTGGCCAGGCTCTCCTCACACCAGAGCTTACTCCTCATCCTAGGTGCCCCAAGCGGACAGTGTCTCCTTCTCCTCACTGGGGTCCCCCCAGCTGGATTCTTGCCCTCAGCCAGGGATAGTGCTTCTTGCACTTCCCCCACTACAGCAAATCCTTCGTGTGCCATCCCAGAGAGCCCCAGGACCCCTCATCCTCGGTGTCCCCAGCACCTCCAACTCTCATCCCCCTGACCCCTCATCACCCATGGATATCCCCCCATATCTGGCTGTTGTCTATCTCCCTGCTGGCTGATGGGGCCCCTCGTCTGGGGAGGACCCTGCTCCTGATGGACATGAACTCTGCCAATATGTGGGGGTGATGGGTGAGCATGGCCAAGTCACTGCTGCCAGCATAGGAGGAGTCGGAGGTGGCTGAGTCACATAAGTGATAAAGTCTTGGGGGTTCACTTTGGCTTGGAAGTGAGGCTGGGGGCCCAGCTGTAGGCTGCCATCCCAGTGTTATGAGCATTGGCCCCATGGTCCCCCTGCTTTGTCTCTGAACCTCCAAGTGTGCTGTGCCCTGCTGTGCAGACCTGGGTCCCCAGGGAGAAGTATCGCTGCTGACCTGAGCCACAGCCTATGCTGTCCTCAGCAGTGTGATGGAGATTGGGCAAGCACCGCATCCCAAGGGGTCAGGAGCACCCAGAGGCTCAGGACATGCTGCTGGCTGAGATCCCAGTGAGGTTGCTCCTGGTGGATGACAGAGCAGGGCAGGTCTCAGCTGGTGCCAGCATCAGTGTCTGGGTCAGTGCTGGGATGTGTGCCAAGGAGTGGCTCTGGCCTGTGATGCAGCTGGGGTGCTTTTGCCCCAGCCTGCCCTGCATCTCTCAGCAGGTCCTCCCAGACCCCATCACCCTCCCTGAGCTGACCTTGCTCTTGCTGCCACACCTCCCCAACCACTTCCCTGTCCACAGCACTGAGGCATCTGGGGGCTTCCCTCAGGGTGGCTCTGCCCACCATGGAGCATCTGCTGGCCAGGACCCTGGCCACTGGCAGCCCCCCACACCAGCAAGACTTCCACCTCATCCAGGAGATGGTGTTGGACATGGCCCCCACCTTCTTAGCTGCTACTGTGTCCACAGGAGCATCCTAGTGCCACCAACCCATCCATGTTGGCTGCTCCACCTCCGCCTCCCTCTGGAAAATGGGCACCCACACCATGCCCTTCAACTGGGATGCCATCTTCATGATGGAGACCTGCTACAGTGGGGACTGTACCAAGGACTTGTTCCATGAGGACAAGGAGGTCCTCATCCTGCTTTTCCTGATGTTTGAGATTGCTGACATCACCCTCTTCCAGCTCTGCTTCCAACTGTGCTCAGCACCTACAACTGTGAGTTTGTGAGAGGTGATGTCACTGCAGGACAGTCTCTCCTACCGCCAGGCCACAGGGACATGTGGCAGGGAATGGTCCTGTCCCACCAGCTCTGCCAGGACAGGGAGGCCTCGATCTTGGTTGTGGGGGCAATGGGGAGGCATGCCATGGGCACACAGCCTTGCGCATCTCTGAGCAGCTCTGACCTGGGGTTTGCAGTGGGGTCTGTGGGCAGCAAAGTGTGACACGGGCGTGGCACGGCACAATGCGTCATGGAGAGAGATGGCATGGCATGGCAGGGCTGGGTGCCATGCTGTGCAGTGAGGAGCGTGCTGCTGCCATTACACTGCAGCAAGGAAAGGGGGTTGGGGATGGAGCCACCAGCATCACAGGGACAGCAGGACAGCATGGGGGACACAGAGATGCACACACAGGGTCCTGCATGGCAGGTATCTGTGCCCAGCTCAGCCTGGTCATAGTACCACTGCCCCCAGGACACTGGCTGAGCCTGGCAGAGGCCTTTGCTGAGTGGCAGCTGGGGTGTCGGGATGCAGCTGAGTGTGGGGTCTGTGAAAGGCTCTCCCAGGAATGGAGGCTGGCATTAACCGGGCTAGGGGGTGCAGCAGGGCTGCGTTGGGCGGATCCCTGCCCAGGTGGCTGCTCCACTGCTTGCCTTCCCCTGGCTCCTAAGAGTCACTGTGGGACTGGGGTGTCCCCAGGGGGCTCCTGTGGCTCCCTGGGCTGAGGACAGCTCATGGGGACTGCATCTGGAGGCTTCTCCATCTCTCCCATCCCTATCCCTCCCACATTCTGAGCATCCTGAAGTGTGATGCCCACAGCACAGGAGTTGCTCAAGGGGTTCAGGATCTGCTCCCCAGGCTGTCCCACAGCCCAGAGGGGTCACAGCGCACATAAGCACCTGAGGGAGCAAGAAGGGGCTCTGCCAGCACAGGATGGTTACAGGGGCTGCCCCATGGAGCAGCAGATGGGACTCAGCAATGCCATGCTGTGGAACAGCCCCAACCCCCCCAGGTGCAGAAAGGGATGTGATGGGCCCATCTCCCGCGGTGCCTGCACCCCAGGGCTTCTCCACCCATGCTCTCCTCCAGGGCAGGGCACAGTCATGGTGCCAGGTATTCCCTGGCCAGAACTGGGACTGACTGTGGCTCTCCAGCCCTTTGCCAGGCAGGAAGGGGGTCAGGAATGGATCCTGCCCTTCATGGGCACCAGGGCTACCTCCTCTCCCTCCCTCCTCATCCCACAGGTGCCCTCTACACCCATGGGCAGCACCATCCCCGGGATGCAGGTGACACTGGGCAGCCTTGATGTACTTTAATGAACTCTGGGGTCCCAGAGCCAGCTACGGGCAGGGCTGGTGCCAGCCCAGGCAGTGCTCCTGTCTTGGCTTGGGGCACCAGGAGCCCCCCTGACAGTGGGGCCAGCACACGTGGGGCCATGGAGTCCCCAAAGCAGGTCACAGAGACGGGCCTCCCTGCAGGTGTCACATGCACATGCAGTGGTGTGGGGCTGTCAGAGCAGGGAGCTGCACTGCAGGGCACTCACCCAGCATGAGCTGCTCTCCCATCTCAGCCCAGCGCCCCACTCTTGCCAGTGACAGAGGCCAGTGCTGGGGACGGCCATCGCACCTCCCTGGTGTCGACACCGAGGGGACTGAGCACCACGCAGGTGAAGTTGGTGTGCAGGTGCTGGTTGTCGAAGGAGCTGAAGTGCAGGTCACGGTGCAGGGCCAACCTCGAGCCCTGCAGCTCCTCTCTGTGGATCCAGTGGGGACCAATCAGTGCCCACTCCAGACTGGCAGACCCAACCGGGGCTGCCCCGCTGTCACTAACCCCCAGGCCCCCTGTCCCCATACTCACTGCACTGTCCCCTCACGCACAGCCCCGTCCGGGTGCAGGCTCTCCAGGAACGAGCCGTTCTCCAGCCAGTAGAGCAGCGTCAACTCCGGAAGCCGACTCAATGCCTCGCACGACACAGTCACACTCTCACCTGCAGCCGGAGGGGGCGGGAAGGTCAAGGGGGTTGCAAGGATCCCCGGTGCCTCCCAGGCACAAGCACAGCCCCCCTCTCCAGCTAAGGGGAACATCCCCCCGCCTCATCAGCACCCGGAAATCTTGGCTGTGGGTGGAGGAATCACCTTGTATCTGCTGGAGGCTGGCACAGGAGCTGACCCCCACTGCAGCCTCCCCACCCTTAGGCCCTGCCTTGGCCCCGAGGGTCTCTCACCTGGGCGGGGGGGCTCTGCCGGCATCCGCAGGATGGTGATGCTGGGCGGCTGCAAGGCCATGGCACCTGGGGGAGCAGAGTGGGGTGAGACGGGAGGTCAAGAGTGACCCCGAGACACCACATTTTTGTAGTGGGTGAGGGGGCAGGGTCCCATAAAAGGACAGGGACACTGCTAGTCCCCAGACCGCTGCACAGGCCTCTTGAGGGGCATTAGAGCCCGGCATTAACCTTAGGCTCCCCGCCCCCCCGGTAACCCTCACTTACCTGTGCAGCGAGAGGCCAGGCCCCAGCAGAGCAGGAGGATCCAAGCAGGGGCTCGCAGGGGCCCTGCGGACAAAAATGGAGCTCAGTGCCGGGCACACAGGGATGCTCCCCATGAGCTTGGGGTGGTTCTCCCAGCATTCCCCGAGCCTGGGATGGTCCCGTCCTCTCAGCATCCTCCCAGCTGGCCATGGTCCCTCCAGCGTGCTCCCCCCAGGACTCCCCAAGTCGAACATCCGGTACCCTCGCATCCGCCCAGCACCCCTCGAGTCTGGGATGGTCCCGTACCCCCAAGCATCCTCCTCCCGGGGTCCCTCAGGTCGCGGCTGGTGCCCCCCAAGGTCGTCCGCCCACCGCTCCGGTACATACGGAGAGACCGTGGCTCAGACACGGGGCGGCGGCGCTCGGGGCCGCGGTGCTTTATGAGGCGGCCCGGGGAGGGGCGAGAGGCAGCGCCGTGACTCACCGGGAGCCGCCCCCGGCCCCGGCCCTGGCGACGTGGCGCGACGCCTCCACACGGGGACCCGCACCTGGACGCTGATGTGTATCGATGGGTCCTGTGCCGCCATGTCCCCGAGGCCCCTGAACGTGCCTAGTGTCCCCAGCACTCTGTGCTCCCTGTGCTCTGTGTCCCCTGCATCTGGGGTTACACATCCCCCACACACTCCCATAACAGGCATCCCATGACGCCCCCCCGCCCCACATCTCCTCCCGCCCCTGGAGGAGCATCCATGGGCTCCCCAGGGATGGAGAAGTGGGGCCCAACTAGGTCCCAGAATGTCAAGCACATGGGGTGCTGGCTGAGTGTCACAGGATTCTGAACATGCTGGTTTGCTCCCGAATGCTTTGGGATCAGGGGCAAGGCAGGGTCTGCACAGGAGGAAGGTCGGTGAAGTCACCGGGAGATTGAGTACAACACTGGCTGGGGGAGCCTGAGTGCTGGCCGCTGGGTGTCCCAGCTGGTGCAGGACAACAGCTTAGCAGATAGAAACCCCCAGGGCTTTAGTTCTTGGCCACGGGAAGCCAGACCAGGGGACTGGTTGCGGGAAGCCCTCTCCTGTGTCCCACAGCAGCCCCCACCCCCAGCGCCAGCCCCTTGACAGCAGACGTGGTTTTGACAACCCACTGGCTACAAAACCAGAGGCCAGCCCTGACACCCCACTCCCCAGCAGCGCCAAGTCTGGGAGCCAGTGCAGGCACAGCAATAGGGCAGAAGCAGCCACCTGAGTCACAGGCCCTGGGAAGGCTTGTAAAAAAGTCCTAAACTCCCAGTGAGTTTTGTTATCTGTTTCCAGCAGAGCAGGAAGGAGGTGGGAACAGTGTTATCTTGGAGACCTGGCAAGTACAATACATTCCCAGCCTCCTGCTGGGATGAGGCCAGTGGCTGCATCCTCCCCACAGCAACCACTAGTGTCCAATGGGCAGTGACAAGCCAGAGGCAGCTCCCATGGCAGCACCCAGCTCCTCTGCCACCTCCCTGCTCCCACCAACACCAACCGGCTGAGCTCTGGATGCTACAGGGTGAAAGAGGTGGGCAGAGAATGCAGATGGGTGCTTGGTCATCATCCACACAATATCCTTCTCCCGGGACAGATGAAAGGAGGAACCATGGCCTTGCCCTGCAGCAGGGAAGACGATCAAGAAAAACCCAGGGCCGCGTCTCCATTTCCAGGGCTCTTATTTCGGTGTTTGGCACAACACTGCAATGTGGTTTCACCCAAAAGAAAACTCAGAAGATGCAGCACGGTGCTGGCATTCCCCAGTGGGAAACACAGCCCACACAGTACCTACAGCCATGCCACCACTGTGGCAACTTCCCAAATCCCCTGAGCCAGGAGCTGCCTTGTAGCCCTCCACCAGACCCCAGTGTCCTCCAGGAATATGACTCAAGTCTCCACATGTCAAAACACCACCACTGGCCCTGAGATTGGGGACTGTGCCCCCACCCACTGCCAAAAAATGAGCCCAAGGCCACTCACACCAGCAGGACTGTGGCGTGGCTCCTACCAGCATGGCCAGGGGGATGTCACGGAGTAATGCTGGGGCAGGGAAATGCCAGCACCAGCCCAACCTTCACTCCATCCCTTTTATTCCAGTGCCAAGAGCAATACCCAGTGAGGGCAGACCCGTGCCCTGGGACAGGGGCAGCTGCTCTTGGCTGCTCTTGATGTACCGTTACCATCACCCAAAAGGGCACAGAGAGGAACAGCACTGGTCCCACTCCATGCCTTGGCTGACCCCCCCAAGCAGTGAGGGGACACCACTGGCCTCCAGGGAGGAACACAGAAAATTTGGGAGCATATAAAACGGTTCCCCAAGGCAGAGCCCACCATCATCGTGCTGGAGAGCAGCTTGGTTCCTCCTGGCACACCCACAGCACCCAGAGCGGACCTGGCAGCCAGGGGTAGCCAGGCGACCTTCCATCCCCTCTTTCAGGGCCCTGGAGTCCAGCCTCTCCTCTGCAGCCCCCATATCCCATCCTCACTGCCAGCAAGGCTGCTCCGGGGTGCTGGTGTTGGAGCTGGCAAAGCTTCAGCCCCTCTCTCCACGGCCCCCCCTTGCAGAGTGGCAGGAGGGAGCTGGAGAACAGCCCCCAGCCCAAAGCTCAGCCCAGCAGGGCGCTGCAAAGGGCCAGAGAGGGGCAGGGAAAGGGGTCAAGCATCTCTTTTTGGCTGCAATACAAAGTTTTAAATATGCTCATTAAAATAATTGCTTTTTAAAAAAATCCTCCCCTAGCCCCAGCAGGAGGGGCCCCGATGTTGCTGCCAAGGTCCTGAGAGGTGACAGAGCAAAGCCAGCATCCTCGGTGGCAATGTCCTCTCGTGGTTCTGTGGCTCCCCACTGCCTGCCCTTACTCCAGCCCCAGGATGTAGTTGATTCCCTGGACCAGTCCGATGATCACCGGCTGCCAGGCCACCAAGTAGCGCAGCCAGTCCAGCAGCTGCCCGTACATGACATGCGGCCTCTCCCAGCTGGGCAGGAAGGAGTTAAAGAGCCGTGGGGAAAAGGGTGAGAGGAGCATGGCCCACCCAGAAGCCACCCAAAGGTGCCCCAAAGCAGGGACAGAGAACACAGGTGCCCAGGGAAGGACAGACATGGGTCCTCGTGGAGGTACAGCTGTGCCCAGGCTTGCCTTGGGTTTTGCAGGGTCTCTGCCACAGCCACATGCTGCAGCGACCTACCCAGGGTGCCAGGCAAGCCCCTGGCCCCTTGTGTGCTCTACCCACTGCTTCCCTTCCTGAAGTGCTGGCTCCCAGCAGGAGAAAGGATACGGATTACTGAACATCCTCTTGAGATCCACCTTCTCTTTGCAGTACGGACACGTCTGCTTCTTCCCAACAATGCACCAGCCCCGGATGCAGAACTCGTGAAACCTGGGGAGTGGCATGTTAAGGGGAACTGGAAGAAGAGGGGGATACACGGCTCAGCATGAAGGAAACCACCAATCCCAAGGAAGTCCCCCCAGAGCCATGGAAACATCCCACCATGAGAGGATGGTGCATTGCACAGCCACAACCCTTTCCTAGAAGGTGCAGCAGCTTCCAGGGACAGCAGAAGGAGCTCATGGGGCAGCAGGGCCAGGGGGGCAGCACAAAGGCCCTTACCAATGCATGGGCACCAGGGAGATTGAAACTCTTCAGTGATGGTGCCCAAGCACCAGGAAGGTTCGGACGGCCTGGGAGAGCTCTGTGAACTGCATGCATTTTGGAAGCCTTCTTCAAAGGCTTCTTAGGCATTAACATTTAAGGAATTTCTCTGTAAGTAAGGGTCTGACTTACAGGTGTCTGCTATGTTCTGTCACAAGGATTTGCACAACCTGAGCACAGCCTGGAGAAGTTACAGGAAAACATGAGGTGGCTGCAGCTGACTCTGCCATGTATAGGTGTGTCACTGAGCGAATAAACTTTCCCAGGAATATACCTGCTGCTCAAACCATGGAAGAATGCCAGGGAGCAGCAACAGGAGCCACTCCCTTGTCAGCCCTGGAGACATTGATCCAGGAGCGCCCAGCCAGCCCTTACCCCTGAGGACCACCAGCACCAACCAGCTCCTCTGGCAGCCACACCACCCCAAGCTGCTGCGGTCCTGGGCCCTTGCACAGTGTCAGCCATAAATCTCACCAACAGTTCCCAAGAGTTAAATTTAGGCCCCGAGTTTTGTCAGCATGACCTTTGCTCAGGCCCAGTTTGGAAACCACCTTGCAGGCAGTAGCGTGCACACTGCCAGGGGACATCCCATCTCCACACTGAATCACCACAGGGAAAAAACCCTGACTCGCTGCCCCAGCTGGTGCTGAGCACCAATGAAGACTTCCAGTTTCAAAACCCACTTCATATCAATCAGCTGACAGGAAGGGCTGAGTGACTCCAGCATTCTGGAAACCTTGGAGGAGTTCTGGAGAAGGAGGGAGGAAGCTGCTGGGCTGTGGCCAGAGCAGGTAGCGACCAGAAGTGATGGACCAGGGGCCTGTTTTCAGAGGGGGGCCAGCAGTGTTTCCCCACAATTCTTCCTTATGGACACTCAGGACCCACTGAAATGGGTCTCTGATGAGGGGCCAGTGTGGCACGGAGCAGGGATGCCTCGTGTCCTGACCTCACACCATCACTTCCCCCAGAACATCTGCCAGGGGCACTGCCAGGCAGATGGGTCACAGCGGATTTGTCAAAAGCAGGTAAAAACTGAGGTGCAGCTCTATGGCTGAGCAGAGGTAGCTGGGGAGGAGAAGGAAGAGGAAACAACCACTTGTGAGTGGCAACAAAGTAATTTCAGGAACACCTCTTCTCATGCCAAGTCAGTGATGACACAGGCACAGATCACATGCAAATTCAGCCAGACGGCCCTGAGACCCAGAACAGGCATTTCTTCAATGCCAGAGAAGCCATGGGGCAGGAGCTCCCTGCTGCCCACCCCAGCGTGGGGCCAGCGAGGCAGGGGGCTGGCACCTGCAGAGAAGGATACACGTGGTTGCAGGAGAGGCGGTAGGTGTTCTCAATGATCCCCTCCTCATTGACATCCACGAAGATCTGCTGGCCACAGACGGCACAGACGCTGTCGGAGAGGTGCTTGGTGGGCATCCCTGAGGCGCTGTAGAACTGAGCGAGGGCAGAGCAGAGGGAGAGCAGTGATAGTGGCAGGGCACGTGTCCCGTGCCCATGGTGGCACAGCTAAGCTCTAAGGAGGGCTGGGGTCAGTGCCCCAGGAGTCCAGCCTTGGCCTTTGGGGCTTAAAAACCTTTTTATATGTCCGGCTGCGGGAACAACTACAACAGGACAGCTGCTCAGTGATGCAGTGGCCCATCACACCCCAGCCCCATGCACTCCCTCCCCATGTTGATGGGCCACCCCTCTGCTCCCTGGCAGCCAAGTGGGTTTTCAGCTACCTGCCAGGGCTGTGCACCCAGGGCAGAGACTGGCGGAGAGAGCAGGACAAGCTGGAGGTCACAGCTTTGATGCAAAATGACAACCTTGGGCTGCCAGTCAGATACAGCTCCCACCTCCAGCCCTGCAGGTCCCTGACACTTGTACAGCAAAGTGCAGAGCAGCCACCTCTCTCCATTTCCAAGCCTGATGGCTCACCACAGGCCTTACACAACACAGAGAGTGCAGGCACAAAACCAGGTCCCACACACTTTGGTCCTGCACAGTCCAGCTGCAAGGGACTCCTCAAGATCATTGAGTCAAACTCTCTGCTCCACCACACTACCTAAAACTAAACCATATGACTAAGAGACTTCTTGAACTCTGGCAGACTTGGTGACATGATCATGTCTCTGGGGAGCCTGAGTAAGTTCCTCCCTCTGGGTAAGGAACCTTTACCCCAGCACTTCCCTTGATTCAGCTTCACTCCATTTCCTGATGGCTTATTGCTGGACAACCACCTCCCCTGGCCAGACACTGATGCTGTGCCTGATGCACGCCAGGACACAGCTGGCCTCTTTTAGCTGCCAGGACACACTACTGACTCATATTCAACTTGCTGTCAACCCAAACTCCCTAATCCCTTTCCACAGGACTCTCTCCAGACTCTTGTTCCCAAATTTGTACCTAAAACCAGGATTACACCATCCCAGGTGGGAAATCTGGCATTTGCTCCTGTTAAACTTCACACAGCTGGTGCTTGCCCAGCTCTCGTCTGTCCAACTCTCTCTCCAAGGAGGTCACAGCTCCTCCTGGTTTAGCACCATCAGCAAAACATGCCTCTGGCAGAGCCCTGGCACAGCTTTGCTCTGAGCATCCGACAGAGCCCTGGGGATCTAAGAGAGAGCCGAGCTGTGCCAAGGTGTCCTACTGTGGCAGGCCAGGGGCTGGAGCAGAACCTCAAGGAGCAGCAGGAGAAAGCTCAGAAAGAAAGAAACACTAAGTCCAAGACCCTAAACAGCTGCTGAGAAGAAGAAACATGACCTACTCCACTGATGTCCTAGGTCATGGATTTTTGGTGGAGAGGGTTGTTTTGATGCCAGGTAAGTGGGCTACAGATTTTAGGCCACCGTGTCCTCTGTCCACAGGGACAGCAAAAGTTGCAGCAGGTACAAGGAAGGAAGCCCACAGCGTGAATCCTCCCCTGGTGGCTGCAGATCACAAGTTAATGCAAGCACAGAGTGGTCTCAGAAATGGGAGTGTTCATTGGCATTGGAGATTTTAAAGGCCCAGGAAAATAAGTATTTGTCAGTTTAGCAGGGCTAAACAGATCATTCCACTCCTCCACAGAATCAGAGAATAGCTTGGGTTGGAAGGGACCTTGAAGATCACCCAGTTCCAACCTCCTGCCATGGGCAGGGACGCCTTTCACTAATACAGGTTGTTCCAAACCCCACCCAATCTGGCCTGGAACACTTCCAGGGATGGGGCAGCCACAGCTTCTCTGGAAAATCTGTGCCAGTGTCTCACCACCCTCACAGGGAAGAACTTCTTGTCCTTCTGGGGATGACGGGACCCTGCAGAGGCTTCGCTCTTCAGGAAGGATCTCAGAGCAACTCCTGTTACATTAGATCCAGGGACCCTTCCTTGAGAGTGGGAATTCCCATTTGAGGGAAGCCAAAGCTGCTGCTGAGACCAACAGATTTCAGGCCCCCTGATATGGGGCACAACTCTGGCCTGGGGGACAGTCCATCATGAACTCACCCCGATGGTTGAGGCCATGTAATCCGCACACATCTCAGCAAAGTCCCGTTCCAGCACTCCATAGTAAAGACCATAGAAGAGGAGGGAGATGCCAAAGTCCATCGCATCTTCTGGTTTGATTCTACAACAGGAAAACCATCAACAGGGTTTTTTTGAGGGCAAAGCCACTCTAATCACACTCCAGAGAATGTATTATTCCAGAGAAGTAGTCGACCTCTCTAACGATGAAGCTGGTTTGGGCTAGAGTCCTCTGCCACCACCCATGAGCTGGCTGCTTCTTGCAGGTACCTCCTCATCAGTATAGCAAAGAAAATGCCACTCCTGGACACCACAGAGCTGGGGGAGCTGCCAACAAGTGAGCTGGAAGGAGGGATCTCCAGCAACCCGGACCAGTTCAGGTACCAGCACCTCACCTGTGATCCTCCCAAGAGTGAAAGGACACCCCAATAGTGTCTTTGGCCCCTTTGGCCCCAGACTGCCAAGTAAACTGTTTTTCCAGAGTAATAGCCAAAGCTGTGTTCCACCCTATCACCCCAGCAGTGGGAGCTGAAAGATTCACTCACCTGAATAATAAGTTAAGACCAAAAAGCGTAAACATGACAGCCATGTACCCCACGATCCCAGTAGCATAGCTGATCTTGTATATTAGTAGAAACCATTTATAAACCAGCCTGTAAAGAATTAAACCAAAGAATTTAATTACTTCATTTTTTCCTGAAAATGTGCCAATCATCTGAAGAGTTTTATTTTTCATACCTGTAGTGTTTTTGCAGACATTTCATCTACCCCTACACATGGGCAAGAGCTTTACATTCCTAATTCAACCTGTCACGGGCTACTCACAGTCTTGACTTCCAAACTACAAACCTCATGATCTCCAAATGCCATAAGGAAGCATGCTGCATGCTGGGAATGCCTTGGGTGAGGACACCAGCCCACGTGGAATCCACCTTTCCACCCCCCACCTAGGTACCAGGTACATTGGGCTGGCTGCCAGCAGCCAGTTAAGTGCTTCACACACTTTCACATGCGCAGGGCTCTCACACTCCCAGGGTGCAAAGCTTAACACACATCTGTAGCAGGGAAACTGAAAAGAGCTCCTTGTAATGGTTACCCTGGGGCTGAGGAATTTCCCCAGGAACAGCAGACAAACCTGGGTGTTGTCTGTACCAGAGGCTTTCGAGTTGCCCGGAAGGTGACAAAAGCTGTGACTGCTGAGAAGAGCACCCAGATCACCAGGAACCGCCACCAGTTCAGCTTGATAGTGAAATACAGAGGCACTACCCACATCTGGAAGAGGGTCACCATCTGCAGGAACAGAGGAAAGGCATTTGGAGCTGGTTCTTTGCTCCTCAGACATCAGAAACACCCTGTCAAATCGTGGCAGCCATTCTCCCACCTGCATCAAATGGCCCTGAATTGCACCAGGAACCTGGGGAGGTTTGACCTGTGGCACCTAGAGAAGAGCTCAAAGCTCAGCGCATGAGTTGGATATGGAGCAACTGAGGGAGCTGGGGAGGCTCAGCCTAGAGAAAAAGAAGCTCAGGGAGGACCTTCCTGCTGTCTGCATCTACCTGAAAAGAGGTTATAGCCAGGTGGGGCTCGGTCTGTGCTCCCAGGTAACAAGTGACAGGACATTAGGAAAAGGCCTCAAGTTTTGCTAGAGAAGGTTAAGGTTGGATATTGGGAAAATTTCTTCCCAGAAAGGGTGGTGAAACCCTGGCACAGGCTGCCTGGGGCAGTGATGGAAATACCATCTCTGGAAGGATTTAAAAGCTGTGTGGATGTGGCACTTAGGGGCATGGTTTAGTGCAGGGGTTGGCAGTGCTGGAGGAACAAGTGGACTCGACCTCAGAGGGCTTTTCCAATCCAAACAGTTCTGTGATTTTGTGAGGGAGTCAGAGGCAGCAGCCACGTGATTTTTGGTACCTGGCAGGAGAACGCAGAGGAATCATCTCCAGAGGAATGTATGGGAGATGATCTACACAACTAGTTGTTGAAAGGCAGCTACACAAACCTTCACCTTCCCAGGGTCCCAATGCTGCAACCACAGACACCTCAGACAAGTATTACACAAAGGCAAGAAGGTTTTGGCTTGCCTCTGCACTACAGCCTATTCCCAAAAGGATCTGCAGCTGTGCAGCTGAGCTCCCATAGTGCTGCTGGAGGGAAGCAGGCAAACAGGTTTGGTTTAAAGTTCACAGAGGACTACAGGTACTACCTGGAAACATTAAATACAATAGTAGTAGTAGTAGTATCATTATTATTATTAGTAGGAAGTCAGAGTGAAGTTGCTTCAGGTAACTAACAGACCCAGGCAAGCTGGTAGCATCAGCAAGTGGCAGGTCTGCTCAGCAGAGTGCTGCATCAAACCCAGGCTGCCAGCAGCAAGAAGCCTCCATTGCTCCCAAGGAAGCACCCACAAAATACAGCTTCCCTCAGGACAACCCCCAGGATCTGCTTGTCCATCCCTGATGTTCCAAGGGACTATGTAACATCATAGTTACATGATGTTACTATGTCACACAGAGTAATTTGCATCACTTCCAACAGAAACCTGAGGCCTTCAGTTTCCTCCATCCTCATCCCTAGCTAGAATCCCCCACATGCTGGGAGAAACAAGGAAATGCTGGGAAAGCAAGGCAATCGCAACACCAGACAATAGGAAAACCAGGAATGCTCTTCTCATCAGCAAAAGGAGGGCATCGCTCAACACTCACATCCAGCGTCGGAGGCAGACTGGCTGCGGGGGTAACTTACATTGTAGGAGCGAGGGTGCCGCTGCTTCCACTGAACCAGGAGGAGCTGTGCCACCACAAGTGTGGCGATGAGGATGAGGACCATTTCGGCATGCATCGCCTCGTGCCCACGGTGCTTGGCATGCATCCGTACGTGCTCCACCCTGCAACAACCAGGAAAAAGCAGCTGAAGAGCACGCTGGCACAGACTGCATGCTGGGGTACAAACACCTCAGGAGAGCCAGGAAGACCAGATGGAAAAACAGCACTAAGAAGAATTGTGACTGTGAACAATCCAGAGGAAAAGGGACAAAAGCCTGCTCTGGGACCAGCTCATTTCTACACTGTGAAAGCCAAGAACAACACCTTGCCCATCTGAGCGTGAAGGAGGTAGAGAACTCCCACTGACATACCTGGACTAATAAACATGGAGTGCACAGTCGACATAACTTGCAATCCCAGAATGGGCAAGGTTATAAGGGACCACCAGTGGGGTCATCTCTTTCAACCTTCCTGACCAAGTAGCGTCTTTCTAGAGCACATTGCAACTGTTTGACACAGAGTGCGTGCTAATTCTCAATACCAAACCCCCAGCCCAGTTTCGGAACCACTAACACTGTTCTCCCTCATGTCCAACAAGGGAAAGGCTGGAAGGGTCATGGTGGAGAGTGGGGGGAACAGCTGACATCTGGCAAAACCCCCAAACCCCAGCAAATTGCTTCCCTCC
Source organism: Melanocharis versteri (assembly GCA_013397845.1). NCBI lineage: Eukaryota > Metazoa > Chordata > Aves > Passeriformes > Melanocharitidae > Melanocharis > Melanocharis versteri. Next base: position 286,869 of record VZTG01003316.1, on the reverse strand, counting down.
ACCCTGAGCATGCTGGAACAAGTGATTTCCAGACAGGTATTTGCCAGACACCTGGGGTTTCTTCGCCTAGCTTGTGCTGTTTGACCAAAAAACAAGGTGGAATTAAGAGTGTGACATCTTTATGTCTTGGTCTCTAGGTGATAATGCTCTTCAAGAAGCTAGAGGAAAAAGAATCCAAACCCAACAAATATGCCAAATTCTCTGATTTTAAGTCATTCTCTAGAAACTAACACAGAATCACAAAATCAGGTTGGAAGGCATCACAGTGGGTCATCTCGTCCAACCTCCCTGCTCAGGCAGGATCATCCTAGCGCACATAGCACAGGATTGCAACCAGATGGTTCTGGAATATCTCCAGTGAGGGAGACTCCACACTCTCTCTGGGCAATCTGTTCTAGTGCTCAGTTACTGCACAGGAAAGAAGTTCTTCCTCATGTTCAGAAGAAACTTCCTGTGCATCCTTTTCTGCCTGTTGCCTCTTGGGCACCACCGAGCAGAGCCTTGTCCATGCTCTGACCCCTCCCTGCAGACACTGACAGACACTGATGAGGTCTTGTCTCAGTCATCTCTTCTTGAGGCTGAACAGGCCCAGCTGCCTCAGCCTTTGTTCATAAGAGAGATGCTCCATCCCTTCATCATTTCTGTAACCCCCACAGGACCCGCTCCAGGAGCTCCACATCTCTCTTGGACTGAGGAGCCCAAAACTGGACACAGCACTCCAGAGGTGCTTCTCCAGGGCTGAGTAGAGGCCCTGAGTAGAGGGTCACCTCCCTTGACTTTCTGGCAATGCTATTCCCAATGCACCCCAGGATCCCATTGGCCTCCTTGGTCCCCAGGGCATGCTGGCTCAGGGACAGTTTGTTCTCCACCAGGACCCCAAGGCCCTCCTCCGTTGAGCTGCTCCAGCAAGCTGGCCCCAAGCCTGTGCTGGTGCAATACTGAGAGTCCAGTCTCACTGTGGTTTTCAAAAAGCATCTGGATTAAACTGGTTTGGCTAAGGGAAAAAGAGGAATTTTTCAGGCCTCCAGACATTGAAGGGCTGGAGGGTGTCCAGAGAAGGGCAAAAGAGCTGGAGAAGGGTCAAGAAGCACAGGTCTGGTGAAGAGTGGCTGAGGGAGCTGGGAGGGCTCAGCCTGGACCAAAGGAGGCTCAGGGAAGCAGTGGGGGGGGAGGGGGGGGATGTTCTTGCTCTCTAAAATGCCCTGACAGGAGGGTGGAGCCAGGTGGGCATCTTCTTCCAGGTAACAGGACAAGAGAAAATGGCCTCAGGTTGTGCCAGGGGAGGTTTAGGGTGGATATTGGGAAAATTTCTACACAGAAACGGCTGTCCAGCCCAGGCACAGGCTGCCCAGGGCAGTGGTGGAGTTCCCATCCCTGGAGGGGATAAGACATGTAGACGTGGCATCTGGGGACATGGTTTAGTGGTGGCCTCGGCAGTGCTGGGGGAATGGTTGGACTCTATGATCTCAGAGGGCTTTTGCAACCTAAACTATTCTGTGATTCTATATTTAGCAGCAGTTTGAAAGAAAAAACATTAATATTGCCTTTTAAGACAATTCATACTTCCCCCCACCAAAAAATGGTGACCCTTTCCTGTCCCTCTGTGAACACATGCTGTGCTGCTGGTAGCTCTGGTCAGGACGAAAGAGCTCAGTTGAGCTATATGCTCCAAATCAGCTCCCAAAATACTCACCTCCATCTCTCCTCAGGGGACAAGTGTGAAAGATCGACCTAGGGAGAAAAAAAACCACCCATGAAATCAGCTGCTGGGAAACTCTGGATTCAGATGGTTTAAATAAGAAACCTCGACATGCCCACAGTACCAGTACAGCCAAGAGCTGTCCTTAACCTTCCCAGGAAGAGCAGGAAGAGCAGCGACTCCCCCTGCTCCTCCGCCACTTACACTCCCATATTTTATTGGAGCTGAGGCTCTGTCCACCATCCCATGCCACCAGAACCAGAGAACTGGCTTAAATACCACATTCACATCCCAGCCAGGTGTCTGAGGGCACAGAGTGGTGATCCCAGTGAAGCCAATGCTCCCACCAGTGGTAGGAGTCCAAAACCCCACTAGGCTGCAGGACAGGAGACAGTATGTCACACACCAGCAACAAACCAGTGCCAAAAAGTTTTCAAAATCACAGTAAAAGAAAGATTTAGGCCTTGCTTTGCTGAGATAGCTGGAAATTCCTCCCAAACATTACAGGCAGGAGCTACCAAGAGCAAGGAGAGCTGCTGTTATTAGTGATGATTGGCAATGGATACATGTATCCCATCTTCTCCAGTAAGATGGGATACATTTTTTTCACAAAAAATGTGAATACTCTTAGTTTTGGACAGGGGAAGAGTAAGGGGAGCTTCAACACTGCATTTCTGCTTTCATTTGGAGCTTTGTATGGAATCATAGGACCACAGAACGGTTTGAGATGGAGAGACCTTAAAGCTCATTTCCCTCCAACCCTCCTGCCGTGGGGACACCTCCACTAGACAGGTTGCTCCAAGCACTGTCCGACCTGTCCTTGAACTCCTCCAGGGATGGGGAGTTCAGAGCTTCTCTGGGCAAAACCTTCCCTCGATATCTTCACCTAACTGCTGAGGAGCCTCCAGCACCAGCCGTGTCCCCACACAGGCTCACTGATCAGGCAGCACACCCTGACCCATGGCACTGGGGAGGGAATCCCACAGCTCTTGCTGTCACCTTTTCTTGGTGAGACACAAACTCAGATTAAATCAAGAGCAGCTTGTCTGGGCTGGGAATATACATGTGGGGTTTACAAATCCTCACAGTGCTGGAGACACTCCGGTATTGCTGAGGTGCTGGAGATGAAGGTTGGAAACAAGCCATAGCATGGACTGTTATCACCCTTTCCCGCACACGCCAGAGATGTGTACACAAGAACGAGCTCCACCTCACCCCACTGGGTACAGGGCCACAGGCTTGGCTTCAACCTTTATGCAGGGGCTCTCCCCAGCCTGGTACAGCAGTCACCTCACCTGCCTGCTCACAACCAGCAGCACACAGGTGTCTCCCAGGCAGCAGCTATGATCACAGCCAGGCTCAGCTGAGGATGCTTATCGCCGTGTGAGTGTCGATGGAGAAACTGCTGCTTGTCCCAAGGGGCACCCTTAGCTAGGGAACCCTCGGCGGTGCTTCTTGGCACCTCGCAGGCAGCTCTCTCACCCGTGCGATGGAAACACGCAGCCACTCTCACACTGAGCCAGCCAGTTTAGGTGACACTAGAAGCAAATAAGTAAGAGGCGGCCTTCGTATGGAGCACTGAAGTTTATTTTACTTTGATGAAGTTTAAGATGAGAAGGAAGCAACTTTCGTTTGGGATACAATTATCAAGGGATACTGAAGGGAGGCAGGGCATACAGGAACAACTAATGGGAATAAGGAGTGGGCGGAGTGGGGGCTGGATTACATCCTGTTAAGGAATACAACGGGGCATCTGGCTGCTGGCCAATCACACAGACTGAGTCTCTATAGGGTCACAAGATTAATGGAGGAGGCTTTTTTCACTGAGATAAGGGGGCATCTTAGTTTTTGGAGCCTGTCCACCAGCGGGCTCTGTCTATATCTGGGCTTTTAGAGCCCCCAGCCTCAACAGCTGTGGGTTCAAGCGACGCAACAGATGCACAGCTGCCTTGCTTCCTCTGTGGCACCTAATTATACACCAGAGCGAGAAGGTAGGGAAAAGCACGCGGCAGCAATCCGTCTGCCTGATGTGGAACATCTGCTGAGCTTCACCCCAGAGAAACACCTGCAAGGAATTCAGCGCTTGAGATTCAAGTCACGAAGAAACACTTCAGGACTTAGATGCAAAATCTAGAGCTATGAAAATCCTTGCTGGAGCTCGCTGGCTTGCGTCAGAAGTCGAGGGAAGGTGGTGACAACCTGACACCGAGAAGGGTGTTTGTATCAACCAAATTCCCCAAGCACCTCTGTTCCTAAAGCAGCCCCGTCCAGATCCACCAGTTCAGTAGTTGAGATGCAATTTGGAGCAAGAACTGCTCCAAATAAACAGGAAAAAAGGAGATTTTAAAATGTTCCCTAGTCACTGCACACAGGAGAAGTCGAGAAACCCCTAGTGCTTGTTGGCTCCAGCTTCAGCACAGGTCAATCCCTCTGCAAGCTCTGGGAGTCACCCCGGTGCTCCCACTGCCTCCCCCCAGGAGATCTCCAGTGGTTCCAGGCTCTGCCCCCACCCTTGCTGGATGAAGATGTTTGACAAGCACCTTTCAACCACAGCAATAATTTTCATTCCTATACAGTGGCTCAGCTCACTCCTCTGTACCACACCAGCAGCCACTCCATCCACAGGGTTGGTCCCATCTTAGAGACTGGGACATTTACCAGCCTCTTTCCTTTGGCATCTTCCTTGAATCTCCAAATTATTCCAGAAAATTAACTCAAGCTGCCTCAGCCCCAAACCCTGTGGAGATCCTGCAGGCATTGCTCAGAGAGGGCTTCCTCAGAGCTGTGCTCCCAAGCCAACCACGGATCTATGGCCCTGGACACAATTTTCTCTCAATTACAAGGACTGAGCTTTCCCAGATTCCTCAGAGCTCAAAGCTCTTAAAATAACTTTATTAAGGGGGGGCCAGGACATTACAGAAGGGATATTGGGAGGGATCTGATGACTGTCAGACAGGACTTGGCAGAGCAGCCACCCTGAGCCAGACCTTCCAGTTAACCCCTCCTTGATCTGCACACTCCCTTAGCACAGAAGTTTTGCGTTGAAGCTAAAAATGCACAGCAATGGTGAAGGAAGCACCTGCTCTTGCTAGCAAGCATTCATTCCACTTCTAGTTTGGGGTTGTCTGATTTTAACATGCAGTTTTGGGGTCTTTCAGGTCTCTTTCTAACCCCAATAGCTAAGTAAAAGACTACTAAATCTACTCCTAAATCTCCCTTTACTAAGAGGGGTTTGACAAGAATAATTAGGGTGGCCGAAGCAGCTGAAGATCACCTCTATCAAGTGTTGAGCATCAGCCCACTCCTGTTTCAGCATCCTCCAGCTGCCACATCAACACAGGACCCAGTGTGCAACCAACTACAGCTCTTAGAGAAATTTTTGTTTTAAAAAAAGGAACTAAGAACAATTCTTCTGCCCTCGTCTCCTCTGTAACTCACGATCCTCTCAAAAACCTCAGCCTCCTCCGGTTGATGACTACGAGAAACTGGATATCTAGGACTAAAGTCTAATCCTCTCCTTGGACGTGGTATCATGGCCTTTGGAAGAAACTCATGCCACTCCCTGCTTTTCTGCAGGGGCTCCTGTCCCAAAGCCTCCAAAAACCTGTGATCCCCACCACTGGGACAGTCAAGGAATAATCCCCTCTAGGAAAACACAAAGGCTGTTGATATGGATAACACCAAAGCTGGAGCCACACGTTCCTCACAGCCCAGGGATACATGCCACTGTGAGCTGGCTGTAATCTACTTATGCTCTAAATCTCCAAAGGAGGCAAGAAGAATGCCTTGAGGATGGAGAATAAGCAGCTGCTGATTTCAGTTCAAAGCTCCAGAGCAACCGACAGCTCTGATCTCACCTTTCCCATAGCCCCAACCTTAGTCTTTGTCTCCCAGCACCTACCAGGAATAACCTGAAATAAGGGAAAGATAAATCTCCACAGCACTATAAGTCCAACCAAGGCAGGTTGGGAAGAGGTATGTTCTTTAGTGAAGGTCTGAAGAGATTTTGGAATCACAATTCTGCACTTTTTCTGCTCATAAGGCAGCGCAGGAACAAGAAGCGATAAGCAGAAACGTCCCAGCTGATCAAACATTTGGATAATTGGAAATTAAACCTCTGCCTCCCCACAGGCAGAGCCAGAGCCAGAGCCACGGGACACTCAGCTTTATTCTGGTGGAATGTTAAACTGCTTTCAGATCCCCACCATGAGCTGCTCATCAGCAACCTGCTCTGCCCAAAGAACTGCCAAGACCTCTGGACAACACAAGCAGATGGGTTTTGTACCAACAATTTGTGGAATCACAAGGATAAGCATAGTCCTATATGCACCTCCTCATTCGCTGCCTCCTTGTGACACCTTCTCTGTTAGCCCCTGATGGAATGAAAAATGGTCATTTCACTTCTGAGGATCAGAGATTTGGATCTTCCACATTTTTACATACAAAGTCACCAATGAGTATCTTAAAATATAACCAGTAGCAACTCAAGAGTGACTGATCTGTGGTTTAATCCTCCCATCACCCCACTGCATCACTCTCTGGCAGCAACACAGGGCACAGGGAGGAGGTACAAGCTCCCACAGCTCAGCCATACACCAGGGAATCTCCACAGCTTGGCCCTGCCAGGAATCTTCCCCAAAACAACCATCAGCATCTGAGAATTTTTAAGCCACACCACCAATTCCTGAGGAAAAGCACAAAAAAATACCTGACTGTACCAGCTAAGTGACTTATGCCCCCTGTGCTGCTGTTCCCACAGTGCAGACAGGATGGAACCAGGTTCTTCTGGTTCTCTACAAGTGGAAGAAAAACTCCCAAGCATGAAGCACAGGGGACGGTGAAGAGCCACCGGAAACCCCGGGGCAGCAGTGCCGGAAAGTGGCACGCACACTGTGACAGACGCACCCACCCTGCTTCCAATTCCATCTTTCCGAACAGATTTTTTTTTTTTCCAGTTTTGTAATTTTGCATCCCCAAGAACATTTAAAAGCCAGCATGGGAACAACAGCTGAGCCTCCATCCCTGCCCTCCTGCCCCCAGGACCTCCACTGTCCTCTGCCCCATGGGCCCTCCAATGCTCTCAGTGCCACCTTGCCCCGGGACCCTCAATGTCCTCCTACACCAAGAATCTCCCTCAGCCCTAACACTCCCCACACCTACTTGCCCCAAAGCCCCACAAGCTCAGAGTGACCCAGAGCCGCAGCCGTCCCATTCCAGGGACCCTCCGAGCTCCTCAGCGCACATCCCTACCCCGCTCCCCCGGATCCCGCGTCCCCCAGGCCCCGCGTCCGCTGTGGCTCCCCTCCAAGGAGCACCTCACA
>VZTG01003316.1:247185-279834 GCA_013397845.1 Melanocharis versteri | reverse complement strand
CTGACGCCCCCCGCCTCCCCCGCCTCTGCCCTCCCCGGTTCCCCCTAGCCCGGCCCCCGCCGGACCCAGCCCCCGCACCTCCTCCACCTCACGCTCAACGGGGCCGCCAACCTCCACCTCCAGCACAGCCGCCATCTTGCCCCGCCCCCCAGTGGCCAGCTCCTTCCGCCGCCGCCCGCCAATCACCGGGCAAGCTGCCGCACCTTGGGCCAATCGCTGGGCGCGGCGCTGCCCCGGCGACCAATCAGGAGAGGGGAGGAGTGGAACAGCTGCTAGACGCGCCACTTCGGGCGCATAAAAGCGGTGAGCTGTCACGGACAGGGACTGGCTCCTCTTTCCAGGCCCGCAGCCCTACATGTAATTCCCACCGGCAGCGTCAGTGCTGCCGGGCCGCCGCCCTGCCCCCGCCCGCCCCTTTCAGCCATCGCCTCGCGCTGCTCCGGAAAGGGCACACATGGCAGATGGCTCCTGAGCTCCGCACGCGCGGGGCCGTAGCGCGGCGTTGCCCGCGGACTACGTGTCCCGTCAGGCACTGCGGCTGGCCCGGGCAGGGGGCCTGAACCGGACCGGGGTCGGGGCTGAAGCGAAGCGGGAGCGGCGGGGCGGGCGGCGAGGAGCGGGAAGCGGGCCGCAGGGGTCAGGGAGTCACGTGATTTGGGCGGCGGGAGATTCGGGATCCGTGCGATTGGGCTGGGGCGCGAATGGGGGGCTGCGGGGTGAAGGAGTGGGTGGCACTGGGTTGGAGAATGGCGTGGAGAGACTGTGGGGCAGAGCCAGGGATTTGATAGGGCTGGGAAAGTGGGGAAGGACTCGGGGGCCTACTGCCATAGCAGAATAGCTCTGGGGCCTTGTTTGTGGGTCTGGGAACACGGGGCGTGGCGCTGAAGGGAATTGTGGGGAAGGACTTGAGGGCACTGGAGAGACAGAATAGGGCTGGGGCTTGTGGGCTGGATGTGGGTGGCACCCGGGTGGCAGAATGGGGCGGGAATGGGGGGTTGTGGGGTGAGCTGGGGGCACAGGTGTGGCTGAACGGGTCTAGGGGATTGTGAGTCAGATCTGGGGGTTACTGCTGGGGCAGCAACCTGAGGGGTAATAGGGCAGGTCTGGGGGGCACTGAGGCAGTGGGATGGGACTGTGGAGCTGCTAAATGGTTCCAGAGCCAGGAGACACCCAAGCCCATCAGACTGTCCTCTTTCCCCACCAGGCACTGGAAGGATCCCAAGGGAAGTTACGTTCTGGCCGAGTGTTGTCTCCAAAGGATCCTGAATGGCTCCGATTAAAATCAGCTATGTGGTGTCCTTCTCCTCCCAGGTGCCTGGGCGTTTCGTCTGAGGGGCTGGGTATGGAAGTATCCCTCTGAGCTGCTGGGGTCTCTGAAGAGGTGTGACAGGGTGCAGCACTAGCTCTCCTTGTTAGGCCGAAGGGCAAGAATTCACGTGATTCTTGCTCTCTCAAAATGGGTTGTTGTTCCTGTGGGTTACCACATAATTCCGTGCTTCTCCCCTGTGCCCAGAACAAGTTGGAGCTGGAGGGGAAGGCGTTCAGGGAGGGATTGATGCATGATGCTGTGTCCCTACTGTGTGTGCAGGACCCCAAGTACCTGGCAGAGAACCTGCTGAGTGACGATGGCATACAGCCCTGGCTTGGCTGCCCCAAGGAGCGCAGCAGGCAGCTGAGTGTGGAGCTGCAACTAGAGAAAGCCAGTCTCATTGGCTACGTTGACATTGGTACTTCCCTGTCCCCCACCCCCATGCAAGAGCCAGGGCCGTGCCCCACAGTGGGGTCAGCAGCTCTGAACCCCCTTGCCCCTGTCCTTCTCACTGCTCCCCAGGGAACTACGGCTGCGCCTTTCTGCAGATTGAGGTTGGATGTTCCTCGTGGCCCTGTGACCAGCCCTATCTCACCTTGGTACCCACTGTCATGCTGATGACACCAGCTGACTCGAAGCTGGACCAGAATCGCTGTGGGGTTCAGATGTTTAAGGAAGGTAAGGATTGATCCAAAGGAAGAAGGCATGGGGAAGAGCTGTGGGCCTGGTGGTGGGATGGAGCTGATTGGGGGGATGGTGATGGAATGGGGCTGGCTGGGGGATGAGATGGGGGTGTGGAGGTAGGATGTGGCTGATGGGAGGGTAGAAGGGAACAAGCAGACCAGGGGTCAAGGTTGTTCATGGCCTCAGGAGAGCTGTACCAGCTCTGCTCCCCTGCCCCAGCTTCTCTTGTGCCCATAATCCCCACAGATGTCCTGGGTGGCACAGCAACAAGCAGAGGTAGGAGCGGTGTTGGGACAGTGGTCAGTCCTGTGCCCCATCCCCCACAGCAGATTTCCTGGAGCTGACAGTGGGGCAGAAGTGGGACCGTGTGCGGCTCACCTGCAGCCAGCCCTTCAGTCCGTGCAGCCGCTTTGGGCTCTCCTTCATCCGCCTGCGCACACCACAGGAGCAGGAGCCTGACCCCCTCCAGCGACCCCTGGATGCAGTAGGTGTCTCTCACACCTCCACGTCCCTCTCTCCGTGGGGAGGCAGCAGGACACCAGTTGTGCCCCCATGGAAAGCACGGGAGGTGCTTGCTGGGCTGAAACTAGGGGCTGTGGCCAGAGTGGTGGGCACAAGGTAGCTGACTCAATTGCTGAGGCCCCCATTGTCTCGCAGAAGGATGCTGAGCTCTCAGACAGACCCTCGTGCTCCAGCCCTGCCTTTCATCAGACTTTCTTTCCTGGACCATGCTTGTAAGTGGCCTGGTCTGGTCCACCCCATCTTGTCCCTGCACAGTGTGGCCTGGAGCCCCTTGAGGTGCTTCTGTGGAGCCCAGAGCCACAGCTCCCACCAGCTTTCTCCTCCTGTAAGGCTGACACTCCCTATCCCCAGGAGATCCAGGGAGGAGGAGCAGCTGAGGAGCTGCCTGTGGAAGCTGGAAGGGGCTGCCTGGAGCCCGGCCCACCTCAGCCGCTCTGCTCGGATGGTGCTGTTGGCAGCATGGAACCAGGCGCTGAGGCCCCGAGCTGGCACGAGCACCCTGGGGGGTGACCCGGAGCTGCCGGCCAAGGACGCGGGATGTCCTGCGGTGCCAGGTGGGTGAATCTGTACAGCCAGGCCCTGGTCTGGTTCCCAGCCACTGTGGGCAGCAGGGCAAGGGAGAAATCTACCCCTCTGCTCGGCTCAGGTGAGACCCCACCTGCAGAGCTGCCTCCAGCTCTGGGACCCCCAGTATCAGAAGGGTGTGGAGCCTCTGGAATGAGTCCGGGGGAGGCCATTGAAGATGCTCTTGAGGGCTGTAGCCCCTCTGCTGTGGAGACAGGCTGGGACCTTTGGGGCTGTTCAGTCTGGAGACTAGGAGGTTCTGGGAACTGGGAGCCTTTTCCACTGCCTAAAGGGGCTCCAAAAGAACTGGAGAGGGACAATGGCCTGGGAGGACAAGACAAGGGGCAATGGCTTCAAACTGACAGAAGACAAGGTTAGATGGGATATTAGGAAGAAGTTCTTCCCTGTGAGGGTGGTAAAATACCAGCACAGGTTGCCCAGAGCAGCTGTGGCTCTCCCATCCCTGGAAGTGTTCCAAGGCCAGGTTTGATGGGACTTGGAGCTACCTGGTATAGTGGAAAGCATCCCTGCCCATGGTGGGGGGTCTTGGAATAAGATGAGCTTTAAAATCTCTTCCAACCCAAACTGTCCTGTGTCTCCATGATTCTTGCTTGCCTGCTCTTCCCCAGGCTCTGCACTGGATGTCCCTGCAGCCCCCCTGAGCACCTGCAGGCTGTTGGACAGGCGCAGTGCTCCCAGCCTTGTTGGCAGGTAATCCCCTCGGGTCACTGTCTTCCTCCTGCCCTCACCCTGGCCATTTACCACTCTCGGTCTTTCTCAGCTCTGGGCCCAGCCCTTCACTGTTTCAGGTTGCCAGAATGTGGCATAGGGTGCCTTCAGCATGTGATCCCTCTGCAGGCCTCCAGCTGCCACCTCAAGGACACCCAGGGTGAGAAGAGCCTGAGCCTGTGGCCCCCGAGACAAACACGTCGGGAGGAATAGCAGGGGACAGGCTAGCAGTGATGGGGAGACAGGTGTCTGCCCCATCTGCTCAGGTAGGTGCTTGGCAGGGGTGTCCTCTGGTGGCAGGGGGACACTGAGCAGCAAATGGGGATAGTGGTGGCAGTTCTGTAGCTGGGACGCATTGCTCCTGCTGGTGCCCTGGCACTAGAGGAACATCACAGTGTATTCCCAGGCTGCCATGAGAACCATTAGGGAGGGTGTCAGTCCAAACCCCATATCATCCCAACACCAGCAAGCCTGTGACACCCACATCACCTTTCCTTTCACAGGCCGCTTCCTGCTGGATCTGCTCCCCACACACGCCTCCCAGTGTGGAGAAGACCCCACTGCAGCCTGGCCTTTCTTGTCCCCAGATGCCTGGGTATCCTGCCCCATTTGCCAGCTGCCCTTTGGCATGGCAGAGGTGGAGCAGCATGCCAGCAACTGCAGGGAGACACCAGGGGCCCTGTCCTCACCCCAGTGCCTGCAATAGGACAGGAGAGCTGGGGAAAAACCCTGTGCCACCACCCCTCGGGGCTGAACCTGCAGTGCTTCAAGGGGCAGAGATGTTGCAGCCCCAGGACATTTGTGGGGAGGATGGAGAAAATGCTCTCAGCCCCATGGCCATGTTTGGTGGGGTTTGAAACACTGTAATGGCAGGAGTTGCTACTGGAGAAGAATAAGTTAAAGGAGAAAAAGAAAGACAGAAATCTGCACTATGACTGCTCAGTGCTACAGCAGGTTCCCTGGGTGAGCATCTTGCCGTGGGACACCCTGTGTAGTTTGTGGGGACAGTGATAAGACAAAGAGGAGGTCATGCTTTTCCTCCCCTCAAGCCCTGACAGGGCTTCCAGTGCATGTGGACTGTAGGAGGAGAAAGCCAGGAGTCTCAGAGCAGGTGAAAAATACACTTTATTTACAAATAGAAACATTTAAAAATGCTGCCTCAGCTTCCCTGGGAGGAGCAGGAGGACAGGGCACGTGGGGAGGGTCCCACACACAGGGAGCAGGGGGCGTGGCCCTGGGGATGCTAAGTTTCACCTTTGTCCCTGTAACTGGGGCTGCAGGATATCCCTGGGGAGAGCTCAGCCCCTCCAGCCACAGCCTGGTGCCAGCCCCTGCACCCCTGTGCGTTTCTAGCCCTCAACCCCTGTGCATCCTCTTGCCTTGGGTCCCAGAAGGGTTTAGGGTGACAATGGGTGCAGGAAGGGTAAGGGGGCCTTGCCATGCCCAGGGTACCCCCACAACTGTCAGTGGGATATGCAAGGCAGTCATATGGGTGGCCCCACATGTTCCCCCTCAGTGCTCCTGGGCCCTGGGGGGACAGGGAGAGGTGAGGGGGTGCAGGTAGGGGCCAGGGCAGAGCCAGCAATGCGGGGGCTGGGGAAACTTCAGGATGGCTTGTCCTTGCGTGACTGGCGACTGGCCTGGAAAGGACAGAGTGAAGACAGGACGTTAGGGACCATGAACATGACCAGGGCCCCATGCTGGGACCTGCTGTTGCCATGGCATCCCAGGGACAGCAGGGACTGTCCCTCTTTCCCCCATGGCCTGCATGAACCCAGGGCAGGGGTTGGGGGCACTGGGGTGGGCATGAGCTCAGAAGGGTGCCCAGGGCATCAGGCAGTACCTACCTTGCCCTTAGGGGACTTGGCGGTGGCAATGCGGGAGGAGCGGCGGGTGCCACTGCTGGTGGAGGGTGTGGCAGTGCTCCTCTGGCCGGCTGCCCTGCGCAGCAGGCGCCTCCCCAGCTCCCTGGGGGTGTTGAGGATGCTGAATGCCATCGACTGGCGCCTCTGAGCCTGCAGGGGAGGGGCAGGACCATCAGCTCAGGGTGGGAAAGGACAGAAGGGTCCCTCCTGATCCCTCTTTTTCCCTCTGAAGCTTACCTGCGTGGCTGGGGCTGGCTGCTCACTCTCTTGACTGACCTGGGAGCCACTCTGCTCACTGCGGTCCTGGGCGGTCTGGGACCGTGGGAAGCAGCTGGTTGGCTTCTTAGACTGGAAAACAGGGGACTAGTTAGTACTGTCATCTGGCCCCTGCTCTGGGGCTGGCAGCAATGAGGGAACTGAGGGGCTGCAGGGAGGGGATGGGAGCAAGGGTAGCAGTGCCCAGGGAAGGCAGAAGGCTCAGCCCTTCGCCTATAGAATGGTCTCCTGCTCACTGGGAGCATCAGAAGTACTAGACACACCACTGGATGCTGAGAACACTGGGCACTGGGATACAGGGTCAGTGGGAACATGTGGCACATGGGGGTGTCACCCGCAGGGCCACAGCAGCTCCCACAAAACCTGGAACACCAGCAGCTGTCCCCAGTACAGTGCTGTGACAGGGGGCTGGGCTGAGCTCACCGGGGGGGTGTCAAGGCCCTGGTGGGTCTCCTCCGAGAGGCGCTTCCTCTGCTGCCGGGTAGTGATGCTGCTGGCCTGGGTGGGGGCCTGGGTGCTGCCCTGGCTGCCTGCCTCGCTGCTGGCGGCGATGATCTGGGAGGGATGCATGCTGGCACGTCGCAGTGTCTCTTCTGGGTCCCCCATCTTCACATCCTCATCCGTGATGCTTCCCAAGGAGGTGGAGGGCTGGGGAGGGGATGTGGGGATGTTGCTGAGGGGCACTGTCCATTCCCAGACCCCCTCCCAAACCCCAGTTCTGGAGAAAGGGCTGCCTGACCTCCCTGTCCCCCCCCTGCCTTACCATGCTCTCTAGGGGGTAACTGGTCTTCAGGTGTGGGGGGCGGACCTGGTTCCGCCGCTGCAGCTCCGCAATGCGGTTCCAGTCATCCAGCTGCTCTGGCTCATCCTGGCACATGCCCAGGTTCATAGTGTTCCGGCCTAAGTCCAAAGCAGGGAAGGATGAGGGGGGTCCCCAGTAAGAACTGACTCCCCCAAGCCAGGGCAGAACCCCACAGCCAGCAGCCCAAGTGCCTACCCTGCCCATACACACCGAGGCTGGAGCTGCTGGTCTGCTGCAAGCGCAGGGAGCTACGGGTGACCGGCCGGTACCCAGGGAGGCCTAACAGTACTGAAGTGCCAGGGGTCTTCTCTGGGGAAGAACTTTCCAGCTTCACAACAGTTTCCTGGGAGGGGAAGCTGGTGAGGGAACGGGTGGAGGCACCTGAGCGTAGACGGCCCTTAGCAGGGGAAGAAGTTTTTGTGGACTGAGCCAATGGGATGTTCTTGACGCAGACCAGTTCCTCAGACTCTGCCTGTTTCTGCGAGAGAAAAATCCAGAGATGAGGGGATCACAGATGGGTTTAGGGCTGAACGGACCTTAAAGCTCATCTCCTTCCACCCCCACCTTCCCTTGGCTGGGACATCTTCCACTAGACCAGGTTGCTCCAAGCCACATCCAACCTGGCCTTGAACACTTCCAGAGATGGGGCAGCCACAGCTTCTCTAGACAACCTGTGCCAGGGCCTCACCACCCTCTCAAGGAAGAATTTCTGCCCAATATCCCATCTGACTCTGTCCTCTGTCAGTGGGAAGCCATTCCCCCTTGTCCTGTCACTCCAGGCCTTTGTCCAAAGTCCCTCTCCTGCTCTTTTGGAGCCCCTTTAGGCACTAGCAGGGGCTCTAAAGTCTCCCTGGAGCCTTCTTTTCTCCAGGCTGAACACCCCTAGGTCTCTCAGGTTCCCCAGAGCAGAGGGGCTCCAGCAGCCCTTGGAGCATCTCCGTGGCCTCCTCTGGACCCAGTCCAGCAGCTCCATGTCCTTCTGATGTTGGGGGTCCCAGAGCTGGAGGCAGCTCTGCAGGTGGGGTCTCACCAGAGTGGAGCAGAGGGGCAGAACTCCCACCTTGCCCCACTTCCCACTGTGCTGGGGATCAGCTGAGGACATGGCTAGACTTTAGGCTGCCAGAGCACATTGACAGGTCATGTTCAGTTTTTCAGTTCCCAGCACGCTGGGTCCCTCTGCAGTGCTGCTCTTGATCCCTGCATTCCCCAGCAGGGCCCCCCCTGCTCACATTTGTCATGGTGATGTTGATGGTAGTGCGGCGCCGGGCTGAGCGGGTCTTGCGCCCGGAGTCGAATGAGAAGTCACCCGGGAAGTTGGTGCTGCTCTCCAGCTGTGATGGCATCTCACAGAGGATGGGGGTAAAGCAGAGACTCTCCTGGGATGACTTCCTCTGGGGCAGCCGCTGAGACAGCAGTGACTCTTCACTGTCTGATGGCACGACTGAGACTTCCAACTGAGAGCTGGTTGCCTTCCTGCAGAGACAGAGGATGAGGGTAGCACCAGCAGGCTTACCAGGCCAACAGGAACAGTGGATTTTTGAGGTGCTGGAAGCAGATTGATCTGGTACCTCGTGGACTCAAGCAGCTGTGCCTCATCGAGGCTATCAGTGCTCTGGTCGGCCACGTTCTGGCAGAAAGTCTCCTGTCCCTTTACTGTGGCAGCCATCGCCTGGAACTTACTGAGTTCCCGCACCTGTCGTTCGGCAACCTCCACCTGGATGGGAAGCAGAGAGGAATGGATGGATCTATCCTCCAAGTGAGGTGGTGATGGAGGTGAGGACAAGGAAAGTGAAGCTCCACTATGCCATGCCCACCTGAGCTTCCAGGCTGTGGATCTGGCTGGTAAGATTCTTGCAGCTCATCTCAGACTCCTTGGCCTGCAGGATGCTCTGCTGCAGTTCCTTGGCCAGCCTCTCAGACTTGCTCTGAAGCTCTGTGTTCTCTTTCTGCAGGTGCTCCATGGCCTTCAGCTTCTCTGATAGCTCCTGGTTCTGCTGTTTCTTGGTGTCATAATGACTTTTTGCCTTCTCCATCTAGGATGTCAAGCAGAGGAGTCCTGTCAAGCTTCCCAGCAGTGTCAGGGATAGCAGGGCCATGCTAGCCCCCAGCGCATACCTGCCCTTTGTAGTACTCAGCTGCCTGCTCCTTCTGGGTGAGCTGCACTTGCAGCTCTGCCACCTTCTCCTGATGGCTGGTGACTACTGCCTGCAGCTCCCCTTCGAGTGCCTGTGGGCAGGGAAGAGACTGGCTTAGAGGCAACCCAGGTAAGCCCCCTGGCAGCACTGACAGCTCCAGGGCTCAGCCCCCAGGTTTTCGGTCCCTCTTTACCTTAAGTCTCTGCTGCTGGGTCCAGGTGGCCTTCTCATTCTGAGTCAGCTTTTTATTCAGCTCCTCCACCTGGAAGAACATGGCTTGGTGAGACCAGCTCCAGGCACAAAACTACAATCTTACTGTGGAGGACCACATCCCCTCCTCTCTAGCCAGCTCTAGGGCACGATGAGGAAACTTCCTGCCACAGGGTGACCATTCAGCACCACCCACCGCCAAGGAAGATTCCAGGACATGGCAAGGTGACAGTCACCTCATGTTAGCCCTTAGAGCAAAGCTGGTTGGAGCTACTCAAGCATTAAGGAGCAGCCACGTGCTGGAAGCAAAGCTGGTGTCAAGTTCCCAATGCCCTAGCGCTTGCAACCTGGAGTCCCACAAGTCATCCAGCACTCTTGACACAGGTAGATGGCTCCTTTAAGTTCTGGCCTGGCCATGCTCTCCCTGCTCCAGGGGATGCTTGAGGAGCCCCTAGCCCCCTGGTCACAGCCATAAGGCCTCTGCAGAGTCCTGTGCACCTCTGGCTGGGACTGGACAGGGAAATGGGGCTTTTCCAGCATTGTTTCCCAATTGCTAACTCCTACCACATCCGAGATCAATGCTGCTCTAGCCACATCTGGACCATGCTGTCTGAATGCAGCTGTTCTGACCAGCTGTGATTCGGTTAAAGGTGGCGAGGGGAAGCCATCACAGCAGTGACAGTCCTACACTGAGGAGCCCTGGATGCTCCTGGCAGCCACTTGCTGTGTGTGCTGCCATGGGGCATGCGAGAAGCCATGCTAAGTCACAGGCACCAATGTGAGGGGGCAGGTGGCCCCTGGGGGTGAATGTGCCCAGAGACCCGGAGCCAAGTGCCCCGTGGCTGGGTCCATACTGTGAACAGTTCACAAGAGGAGAGGGTGGCTCCAGTGGGAAGTGGCAACAAGGAGGGCTGTGCACTGTCACTGAGCAGCCAGCACTTGGTGTGCATTACCTGCTTAGTTTGGTCCTTCTGGATTATCTCCAGCTGCTCCACCTGCATGCACAAAAGGTAGTGGTGAGTACACAGCTGGCACATAGGCTGTTTTTCATGGAATCATTCAGGTTGGAAAAACCCTCTGAAACTGAGTCCAACTGTTCCCCCAGCACTGCCAAGACCACCACTAATCCATGTCCCCAAGGGCTACATCCACATCTCTGTGAAATCCCTCCAGGGATTGGGGCTCTACCACTGCCCTGGGCAGACTGTGCCTTGGCTGAATAACCCTTTCGGGGAAGGAATTTTTTTCCTAATATCCAACCTAAGCCTCCCCAGGCACAACTTGAAACCATTTCCTCTTGTTGTGTCAACTTGTTAACTGGGAGAACAAGTTACCTGGGAGACCCCCATCTGGCTGCACCCTCTTTTCAGGGAGCCGTTTCACCCTTTCAGGGGAGAGACGGTCCCCCCTGAGCCTCCTTTTCTCCAGGCTTAGCCCCCCCCCAACTCCCTCAGCTGCTGCTCATCAGACTGGTGCTCCAGACAATTCCCAAGCTTTGCTGTTTCTCTGGAAACACTCCAGCACCTCAATGTGACAGTTACTTTCACACCTAAGAATGTGTTCCACATCCCCAGTCCCTGTGCTGAGTGGCACATGGATTCAGGGGTGTGCAGAAGGCTGAACACACCCCTTTTCCAGGAGGGCTCCCCTACCCACAGCCCCCCTGCTGGGAGTGGAACCCCTACCTGAGTCCTCAGTCTTTGCCTCTCTTCCAGGAGTTTCTTCTTCTCTTCCAGAGCTGTTGCTTTGCTGCTCTCATACTCCTTACTCATGTCCTCCAGCTTCTGTACTGCCTCCTTAGCCTCCTGCCTGCTGCTGGTCACCAGCTCCTCAGATGCTGCCCGCAGCTGCTCCAGCTCCTGCATGTGCCGCTCCCTGGCCTGCCCCAGTTCCGCCTCAAGCTGCTGCTGCCCCTGGCTGTGGCTTTTGCTGAGCCCCTGGTTCTCCTCGGCCAGCTGAGCATTGGCCTGTTGGAGCCCTGCCAGCTGTGCCCCCGCCTCCGCTGCCTCAGCCTGCAGCCGCTGAATGGCCCGGTCCTGTTCTGCCAACTGCTCCCGCAGAGATGGCACCTCAGCCACCTCCAGCTTGGCCTGTGCTAGTTCGGCTTGGAGCATGGACACAGCTTTTGCTCTCTGCTCCAGGTCCTGGTGGTGCTGGCTTTCCAATGAAGCACGCTCAGCCTGAGCGCTCTCAAGCTCCTGCTGTAGGGCAGCCAGGAGCTGCTCCTTCTGTAGGCATTTGTCCTGGCAGACCTTCGCCTCCTGCCGCAGCTCATCCTCCCGCTCGCTCTGGCAATGGCGGTCCCTCTTCAGGGCCTCGATGGTCATCCGCTGCTTCTCCATCTCTTCCTGGCACCGCTGCACCTCCACCTTCATCAATGAGCACCTCTCAGCTGCACGGGAGGCTGCGGTGGCCATCTCTGTCTGCAGCACCCGCAGCCTCTCCTCCAGCTTCTTGCTCTTCTCTGACTCAGCCAGGATCAGGCGTTTCAGCTCCTTGCTCTCCCCTTCCTTCTCCGTCACCTGGCGATGGAGGATGGAGACCTCATGCTCCAGGCTGCTGATCAGGCTGTTCTTCCTCTCCATCTCCTGGACACACTGGGACACTTGCTCCTTCCAGCTCTCCTTCTCTTGCATGGCAGAGCGGAGGGACACTAGCTCCTTCTCTGCAATCTGCAGCTGCTCCATGGTGCCTTCCAGCTCCTTGGATTTGAGCTTCTCCTGAGAGAGCTGCTGGGAGACTCCCTCCAGTACCTCAGCAGCTCTCCGGGCATCCGCCTCCAGCTTGGCCATGCGCTGGGCTGCCATTTGCTCTGCCACAGCCATCTTCTCCTGCAGGGAAGAAATCTCGGCCCTCAGCTTCTGCTCCTCGCTCTCCTTCTCCTTCGCCCATGACTGAGCGCTGGACAGGTCAGCCTGGAGGCCAGCCAGCCGCTCTGCCTGAGCCTCCAGCACAGTCACCTTCTCCTGCTCAGCCTGCAGCTGCTGGCAGGCCCGGCTGTGCTCCCGGCTCAGTGCCTGCATTTCCTCCTTCAGCCGCCTGCACTCTTCATCCTCCTGTCGGGCAGCAGGAGAGGCTCTCATCGGCTGCTCCTGGCTCTCCTCCAGCACCTGGCACATGGCCAGCTCCTCATCCCGCTCCGGCAGAGGTGGCTCCCGGTCCTGAACCAGCTGCTGTCTCTCTGCCTCCAGCTCAGCGATCCTGGCCAGGTTACCCTCCAGGCACTCAGCTGCCCGTCTCTTCTCGTCCTCCAATATACCCTCAGTGTTCCGCAGGGATTCCTCCAGGAAGAGCAGCTGCTCCTGCAGGCGACTGTTCTCCCGAGCCAGCTTCTCCCTCTCGGCCAGCCTCTGCTGGCTCTCCTTCAGCCTGCCCTCCAGCTCCTGCAGCTGGGCTTTCAGTGCCTCTGCTGCCACTCCCTGCTGTCGTTGGGCACCCAGCTCCAGGATCTGGGCTTCCAGTTCACCGACCTTGCGGCTCAGTGCAGCCTTCTCCTCATCCACAGCCTGCAGCTGGCTGCTCAGGGATGCATTGGCCTGCTGGAGCTGCTGCAGGGCAGAGTCCCTTTCCTGCAGGGTCTGCTCATGCTGGGCGCTGAGGGCAGCCAGCCGCTCAGCCTGCCCCTCAGCAGCCCGTGCCTGCAGGTCTCGCTTCAGCCTCTCTTGGGCCCGGTGGCTCTCGGAGAGAGAGCTCTGGAGGCTGGTGACAAGGCTGTCCAGCTGCTGCTTCTCCTCTTCCAGCCGTGCTCCTTTGGCCGTCAGGCTGGACACCTCCTGCTTCAGCTCCTCCAGCTGGCAAAGAGAAGAGCAGGGAGACTGTATTGGGTCTGACTGAGACAGAGAGAGAGTGCTGCTCAGCAGTAGCCAAAACACTGGTGTGTTATCAACACCTTTCCAGCTACCCAGGCAAAGCACAGCACTGTGAGAGCTTCTAAGGGAAAATGAACTCTTAATATTCCCCCCCATCAAGGGTCTGGGAGTGGGCAAGATCCTGGGAGGGGACACAGTGAGGCCAACTGACCCAAATTAACCAAAGGGATATTCCACACCATGTAATGTCAGCTCAGATATAAAAGCGAAGGGACGTAGGAGGAACGGGGGGGCATTCGTCATTTTAGTGTTTGCCTTCTGGAGCAACCACTCCACATGCTGAAGCCCTGCTTCCCAGGAAGTGTCTGAACATCACTCGCTGATGGGAAGTAGAGATTAACTTTTCTCTTTGCTTATGCACACACAAACTTTTACTTTTCCTGTTTTGCTTCAGTAAACTGCCTTATCTCAACCTACTAGTTCTTTTCCATCTTATTTTTCTCTCCCCTGTCCTGTGGGGAAGAGGAGTGATAGATGGGCTTGGTGGGCACTTGGTGCTATGGACTATGACAGGGACAAAACATGCACCCCCCAGGCATTACTCAAGCTACAGCCAACATGCTCACCAGCGCCCCATGTGCTGCATCCCACTGGGAGCTGCCCAGTGCCTGCCTTCCCTCCCATCACCCCCCAGTGCACCTTGTTTTCCCCTCAGCCTTGTGCCACTCTGCTCCCCTGGACCAAACACCTTTTTCTCACCATGCAGGAGATGCTCTCTTCACAACCAATTCATGTTATGGGAGGCTGGGGGAGCCAGCAGCTCCCTGGGAGCAGTATTTGCAAATTCAGCCCAAAAGGGGCTCCCCCAGAGTACTCAGCCCCACATCCCCTATCCAGCAGCAGAGAGCAGCAGGCTCTGCCCCACATGCCTTTGCCATGCATCTCCTGGCACCTGCTGCTCTCTCCAACTGGAGTAGTTTACCATTCAAGCCCTCGCTGCAGGAGCCCCAATATACCTTCAAAACATCCCCCATGACTTCTCCCTTCTCCTGGATGCTGCACTCCTCCAGCTTGGCCAGCTGGTCCTCCAGCAGAGAAATCTTCCCCTGCAGAATCTCAATTTTCTCTTCCGAGCATTTCTGGGGACAGAGATGGGACTGAGCATGGTGTGAGGCAGAAGAGCCAACCAAGGAGAGGTAGAGTCACCCAGTCAGTACTGACATCACGCTTTTCCAGCAGCTTTGTCTCTCCCCACTGCAAGGACAGCAGCCTGTCCCACCATGGGGAACCCTTCCTAGGAACAAGGAGAGGCTTCTCACATGAGCTGGCATTTACACAGCTTCTCCCCGTGTGCTGGCACAAATGGGCAGGAGACTCCTGGCTGCTGCACTGTACTTGCAGTTGGCATGTCCCCCAGATGGGGGGGGGCTATGGAGGAGCTACAGGGGGCATCCACCACTCCCAGGGCCCCCTGACCTTATCCTGCAGGGCAACATGCAGCTCCTTCTCCAGCTGTCGCTGCTTTTCCTGCGACTGTGCCATGGCAGTGTTGTGCTCCTCCGAGAGCTCATTCAGGGCTCGCTGCAGCTGGACCATATTGCTGGCGATCTCCCGCAGCTGTCAAGTGAAAATACACCCAGTCCAGAAGAGGGGTCAAAGCGTGCCTTTGCTGTCCAGGGCTCTGCCTATTCCCCATTCCCAAGAGCTGCAGCACACCTGGGCATCCTGCGTTCTGGGTGCTCACCACATGCAGGCAGCTGCACCCAGTCCCCATTCCCTCACTACAGTTCCTATTTAGATCAGGATCCAGGGTCCAAGGCAGGCTTGGTCACTAGGTCAAAGATCGCATTAGCAGAACCATAAACATCGCAGCATCCAGAACTGCCATCAAATCTTCCCCCCTGGGTTCCATCACAACCAACCTGGCTGTGGAGACACAGAGAGGACACTGCACCCCATACCTTGAAGGAAAGATCCCCATTCTCCTCGGAGAGCTGGTTGATTTTTCGGTCCATCTGGGCTTTTTCAGTCTTCAGGTCCTGGCACTGCCTGAAGGCCTCGTGCAGGCGCCCCACCAGGCTGTGGGAAAGGAGGTGGTTAAGGAGGGGCTGCATGCTGGCAGCAGATGAGGATATCACCAGGGATCAGTGCTGCTGGATATTGCCAAGGAAACTAAAGGCTCCAAGGGATCTCCATGCCTTGCTGTGACTCTACCACCAAGCCAGCTCTAAAACTGGGTCCCAAAAGGTGGCAAAGCAGAGTAGAAAGAAATAAGTAATGTTTGTGCTTTGCAGAAGCCCAACCACTCCAAACTGAGCAGAAGCAGCTGTGGGAATCCAGCCACCCCCCTGCAAAGGGAAATAAGTGAGGAAAGGACAAAAAGACACAGCACTTCCAGTGGAGGCTGGGCAGCCTTCCTGAGTAAACAATGGCACATGGACAGAGCAAAGACCAGGACGCAGTGTGACAGGTGATTTCAAGTGTGTGATGAAGCCCAGCACATAGGATCAAAGTAAAGGCCTGGGAAAGGGGCTGGAGTCAGGAGTTCCAGGATCACCCTGAAAGCTTCTCCTTTTCCAGGGCAGGTGAGACCCACATGGGCAGCACACCCTTTTCACATAACAGGAATAGCTGCTCCCACGCAGGGTTTGGGTTAAGAGTGGGCTGTTAGAACAGGCTGCATGGTTCAGGACTGGATCCCTCCCCACTGCAATAAAAATGGGCTACAGGCCATAACTGTCCTGAGGGCATGGGCAGCGTGACAGTGGCACAGCCATATCCTGAGCTGATCCCACAGCATGGGCAGCAAGGGAGGAGAGGATTCTGCTCCTCTCTTGTGAGGCCCCACCTTCAGAGCTGCCTCCAACTCTGGGGTCCCCAGTATCAGAAGGATGTGGAGCTGCTGGAGCAAGTCCAGAGGAGATGCTCCAAGGGCTGCCAGAGCCCCTCTGCCCTGGAGATAGGCTGGGAGAGACCTAGGGGTGTTCAGCCTGGAGTAGAGAAGGCTCCAGGGGCACCTCAGAGCACCTTCCAGTGACTAAAGGGGCTCCAAGACAGCTGGAGAGAGACTTGGGACAAGAGTCTGGAGTGACAGGACAAGAGGGAATGGCTTCCCACTGACAGAGGACAGGGTTAGATGGGATATTGGGAAGAAATTCTTCCCTGTGAGGGTGGTGAGACCCTGGCACAGGTTGTCCAGAGGAGCCGTGGCTGCCCCATCCCTGGAAGTGTTCAAGGCCAGGTTGGATGGGGCTTGGAGCAACCTGGTCTAGTGGAAGGTGTCCCTGCCCATGGTAGGGCGTTCCAGCTGAATGAGCTTTAAGGTCCCTTCCAACCCAGACCCTTTTTTGATTCTGTGCCTGCTGTCTTCCCCGGGGCACAGCAGCAGAGGAACAAGAAGGTTTGCTTTCTCCTGTTTCATGCACTGCTAGGGAAGAGACAGACAACATGAAGTCTGGGGATGTGGGAGTGACAAGGTCCTGCCTAGCAGGAAGGAATGGACATTCCTGGAGGATTACCTCTCGTTCTTCTCCCTCAGCTCCTCCATTTCTTTGGGCTCCAGCTGGTCTTCTGCTTGCTTCTCATTGAGCTTTACCAAGCGATCAATCCGCTGCTGCATCGTGGCGATCTGAGCATCTGGGGAAGGGGGCAAGAAAGGGCCATTACCAACTTTTTATGTCACCTGAAGCCCCCACAACAGCACTTCTGCACAGAAACCCTCTGCAGCAGGAGATCAAAGAGCCAGGCTACAGCGCTGCTGCTCAGCATAGGTGTTGCTTCAGTCATGGCTTTTGTTGCCCAGGATATATAAGGGAATACAAGAGGGAAGAAGAAACCTGGAGTCTCACTTGGGGCCTGGCAGGATGGACCATGCATAAGCAGAGTTGTGGTGGGGTCAAAACAGAAAAATCAGAGAAACAAGGGGAGATCTCTGCCCCACAGACCCCTCCCTGCATCCCAGGACGTCCTGCTAGTGACTGACCTTTCTCCATGATGAGCTTGTGATTCTGCGCCATCTCCACCTCCAGCTCTTCCCGGTTCTCTCTCTCAAAAGCCAGCTGCTCCTTCAGCCGCCGCAGCTGAAACTGGGGGGTCTGCATGATGTCCCCCATGGGTGAAGACGGAGTGCTGGGGAAGCTGCAGGGAGGCACACACAGAGCTGGATTATTCTGAGCCAGCGCAGGCCCCACACAGCCAGACCCACTCTGCTACCCCCATCTCTGGGGCAGGTTCTCCTGCCTGGCTCCCCCAAGGAACTGATGCCTTAAAAATCTAGGAACAAAACAACACACATATGAGACAATTTTCATAAAGGAGGTAATATAAAAGCTGGTCTTTAATTGGAGGCCTCTGGGACAAATACGGAAAAATGTCCCTGAAGGGCTCCAATTAAAGACCAGCTTTTATATTGCCTCCTATATTAAAACTGTCTTCTATGTGTATTGTCTTGTTTCTAGATTTTTAAGGCATCAGTTCCTCTCCCTTTTGGCTCAACCCTCTTCCTGAGCCCCCCTTTTGCTAGTTGTTTATGGAAAAGTGTCTTGGGAGGGTGGCTCATCCTTGGTTCCCAGAAGAGCCAAGATTAGGATAAGGTCTTTGGAAAGTGTTTTGTCTTTCTGTCTATCAGGGTAGGAAAAATACTGGAGACAGATAGGAACTATATAACTATACAATAACAGTCTAGAGAGCTACAAATATATATGACGAAAATACAAAAGCAAAAATAATTTTGGCATCAGGTTCACAGGAATAACTTCGATGCCACATCACTGGAGCAGAAAGGCCATGTTCCTCCTCTTGACTGTACTAACGCCAACCTCTAAGTGCTGGGCAAAAACAACCACCAACCCAGGTGGCCAATAGCATCCTCGCTTGTGTTGCCCATAGTGTGACCCTGCAGGGTTGAAGCAGTGACTGCCCCCCCTGTGCTGGGCACTGGTGAGGCACCTCCAATCCTGTGTTCAGTCTAGGATCCCTCACAAGAAAGACATTGAGGGGCTGGAGTATGTTCAGAGAAGGGCAACAGAGGTGGGGAAGGGTCTGGAGCGTGAGTCTGATGAGGAGCAGCTGAGGGAGCTGGGGGGTCTCAGACTGGAGAAAAGGAGGCTCAGGGGGGACCTTCTCACTCTGTACAGCTCCCTGAAAGGAGGATAGGGCCAAGTGAGTGTTGGTCTCTTTTCCCAGATAACAAGGGACAGGACAAGAGGAAATGGTCTCAGGTTGTGCCAAGGGAGATTTAGATTGGATACTGGGAAAATTCCTTCCCTGAAAGGGTTGTCCAGCCATGGCATAGGCTACCCATGGCAGTGGTGGAGTTCCCATGCTTGGAGGGATTTAAAAAAAACATGTAAGTGTGACACTTGGAGACATGGTTTAGTGGTGGCCTTGGCAGTGCCAGGGGAACAGTTGGACTCGATGGTCTCAGAGGGCTTTTTCAACCTGACTGATTCCATGATTCTAAAAGGAGCTACAGCCTGAGCTCACCCCCACCATCCATCTCCACATCATGCCCGAGCAATGTGCAGCAGGACAGCACCAAGGCAGAACAGGGAGTCAGCAGGCAGCCCGACTACATCTGCAGGTCCCAAAAGCCACCCTATCTACTCCCCCCTTTCCTCATTTCCCCTGGCAAGGAGGCAGGGCACGTACTTGGTGCTGGGGAAAGAGGAGATCCTCTGCAGCTCCAGGAAACGCACCTCTCGCTTGTGCGGGAGAGAGAACAGTGGGGAATGCTCCTCGAAGCTGCTGCTGGACGTACTGGACGAGGACGAGTCTGCTGGAAATAAAAAGAGAGAAGAAGGTTGTGATCTTTAATATCTGAGGGGCTGAGCAGCTGAAATCTCAGGGGTGCTGGAACCACAAATTCCAGTAGGGATGGAACAGCCCAACTGAGGAAGCCATAAACCTGCCCTACATCCGCATCCCTCCTGCTCCACAGTCCTTCCCCAGTACTCTGCTCCCGTGAGACTGTCAGCATCCCATCTGCTCCACTCCTCCAGGGAAAGGCTGAGGTACTGCTTAGTAGGAAGAGCCTGTAGGTCTAAGGCAGCCCTACTCTTGGAGTTTACAGGGAGCTGTTTTGTAGCTGAGGGCATCTGGGTAGTGCTGCTGCCTTTTTGGCTGGGCAGCTACAGCAGCACAAACAGGAGGAAAAGCCAGGGCCCAGCACTTACCTTTCCTCTGCAGAAATGGCTCCAGATTCTCATTCAGGCATTCCTCGTTATCCAGCACAAATTTGAGGATTGATGCCAGTTCAACCTGTGTTGGAGGAGCTGCAAAGTTAGTGGCTCTGCTGCAGGTCACAGGCAGCAACCACAGCAGGCATGGGGCAGTGGGCAGCTCCCTGCCTCCGCTGGTGCCCACACTTGCTGCCACAAGCTTTTGATAGCCCAAAACCACCAGCGAGCACAACAGTGCCCACTCCACACTGTCTTTCAATGGGACCCAGGAGAGCAAGTCTTGGAGCACCTCCCCTCAAAGGCACTGCTGCTTCCCCCTGCACCTCAGATCCAGAGGGGGGATTACCTGAGTCTTGTAGTCAAATTCATTCCAGTCCCCAGGGTTCTTGCAGTTCATGGAGGCATGATACAGGAGCAGCACGGCCACCTGAGCAAGGCAGGAAAAGCATCACTAACCCCAGGCTAGTCGCAAGCACACTGGTGCCGTCTGGGACTAAAAGATGCCACGCAGTTACCTTGGCCAGTGCCAGCTCCTCTCCATCCAGGAGTTTCTGTGCAGAGACCAGGTTCTCTGCAGCCAATTTGTGCCTGCAGTGCTCTGCAACATGAAGAATTCCCAGTCATACAGGAGCCACTGGGCACGCTGTCTCCCCTGAGGTGACACTCATGGCCAGGAGGGCACTGTAATGCATCCCCAAGGAGAAGGGACATGGGGCAGGATGGGCTCCAGAGCTGAGATCCCCGTGGTCAGCCTTGGCCATTAACTCTGACCAACTTTCATCCCCCTCCCTGAAACCCCACCCCAAATCCCAGCCTTCCCACCTTGGCAACTCCCCTCCAACATCAGCACAGAGAGTCCCATCTCCGGAGGGTGGGATACGAGGTGGGATATGGTGTCTTCCCTCCAGGAAAGGCTGAGCAAGAATGTGAGGTATTTCCCATTTCCCCTCCCAGGATTTCTGCTTGGGTAATGGTTTTCCACTGGGATTTGAACGGTTTGAGTCCAGGTACCCAACTAGGAAGACTGCTCCAAGGCAGTATCACCAGAGCAGCCACTGGCACCCTGCCCTTCACATCCAAGACCTCCTTTTGCTCTGAACCCAGGCTCTGGCAAGGATTTCCATATGGAAGTTTCCCATCAGGAAGCTTTCCCTTCCACAGGCTGCTGCGGGAAAGCTGCTGGCACCTCGCAAAGATGCTGATGCAGAGTGGGGGGGTCACTTTGTGGAGGGGGAAGCTGCAGACAGCAGACCAGACTCCCTCAGAGGTCAGGGGCACCGAGCAGGGACAGTCACTTTCCCCAGCACCAGCGGAGGGTCTTACTCTGCAGGAAACCATGGATGAAGGAGATCCTCTCCGGCAGCGGCTGCTCCAGCACAGGCTCTCCCTCTTTGCTCCCGTGGCTGGAAGAGTGCAGGGTTTGCGTTAACTCTTTCTAGAGGGATTAGACCAACGCTGAGTTTTGTGCGACAGGGTTTGCTGAGCCAGGGGCTGGCTCTGGGGCACTGCTCTATCTTCTGCCCCCGCACCAGGGCCAGCAGAGCCAGGGCCAACCATGCCATGCAGGGGAGCGGAATCGCCTGGAATCTCCCTGCTGGTAGAGCAGCTGGAGCTGGGCAGCCGACATGCCCCCAGCACTGCTTCCTCCTCTGCCTGCCAGCTCCGGCATCTGGCACAGCACAGGGAGCTTGTGGTGGCCCCACCAGCCGGGAAGCACCACAGGGGCCAGCCCATGAATGGAGCCTCGGGCTTTTTTTGCTGAATTTTGGGGAGGCTGAAGCTTACTCTTGCACTTATTTGCAACTACACTCTTCCTGAGCAGTTGCCAGTTCATGGAATATCCTGAGTTGGAAGGGACCTACAAGGGTCATTGAATCCAACTGCAGTTGAGAAACAGCATGCCCAAAACCCACACCAATCATGCTTGACCAGCACTGCTTCAGTACTGTCACTTACTCCCAAGGTACCAAAAACAGGAACCTGGCCTGGGACAGGGGCTGCCATGAGGATTTGCTCCTCCTCTGTGGACTTCCCCTGGTGCCACCGGGAGCTCTGCAGATCAGCCAGCTGCTGTGGTGGCTGCCCTGCTGCCACCCCACTTTATCAAGCAATGGCCAGGCCTCTTTAGAGAGCACACACCACTGGGATCCCTACTAATCCGAGCTGGAGCACAGACCCAGGAGATTAACCAGGTCTGACTAAATATATCTGCGGTGCAGGCAGCTCCTTCCTCCCCACCCACTGCAGGCAGATCCCTGCTCCAAGCAGGCTCTCCTTACCCCGCGCAGGAGGTAATTATAGCAGACAGGCTCCCAGTGAGCCTCCCAGCAGAAGGGTTTGAAAGCAATGCATGGCAGCCTCACACCCTCTCAATTTGTTTTGCCAGCTCCTTAAGCATCAGGCTTCGTCCCTGATGCCCATTATGGCCTGTAGGTTTTAGCTGCCCCTTGCTCCCAGGCAACGAACACAATTCCTGAAGGAGGCATTCCTCCCGCCCCTGCCCAGCCACCTCAGGTCCCAGGACGGAGAAAACAGGCTCCATCCTGACCACACTATACTCAGCAGCAGCCTGACATCCCCAGGCAACAGAAGCACTTCATGAGGCAGAAACTGTCATTATTTATGCTGCTTTCCAGATACAAGGCTTCCTCAGGATCCCAAGGCTGCCACTCAGGAAAACTCGCTGGGCTGTTCACTCACCAGAGCAGCATCAACAGAAATTAATAATCTCCTGTGCAGCTGCAGTATTCCTTGTGCCACTGGCAGCAGCACTCAGGTCTTTTCTTCAGTGCCAAGACTGAACCCAGATGTTAAGTGCCAGATGTGATAACAAGTCTCAAATGACAGGAACTCTAACCAAAACACTCCCTGGGCAGCTCTGTGGGACCCAATAGCTCTGCCCAGGGCTCTGCAGGCAGACCCCAGCTGTGCAGTGGCACAGAGGAGATGGAGATCCCAGCATCTCATATGCCAGAGGAGTAATAAATACCCCAAAACCCCCACTCCCACCCTGCCCAAGAAGAAAGCCCCTTAGCTCCTGGGGGCTAAGGCCATGGCTCCAGGAGGCAGCCCAGACCCAGCTGCGTTGTTCGAAATGTGCACTCAGCTTCCCATACTCACATTTTGTGGATAATTCTGATGAAGACACTACAGTCCTGGAGCTGGGACAGATCATTTAGGGGATCAGGACAAACCTTTGTGCTGTTCACCTAGAAATGGGGTGGGACAGTCAGAAGGCAGAAGCCAAGACAACACTGTGCTGTGCCACCCACCACCTCCAGTCTTGGCCGGGGACAGCAAGACTGGTCTGCGTGTGAGAGTAAACCCACCCCTTCCAACCACCCCTGCCTAGGGAACAGACGAACATGATCCCCACAGCTCCACATCTGGGAGTCTGGCACAGGTCACATTTATCACTCTGCTGGAGCCCCTCTTCTCTGGAGAGGCTGAGAGACCTGGGGGTGTTCAGCCCGGAGAAGAGAAGGCTCCAGGGAGACCTTAGAGCCCCTGCCAGTGCATAAAGGGGCTCCCAGAGAACAGGAGAGACACTCCAGACAAAGGCCTGGAGTGACAGCACAAGAGGGAATGGCTTCCCACTGACAGAGGACAGGGTTAGATGGGATATTGGGAAGAAATTCTTCCCTGTGAAATGCTCAAGGCCAGGTTGGAAGGAGCTTGGAGCAACCTGGTCTAGTGGGAGGTCTTCCTGCACATGGCAGGGGATTCCAGCTGAATGAGCTTAAAAGTCCCTTCTAACCCAAACCCATCTGTGAGTCTTTGCTTGGACACAGCATGTGCTTTGTGAGACAGATCCAACAATCCCTTTACAGTACAGCTGCTGCCTGCTTCAGGCTCAGCTTCACCTCCCAGGCAGTTTCCATGACCAGATGAAGCCATTCCAGCATTTCTGGTTACTCAACAGGAAGGGTAGGCACGGCTTCTCCTGCTAACACTCACCTGCCCAGGAACAGTAGGAACTGGGCTACCCTAGGACCTGCCCCAGCCACGATCCCTCTTGTGACCAGCCCGAGCATCGTGCCCGGAAGCTGCCAGAGCTGGCAGCAGCACGTCCCACCTATGCAGCGAGCTCCAGCAGAGGAGGGGGAACTTACCCAAGCAAGGAGAGCAGCAACTCTTGTGCTGTGAAGAGACATCATGGCCAGCCTGCCAGGTCACTGTCCAGACCTAAAAACACCAACAAAGGTGGCGGGGCGATAAAAAAGTTAAAGTATAGTAATTATGTTACTAAATTACTTGCACCCAGCACCAGGCATTTTGTGCTCACCAAAGGAAGATATGTCCCTGCATCTGGCCAGCTGTGCAGGAGCAGCCAGCATCCTTTTGCTTCCCCACAGGCAGAGTGGGGAGCAATGCTGAGCAGCAGACAGCTCCACTCCCACAGATTAGGATCCTGACAAGCAGTCGATGGAAAACTGCTGCTTGGGTTCCTCATCCCACTGCCGTGCCTCCTGCCCTCCCTCTCGCCTCCAAATGTCACTAACATTTCTTTCCCGGCAAGGCAGTGGCCAAGCCATTGAAGTGCTGCCAGCTCCCCTTCCCACTGCTGCTGGTGAAAGAACCACCTGCGGGAGCCACAGGGAGCTTGCTGGGCATCGCTGCATTGGGTGGGAGCAGGGATGAGCCGCCCTGACGGGATCCGGGATCACTGCCAGGTCCCCTTCACAGCGACCTTTGCCTCCACACTGGCTGTCTCCAGTGCCACCCTGGTTGTCTTCCACGGGAGGAGACTTCTGGGAGCCAAAAAGTCACCCAGATGAGGAGGGGGCTCCTCACTCTGTATTGCACCTGGACACTCACATCATGACAGGCCAGGAGCCTGGTCAGGATCTGCAGCTGCTCAGCACAGCACAGCCAACCAGCCATGGTAGCTTTGGGGAGTACAGAGCTCCCACTGCTGTCAGTCCAGCTAGGAAGCATGGGATCCTCAGCAGGACAGGTCCTCCCTCGATTTGGCGAAAACCCAGCTCCTTGTCCTATGGCTGGGTCGCTCAGCAACTACTGTCCCTCCACACGGTGGCATAGCCAGGAACCCTCCCTAAAAATCCACCCAAAGGCACCGGGCAAAGCACTTGTGCGGCACTGGATGCAGATCCTCGGAGAAAACCGTGTACCACCAGCGTCGAGCTGGGTTTTACCAGAACCGGTCTGCAGACACACTGGTGCCTGGTGTGAGATCTAGACGGACAGGGCTACCCGCTCCCGCCGCGGTCACAGCCTGGCTTGTCACTGGTGCCACTAGCCACCCTGAGCATCTGAGACAACGCCATAACCCTCCGTGAGGACGTGCCATTCGTGATGGGAGGCGGGAAATGACTGGGGAGCCCGCCAGCGGCCGTGAGCGCCTTCCAGCCGCATCCCCGAAGACAGCACCTGCAGGGGGGCGGTGGGGACCGGGGGACGAGCCCCGGAGGTGGCGGCGGCCGCGGCGGCATTGTCCTTCCCCGCCTTCCCCTGCGCCGCTCCGGTCACAACACGGCGTTACGCAAGCCCGCGCTCCGGAGCTCCCGACGTGCCGACGTGCCAACGTGCCAGGGGCACAGCCCGCGGGCCCCGGGCTGTCCCAGGCAGGGGGTCCGACTGCGGGAAGCACCCAGGCGGGATGAGCGATGCACAGAAGCCCCCGCGCATGGAC
This sequence comes from Melanocharis versteri, assembly GCA_013397845.1. NCBI lineage: Eukaryota > Metazoa > Chordata > Aves > Passeriformes > Melanocharitidae > Melanocharis > Melanocharis versteri. The sequence continues at coordinate 255,097 of VZTG01003316.1, read as the reverse complement.
GGGCCCGCAGCTGGCGCGGGGCGGAGGGGAAGAGCAGCCGCCGACCCGGGCGCCCGGATGTTGGCGAGCCCGACGCGGCCAGCCGCGGCCCCGGGGACCCGCACTTCGGGGGCTCGCCANCCCCGTGGAAAACAAAACAAGGAAGAGGCAGAAAGTCTTTGTTGGGGCCTTACCGGGGCCGCGCGGCCGGCGTCGGCGCGCTGGGGTTAATCCGCCATGAGCGCTGGCAAGCCGAGGAGGGCCGGGGAGCCAGCGGCCACGCACAAAAGAAAAGTTGTTGAGCTTCTCTTCGGCGGGGCTGGCAGGCGGCGGTTCCCCTTCCTGGCCCTGGGCCACCCCACGTCACCGCGCCGGGGCCGCGCTCGTTAAAGGCGCACGGCACAGAAACCTGCGGCGCCTCGCCATGGTGGGGGGGAGGAAATCGTCCGACCCTGGACGCGCTCACTGCCGTCACCCTGCCCAGGCCCTGGGTGACGGAGGGCTGCTGAGGCCGGCACAGACCCGCTCCCGGCCCCAGCGCAGCTCAAGAAAAGCCGGGGGCTCGGCAGTGAATGGCCCCCGATGCGACGTCTCCCTCTAACCTGACTGGAGTCACACCTCAGCTGACCCCTGAAAAATTCCCCCCGATACGCACACACTCCGCGGCCATGGATTCAATGGGAACCGGACCCTACGGGTCGCCAGCTAGATCGGGGAGGGGTCGGGCGAGGAAGGGACGCTCACCCCTTGCTGCTGTTCCGGAGACCCTCGGAAGTCATCCCCGCAGAGTCCGGGCTACCTGAGGAGGCTCCGGGCCGCAGGATGGGGCTGCCCCGAGCACGGCACAGGGAGGGCGCAAGGAGTAGGTTCTTTCAAACCGGCGCTGGGGGCAGCAGAGGAACTCGCGAGGAGCGCGGCCGCGGAGTGCCGCTGGCGAAGGCTCCGACTTTGCCAAGCCCCGGGAAACGAAGACCCACACGCCCGAGCCCCAACACTCCGGCCAGGATCTCCCTTCCTTAGAGAAGGAGACGCCGCTGAGCTCGGCCGGAGAACGGAGGCTGTGCCACAGGCGTGCCCCGCCGGCCCGAGGGTTTCGCGCCTTGCCCGCCTGTGGCACAGCCTCGCTCTGCGGCCCCGATCCCCCGCCGAGGGAACCGCCGGAGCCCGCCCCGCGAGTGACCTCAGCTTTCCCCGTACCTTCACCGTAGCTGGGGATCGTGTCCGTCTTCGGCGTCTTCGGCGTCACCGGAGTCGCCGGGGCTTCAGCCGTACTGGTGGTACTGTACCAGACCGAAGCCGCCAGAATTCGGGCCGCGGCCGCTCTTATTCGAACGGCAGTGCCCGCCCCCGCTGCTGCCCATTGGGCGCCGCCGGGCCGGGGGGCGTCACGTGGGCGGGCGGACCGCGAACCGCGGGGTCCGGCACACACGTGGGACTGTGGCGGGGAGCGCTCTGCCGGTCACCGGGACACACGCGGGGCCGTGGGCTACTGGTGGATACATGCAACAGTCCTAGCGAGGGAAGCCCTGGTGTGAGGGGGTTATAGGGCTGCCTGGGGCTAAGGGAGACATAGGCAGGGGCCTCCCGTGCAGGTACAGTGACCCACATAGGACCACGGGGGTGCGTGGGAATGTGGGTCTCAGGCCCACAGAGGGCTCAGACCACTCAGAGGTGAGGACACAGAGGGGTCCTGTGGTGCTCGTGGAGGGGGTTATGCAGGGCCACATGCAGGGAAGGGAGTACTGGAAGCCTACAGTGACTCAGGGGACACGTGGGGGACTCTGGGGGTGTGTCACATGCAGACACCCCACTCTGCCCTGCAGTGCCAGCTAGGCAGGGGTCCTCACCACTCCCCAAACCTGCCCTGACGTACTAGTGGGGCCTTATCTCACTTGGGAGGTTCTGGGCTTGTCCCCATGCCGACATGCCCATGCCGACATGCCCATGCCCTACTTTATCCTGCAGAGGCCCAGAGAAGTTGAGTTTAGTCATGGACTGGATTGTGGTGGTGCATCCCCCCACCACCGCTCAGGCCCCACCAAGATCTGAAAAATGCTTGTTAGGCCTTGGCGTTCACAAACAGCACCTGGGCTAAGCCCCTCTTGAGCTTATCGGATATAATCTGTCCCAAGGAACTAACAGATGTTTATCGAGCATCTGTTTTTTAATGAACAGACCTGGAAACTTATTTTTCTTGCCTGAGTAACAACCCAAGTGGGATAGTATTTTTGTTGTTGAACCTTCAACCAACTCAAATTGTGGCCAGGATGGAAAGTTACTATGACTAAAGCTCACTCTCTTGCAACCTTCTAGACAGCAATCCAAAGTGAGACACCCCTTTGAGATCTCAATTATAAGGGGCTATTGGATACTGAAGCCCACTCTCTAATAACCTTATTTATAAACTGCAATCCAAAGTAAGTCTCACTGAGCATTCTACTCCCAGAGCATAAGATGCATATGTCTCAAACATAGATAATTGGATGGCTGTGGAGCCAAGCAAGGACTGTTGATACTAACACGCCATGAGAAAGAACAAGATGTGGCTGGAGAAGGGGGGCAAGGTGAGATAGGGTGGTACTAGAAAAACATCCTTGTTGTAGTTCCTGCTGATAAGCACAAGACAGTACAGCATAAGCACAGGAATGAGTAGCAGGAAGCACGCATGGACTATAGGGTGGGATTAAGACCACCAAAGACCCCCAAACCTCTCCAACTCATTTCCAGGAAGACCTGAAAGAAGAGACTGCACAGTCTATACTAATAGTCTAACTAATTTGCATAGAAATTAAGAAATCCATCTTCAGGATGGGGAAACCTATCCATAAACAGGTACCCTGCAATTTCCATGCCAAGTGTGTAATTTACTAATAAAACTTTCCGATTATTTGCAAACTCTCTGACTTTTGACATTCCTTTCGACCGTGAGCATTTATGAATCTTGGGTGCTTCCTTCCCCTTTAAGGTGAGTCATCATACATTCCCTGTCCTCTTGGACCTGCGGGACATGATGGAAGAGGTGACAAGGGACAGACAGATGTGTATACCCCCCCACCATGGCATGGCTCCCCCATCACGTCCATGATGTGTCCGACAGAGAACAGAGGAGACAGGCACTGGATGAACGTGGCTTTATCTACTGTGGCAAAAAATAACAGTAATCAAAAAAACCCAAAACAAAACAAAAACAAGAACAACCAAAATAAAGGTCTAAACATGTAAAAATGAGAAGGGAGGGTATTGGAGCCACCAGGCCCCATGCAGAGCATTACATCTCCCTGGCTCCAGCCCACCCATCCTGGTGACCTGGCACACGGTGCTGACCCACACCAGGGCCTCCTTGCACCAGCTGTTCCCTTTGTGCTCATCCCTGTGCAAGGCAGCATCCAACTGACACGGCCTCCTCCCCCACACCCACCCACGAGGAGGAGAAAGCTTCAAGCGATGCAGGTGGGCTTGACGTGCCAATGATGGGCGCCTTGGCATTTAGTAGGAAATAGGGTATCTGTCCAAATTCTGTGGCAGCACCATGGGAAGGGAAGGGATATAAAGAGAAAAAAAATGGGGAAAAAACCAAAAACAACCCAAAGCGGTGAAGCAGCGGTGGTGGGGGCAGACTCAGGGGATGCCAAACTGTACAACCAGTTCTTCTTTGGCGTCGACACGGATCTGTGAGAGCGCACTGAAGGCGTAGGCAGCTATCCGGGACACCTGCAGGCACAAGGATGATACCTTAGGATTTTAGCTTTTTTATTTTTCATATATTTGTAATCCTGTAATTCATTAGTGTATAACTCTAGACTCCATATAGAGTGTTAGCTACTGCTTTCCCATTTTAGTCAGACAAAACAATTCCTCTCCAGGCTTGGGAATGGAGGACACCTACTGTCTCAGGCCCCAAGAGATGTAAACAAAAGTGAGTTGTGGAAGGAGCAAATTTGGGGTAAAATGACTTCATTATCTGAAACTGTAATTGGAAGATTAACCCCCAATATGCAAATGGACCTATCTACCCGTGGCTCCTGCAACTCCTGGTTATCCCTAAGAAACTGTTGCAGGAGGTTAACCTCCAGCCCTAACAAGTCCCTAAGCCTGTCCTGGGCTTTGCCCTCAGCTCTAACAAGTTGTGTCAGGGCTCTGGGCAAGCCAGGAGGGCACCACTGCTCCTCCAGGATGAGGATGTCTCTGGGGAGCATCGCAAGGGCCCAGGGCTCACCCCGGACCTGCTCACCTGCTGCAGGTCTGCAAAGGGGACAGGGTCACTGGCCAGCACTTGGTGCGGTTGGTTAGTCAGAGATGGCAGCAACGGGAGCTTCTTCCAGTGCGTCAGGTTGTTGCTGAGCATGGCCAGGCGTGTGCTGTGAGGGGAGAGCAGCGAATATCAGTGCCATGCCAAGACATGGGGACACCCAGAAGATGGGTGCTGCACCCCCAGGCACCCGGCAGCCCCAGAGGGAGAAAGGGAGAGTAGTGGTGCTGCACTCCCAGCATCCAGCCCTCTTCACTTCCTGCAGGAGGAAGACAAGGGAACTTCCAGCTCTCCAACACAGGCACCTTTCAAGCAGATGCAGTCACATCCAGCCCCCCACCATCTGTCCAAAGGGCTAGGTGAACACAGGAGCCCTTTGTCCTGGGCTCTGCCACCTGCACTGCCATGGGCCTTCCCTGAGCAGGCTGCACCCTGCTCTCCGAGATGCGGCAGCCCTGCTAGATGCTGAGTTCACTCCCCCAGGCCAAAACCCCTGGGGCAGCTGTGAAGGGACTGCAGACACCCCAGAGCAGAAGCACAGGTCCCACCTGTACTGCCTGGCTCTGTCCATGTACTCGTGCTGCTCCATGCCCTGGGAATCTGCTGCCGACACGTCAATGATGTTGCTGCAGAGACACAAGACAGTGGCTCCCACTGGAGGCTCATTGCTCCCCCTGAGCTCCCTCCCCATCTCAGAGCACCCTCTGATCAGGGCAAACAAAATCCAGCACTCGCCAGCACCCCAAAACAAACATCTCAAGGCCAAACTCGCCCAATGAATGCTGCCAGCTGGACACAAGTGTGTCAGGCTGGAGTGGCTGTTTGCCAGGCGGGAGATGCCAGGGACTGTTTGCCCACAGCTGCCCTGAGGCAGAGGCAGGCAGAGGCTGCAGGAAGCTGGGGGCTGGTCTGGGCTCTGGGGAGCTTGGCGTGCAGCCACCTGGGGAAAAAAGCAACCAGTGGAAGGACAATGCGCTTGGCAGACGTCCTGAGACCCTCGGTACCGGGCCCTGGGCTCACAGAGGACCTAGGCACTTGCCGAGGGCCCTGCTACAGCCCCATTGTGTGCACCCCACAGCAAAGTAGTGCTCAGAGCTGCTGTGGCCCCACCTGTTGGACACACACCAGTGGCCACTAGCTCCCCAATCCCAGGCTGACAGCAGAGGGGCCTATGAGCATCCCAAAGCCCTCCCAGTCAGGCTGGATACAGCCCTTTCCCCACATTGCCCCTGTGCATTTGAGGAAAAGCCTCCTCAGAACGGGACACAGTGCTGCTGTCCCCACAGCCACCCTCTCCACATCCCCATGGACTCACTTTCTTATCCAAACCCTGCCCCTATTTCCAGCCCAGCAGCTGAGGGGTCACCTCACATCTGGGGTCTTGTCTCTGTGCCCCCATGGGGCTCAAAGCTGAGGGAGGGGGCTGTCTGAGGGCAGAGGGACATGGGGGGCTCTGCCACAGCTCGCCCCTTCCCCATAGCACATATGGCTGATCACCAGGGCCCACAGCCTGGCAGCCCCCCAGCTGCATGCCACATCCAGGGTCACCGCTGGTCCCCAAGGCATGCTGCCCGCCCCATGGGCATGGCCTGAGGCTTACATGGCTGTTTTGGCGAGGATGGAGGACAGCATGGCCTGTTCATCCGTGCGTGCCGACGGGAGGTTGTGGTAGCTCTGCTCTGCTCCATTCAGCACCTTGTTGGGTGGGCTGGCTGCCGGCTCCAGCAGCCGCTTTGTCTCTTCCTCCTGAGTGAAAGGCAAGAGGAAAATCAGCCCAGGCTTCCCCACAGCAGCACCATTAACCCCAAGGGATGAGGCAAGTCTCACCCTCCACCTGCCAGGAGGGCTCCCTGTGCATCCCAGCGTAACCCAGGACAGCCTCAGCTCTGCCAAACACCTCTTTGCCCAATTCTTTTGTTTTTTCCCAGCTGAAGCCCTCCCAGCCACAAAGGCAGCAAGTGTGGCTGAAATTGGGCAGCATACTTGGAGTGGCCAATCCTGCAGGCAGGCGTCTGCAGCCAGCATCAACCTGCACGAAACCCTGCAGCTAATGAGGACCTACCGTGGCCCCACCCCTGACTGGGCACCACAGAGACCCCACCCTGCCATAGCAGGGGGCTCACCTGAGCCAGGTGAACCCCACCTGCCATAGCGCAGGGACCGTGTGGGGTGGGGCATTCCCAGAGTAACAGGGCATATTCTCCCACTCATTTCAGGAGGTGCAGAGCTGCAGCTCAGCCCTTAATCCTCTGGCTTGTCTAAATGGTGCTGCAAGGGCTGTGAGAAGAGCCCAATAGGGAGATCATGGGCACAAACACCCTAGAGAACAGGATCATAGAATCAGTAAAATTGGAAAAGCCCTCTGAGCCCAACTGTTCTCCCAGCATTGCCAAGCCCACCACCAAACCATGTCCCCAGGTGCCAAGTCTACACGGCTTTTGAATCCCTCCAGGGATGGCGACTCCTACACTACTCTGGGCAGCCTGTGCCAGGGCTGTAAAACACTTCTATGGAAATTTTCCAGAATATCTAACCTAAACCTTCCATGGCACAACCAGATGCCCTTTCCTCATGTCTGGTTTCTTGTTCCCTGGGAGCAGAGACAGACCCCCCATCTGGCTCCACCCTCCTGACAGGGAGTTGTAGAGAAAAGGTCATCCCTGAGCCTCCTTTTCTGCAGGCTGAGCCCCCTCATCTCCATCAGCCACTCCCTGCGGCTCCAGCCCCTCCTCCAGCCCCTTGTGGCTCCAGCCCCTTCTCTAGCTCCGTTCCTTTCTCTGGACATGCTCAAGCCTTTCCATGCCTGTCTTGTCCTGAAAGGACGCTCAGCCTGTGACCCATGGTGAGCTGGGAGTGCAACCACTCCTCCACACACGCCTTCGGTGGCATCTCCAGCTCCTCCCCGGCCAGCAGCTTCCTCTCCCCTTCCTCCTGCTGGGAAATGCTGCTGCGATACTGTAGCCCAGGCCCTTCTTCCTCTCTCGCGACACAAGTGGGAGCCGGCTGGGCTCCCCTGGGACGGACTGCCACAGCCGAGTTCTCACCGCACCCGCGGATTAAGTTTCGCGGGACAGGTGACAGCCTCAGTTCTGCCCCGGCCCCTGAGATGCGTGGCAGCCACGCTGTCTCAAGAAGGAAAAGCTGGCGCTGCTCCCACCGGTGCCGCTGGAGGCCTTGGACCTACACCTGCAGCGGGACAGGGGAAGGGTCTGGCATGATCCCCGAGCCCCCGCCTCCAGCCCCCACGCGGCACCAGGGGGACACACGAAGCGGCGCGAGACACGCGAGGAGCGAGTGACACGAAGGCGGCGACAGGCGGGAGCAGCGCTCGGAGACTGCCCCGGCAGCGGGGAAGGGCCGGGCCCCGCCGGGGACGCGCACCGCCTGCCCCCTCGCGACCGGGCGGCCCCGGCGGAGCCGGGAGTAGGGCTGAGCGTCCCTCCCGGCGCCACCCCCGCCGTGGGCCTCGTGTCCCCCCGGCGCCAGGCCCACCTGGTCGGAGGCCTCGGCCTCGCTGCTGTAGCAGCAGCCCATGGCGAGCACGGCCCCGGCTCCGGCGCGGCCCCGCCGGGCGGTCACGTGAGCGCCGAGTCACCCCGGTCACGTGAGCGGCGGGGGAACACACACGAAGGAACACACACACACAAGGCCACGCCCGCCGCCGGCGGCGCGCGTCGCGGTGTC
>VZTG01003316.1:236025-247009 GCA_013397845.1 Melanocharis versteri | reverse complement strand
TCCCCCCCCAGCCCTCCCCGTGTGTTCCGAGTCCCTGAGCTCCGTGGTGTCGGTGCTTCTGGTGTTCCCAGTGCCCCCACGTTCCCAGGTCTTCCAGTGCTCAGAGTATAAAGTGGGGGGAAGAATGAGGAAGAGGAGGATGTCTGGAGTGGTGGTGTTTGTCTTCCCAAATAACTGTTACGTGTGATGGGGCCCTGCCCTCCTGGGATAGCTGAACACCTGCTTGCCCATGCGAAGTGGTGACTTAATTCCTTGTTTTTGTTTGCTTGTGTGTTTGGTGTTTGCTTTCCCTATTAAATCTGTCTTAATCTCAACCCACGGGTTTTCCAGCTTGTACCCTTCCAGTTCTCTCCCTGGTCTTGCTGATGGGGCAGTGATCAAGCGGGTTTTTTTGGGCTTGGTTGCTGGTTGGGGTTAGACCACGACTGTCCTTATTTGTCACCCAGTGTGGGGCACTAAGGGTTGAGATAACAATAGATCTGCCCAGAGTGAGTTGGAAACAAACTTGGTCTCAGCATTTGCTGTTTTAGGTCCAGAGCCACTGGTCACAATGTTGCTTGGTCCGTTCATGTGTATATGGTACCTAACCCTGGATCTCTTCCTGTATTCCTGCATGGGCTCCTTGGGGTGACCTTTTACAGAGCAGGAACAAGGATCAGCATTTCTTTGGTGCTGTGCTGTGGGAGTTTATTACATGATAACATCAAGGGCGATGAGAGTACTTTGGGATGCGTATTCAGTGCTGCTCTCCTGTCCTTGCTTCAGCACTGCCTTTAGGAGTCCATTAATAATCGTACCCAGTCTGTGAGGGGAACAGGGGAAGGACGATTTTCCCCCCTTTTTCCCCCTCTTCCTCCTTCAGGCCTGTTACAACAGCTTTTGAGAATTTTGAATTCCCTTTGGATGTTAAGGAAAGCATGTTCTTGTTGCTATGCCTGCTATGTATCAGTGCAGTCCACACTCTGTTTAGAGTCATGTTTGGAGCCAGAACAGAGATTTCCAAGAAGGCCATTCAGAGACCTGTCCCGAGGGGGAATAGTCATGAGTGGCATGGAATGTGTGAGAAAATTGGCCAATTTTTTGAGAAATTCTCTGCTCCAATGGTTTGGGAGGTCACCCCTGAACAACTCCAGGACCCTGATAAAGTGAAAGAATATTTGCAAGGAGAATGCTGTGGCAACTCCAGAGATGAGCAATTTACTGCAGTGTGTTGGGCCCTGGCTACTGTTTATTGGACACTGGTGGTTAGTAGACAGCACCCTCGGGGGAGGAGGAGGAGGAAACAGAGCAACAAGCACCATGGCCACACCAACTGCAGCTGAACCAGGGGAACAACCCTGGTTGTCACACCTCCACAGAAGAAGGAATCCAAGACAAAGTCAGTTCAGTTAGTGAGGGATGACAAAGCAGGACCCTCAGAACAGGAGGAGGAGGAGGAGGCAGAGCCAGAGAAAATCACCTGATCCATGTCCCCAGGTGAGCTGTAAGATGTGTGAAAAGGTTTCAGCTGCCAGTTCGGTGAGCCCCTGGTGCCCTCGCTGCTCCAGTGCTGGGATAGCCCAGCCCACAATATGGAACGGGATGGTAGTGAAGCCAAGCAACTGGGATCCTTGTCCTGGGATGTGAACATTGACAAAGGGATTGGGAAGAGGACAGAAACTCTCAGGCTCTGGAGGCGTCTCCTGTCAAGCATGAGGGAAAGGCATTCTCTCAAAGATGATCAAGTAGTGCACCGAGACGAGTGGAACACCATGGAGCAAGGTACCCAGTATCTTGGGGAGAGTTAGCTGTGCTGGAGGATGAGTCTACTAGAGAGTCAAATAACGAGCAGTCTCCTGTAGGCCCAGATGTCCAGTGTACACAATCCTTGTGGCACAAATTTGAACAGAGCGCACCATTGTCATACACCAACTCACTGTTGAGTAAATTGGCAGAGGGAGCCATCTGGTATTGTCTGTTGTCAGGAGGGGTGTCTTCCATGTGAATAGTTTCTTTTCTTGTACCCCCTGTCATTGGTATTGCTGTTACTGTTTGTTTTCTTGTATCCAGTAAATTGTTCTTATCTCAACCTGAGATTTTTACCTTTTGTGCCTCCAGTTCTCCTCTCCATCCTGCCACTATGGGAAGGGGGAGAGGGAAGGGGGGGAGCAAGAGAGTGGGTGTGGTTTGGAGGGTCTTGGGGGGTCACTGAACAAGGGAGTACCATCCCTAAACCACAACAGATGGTGCCCCAACCCTCCATACACCCAGTGCTCCCAGTGCCTCCATGGTCCCAGGGCCCACAGTGTCCCCAGTATCCACTGATTCTGGCTCTCAGTCCTCCTGGTGCGCAGTGCTTCTGGCTCCCTGTGCTCCTGTTGCCCCCTCTGAGTGGTTCCAGTACCCGGTGTTCTCAGTGCACAGTGACAGGACTCCAGCTCCAGTATCAGGGCCACAGCTCCTAGTACTACACACCAGTATTGGGACCCCAGGCCTCAGTATCAGGACCTTAGCTCCAGTATCAGCACCCCAGCCCCAGGCCCCCTTCTGCAGCCCAGGACCACCTCCCAGCCCCAGCCCAGCCCCGTCTCCATTGCCAGCCCCACTGAGCTGGTAACCGGAGCTCCGATAGCAGCTGCAGCTGAGGTGACACCATCAATAATTGAGTGGCAGCAGGGCTCCACACAGGACTGCCTACCTCTGCCTGCCTGGAGTGTGGGGACAGGTAGGTGCCACCCCCATTGCCCTATCCTGTCTCTGTGGCTGGGCAACCCCAATAGCTCAGGGTGTGGGGAGCAGGGTATGGGAAGCAGGGTGTGAGGTGCAGGATATGGGGGGTGGGAGCAGCAAAGCTGGACCAAGGGGATGCAAGGGGTTGTGCTGTACAGTGCCCCTCAGAGCAGCACAATCCCCTGGGACTCCAGCCCTGCTGACCCCAAAATCTGGACCCTAGCAGATGGATCCCCAGCACTCCCCAGCCCTGGCACAGGGACCCCCACAGCATCCTGGGGTGCCCCAGCTCTGCAGGCCCAGCAGCACTGGAGCCCAGGGAGAGGTACTTCCAGGAGGTGCCTGGAACAGCAGAGCCAACTTGTGGCATGAGTGGGAGCTGTGAGGCTGGCATCCTGGGAGGATGCACTACCACAGCATCCCCTGTGAGGGGATAGATTTCCCTTGTTATGGTTAAGGGCTCACATGTTTCAACGATCTCTGCACAAGGGGAGATCTTCAAAGCCTGGGCCCAAGGTTATGCTACTGATAGTGGACACAAAGGGTGCAGAACTTCCCATTCGGCAGAACTCACAAGATAAGTAGGAAACTAACAAAGTCAACTCAGCAACTGTGCTGAAATCACAGCCTCACTCGCTTCTGATGGTGTCTCCGGCGATTGCCCTGGCCTTCCTCCCCTTCATTGTCACCCTGCTGATCCGGTACCGGCACTACCTGATGCTGCTGTACCGGGCAGTGCTGGTGGCCTGGCTGCGGGACCGTCTCACTGGCACATCGCGGGAGCAGCGTGCCTTCCAGTACGTGCTGGCCCATGCCATCCCTGGGGACCCCCACCACATCCTCCAGACCTTCGATCAGTGGTGCTACCACTGTGAGCACCTTAGCTGTGTGGGGCCTGACAAAGGTGAGTGGCACCTTTGCTTGCCCACACCCCATGGAGCATGGCACTGGGCATGGCCATGGCACTGCCAGCATGGCCACAGCACCAGTGGCACAGCCATGGCACCACTGGCATGGCCATGACACCACTGACAATGGCTGTGAGTGTTGGTGTGGTCACAGCACCATTGGCATTTGGTGGCATTGTTGATATAGCCATAGTATCATTGGCATGATTGTGGCACCATTGACATGGCCATTGCACTGCCAGCACAGCCATGGCCCTGTTGGTATGGCTATGGCATCATCAACCTGGCTGGGGCTTTTTTGGCATGGCTCTCCTCCATCTCTCTGGGCACTGGGAAACTGCTTGGCACCTTTGCCCTGCCCAGGGCTGGGTGGCACTGGTTTGTGGGTGATGAGAGGCACATGCCACATCAGGGCGGATCGTGGAGCGGGTGCTGTTGGAGCGGGCACCACTGCGGGTGCTGGAGCTGGGCACATACTGTGGCTATGGTACCGTGCTGCTGGCACAGGGGCTGCCCCCAGGTGCCTGCCTCTACACCATCGAGGGGGACCCCCGACACGCTGCCGTGGCCGAGAAGGTCATCCGCCTGGCTGGCTTCAGTGAGCAGACGGTGAGCACCCAGGCACTGGGAGAAAGCCCAGCTCTGCACCTGAAACCGGGAAGGATATGGGTGGGGGTCCTTCGCTGCTGTGGCAGGGACCACGGCACTTGCTGGGTAGTGTATGTGGGAAAAGTCCTGTCCCACATGGACCCATCACCACCCTGTGAAGCAGGGTGGTGGGTGGGCACCCTGACACTCTGCCCCAACGACTGAGGGTGCTGCAGCACAGGTGGAGCTGATTGTGGGCCCCTCGGAGGAGGTGATACCCCAGCTGCGGGAGAAGCACGGCCTGATGAATGCCAACTTGGTCTTCATGGATCACTGGAAACGCTGCTACCTGCGGGACCTACGGCTGCTGGAGAGCCACCAGCTGCTGGCTGAGGGGGCCACCATCCTGGCTGATAACGTCCTCTTCCCTGGGGCACCCCACTTCCTGCAGTACGCCAAGACCTGTGGCAAATATCACTGCAAGGTGCACCGTGCCAGCCTGGAGTACTTCCGCGCCATTCCTGATGGTATTGCCGAGCTCCGCTACACCGGTACGCACTGAGCAGGCAGCGAGCTCCTGCCTCGTGGTGGCCACGGTTACTGTGGCAGTGCCAGGTCCCCAACCCCCTGCCTTGGCCTCAACATGGGCTCTGGAGGAAACGCGGTGGCTGCTGTGGTCTGTGGTGGGGCGCAGTGGGTAATGAGGGGGCTTCTTTCCTGTAGTGCTCCTGCCTGCACTGCACAGGGAGGTCTGCCAGGCACCCCAGTGGATGGTGGGGAGCAGCCCTCCCCCTGCCTGCCCTGGTGGCCTCAGACACCAGATCTGGGGTTGTTTTCTTGAAAACTGAGTTTATTAGAAAAGATGTGTCACCTCCAATGAGCCAGGTGGCAGTCTCCCCTCTGGCTCCCCTGGGGGGCTTCCCTCTGAACCCCCTGCCCCACACAGCACCCATGGGAGGAGGAGCTTCACTGAACTGTCCCCCAGAGCCACGGAGGCCAAAGGCTCTTCCCCAGCCTCTGGTTTGGTGTGGGTGGGGCAGAATCAGATCATCCACTGGTCCTGATCCTGCTCTGTCCCCTCCATGTCCACCTGGTAAAGAAAGAGCGAGAACCCAACAGAGGGAGTGAAGGAGAGAAGACAGTCCCCAGAGCTCACACTCAGGGTCCCACACACTGCACATCCCCTGCTTTGGGGTCTCACACTATTTACCTCATTGATCTCCCCATCATCAGGAGACTCATTATAATCATTCATCTCGTCCATATCCTGCATGTCCTCATCATCTTCTGAGTCCTCTTCGCTGTCTTCATCATCTTCATCATCCTCCTCCTCCTCCTCATCATAGTGCTGTGGACACAACAGCTCCAGCACCCGTCTGCCCCTCAAGCCCTGCGGCAACCCCCCCACTTCCCTGCCCACACACCCACCTCGGACGCTGGCTTTCCTATGGGCACCAAGTTGTTGTCCTTCTCAGCGATGCTCTGGAGCTGGGGAAGGGAGAGAGGCGGGTGAGCGCCCCGACAGCTCCATGATACCCTGGCAAACAGGCCCCTCCGGCTCAGCTGCCGGTTTGTGTCGCTTCCTGACCACGCCTATTTCCAGCCGGAGTCCTGCTGTCTCCCTGGCATCCCCCAGCCAGGCAGGGAAGAGCAGCTACAGACATCTGCCTGAATACCCGGGCACCAGGCAGGGTGGCCCCAATGACAATATGGGGCTGAGAGGGTTCGAGGTGTCCCCACGTGTGGCGTGAGGAGCTCAAACACAAAGCTTATGTATTTCTTTATCAAAAAAGAACCAAATCTGAGGCATCTGATCAGCCAGAGGAACACAGCCACAGCAGATAATTAAAGCTCAATTAAAATACGTCACCACCTCCCACCCAGAGGGACTTGGAACCTCTTCTAAGTGGTGGGGTTTTAATTGATTTAAACTTTATTATTTAATTATAAAAACTTAATTACTGAGATTTTTTTTTAAACTTTAATCAAATAGATGTTCCTTCCCCCATACTCAGGGGCACTGCAGCACCAAACCACGCTCACAGCGCAAACACTTGTCAGTTACCAGGATCAGAAATCGCTCCTCGCCTCCCTCGGGAGATTAGTTAATTAATTAACTGGGAGCTGGTGCAGGAGCCTCGGTTCAGCAACAGCTTATTAATTAACCCCCACACAGTAAATGAGGAGCTCCGGTAACAGCCCGCACCGAGCCAATGTGACACACAGATCACGGACACGAGACTAGCGGTGCCCCAGCCGGCAACACCAGCACAGGACACTGAAAAACGGGCACAGCCGGTGAACACGCGGGGGCGGCGACGCACCAGAGGAGCCCCGTGTCCCGGGACGCCCGCGAACCCCCACCCCGGGCACTGCCTCCGGGCGGCAACGAACACCACGGCCGTACCCGCCGGAGGAGCAGGGGCCACTTCCCAAGCCCCGAATCCGTTCCCGGCCTCTTGACACCCGGCCCCGCGGCCCCACATCTTCCCCCACCCTGGTGCCCACCCAGGCCTGGTGCTGCTGCTCCTGCTGCTGCAGCTCGGTCTCGTCAACGCACGGCCGGTCGAGGTTGAACCAGAGGGACTCGGTGAGGCGGGGCAGGAGTGAGGGGAACAGCGTGGACATGGCGAGAGCACTAAGAGCAGCGCCAGGCCGGCCCCGGCCGCCGAGCCGGAAGTGGAGTCCAACCCGGAACCAGTTACAGCGCGCAGAGCATGCGCAGAGGGAGGGGGGCGACCTCTGGCGGGGCCTGGCCCACAAGGGGAAGAATGGTTGGGGCGTAGCCTAGGGCGCCATCCGGGGGCGGGGCGGCGTCTGATTGACAGGTAATGGGCTGGGCCCCCCGCGCGTCCGCGTGTGGGGCCACTGTGTCGGCCCGGGCGTACGTGACACCCCCAGAGTTATCTGTGAACCCCTGGGGACCTGTGACCCCGATGGGATGGGGAGGATCTGTGACCCAAGCGAGGGGGTATTTGTGATCCCCACGGAATATCTGCGCCCCCCGCTTTGTATATCTGTGACTAATGGTGTGTATGTGACCCCCACGGGTGTCAGTGACCCCAGTGGGGAGGTATATGTGATCCTCGTGGGGTATCTGCTCCTTTGGGGGCAACTGCCATCCATGGGTGGGGGTATCTGTCACCTGTGAGGGGGGCATCTGTGACCCCACTCAGGGGTATCTTCTCCCTGCTCAGGGCATCTGTGACCCCCGGGGCATGTCTGGCCCCCCCATCATGTGTGACCTTGGAGGTATCTGCCCCTTCCAGGGTATCTTCCCCTTCTCCCCCATCCAGACACGTCTGACAATGGAGGGTGTCTGTCCCTCCCGAGCTACAGGTGACTGCTCTCCTCCAGGGTATCTGCTCCCCCCTCCATGGGGCATCTGTGATCTCCTGGAGTACCCGTCATTCAATGAGGGGTACTTGCCTTTACCCTGTGGCCATCTGTGACCCCACAGGGGTACGTGTCCCCGCCAGCAACACCTTTTACCCACTGTGGTGTTCCCCCCAGGTCACTCATAGGGACCCTGTGATGCTGGGGGGCCAGGTCCTGCCCCTTGTGCTGGCGTCAGCGAATCAGGCCACCTCCCACGGAAGGGAAAGAAAAACAGCTACAGGTGGATTTTGGCTGGTGCTGGCCCCAGCCTGGCGCCAGGAGGACGAATCCCAGCTGCATGCGGGGCTGGGAGGGGGCTGGGATGGGCACGAATGTCAATCCGGGACACAGCGGGGTGCCAGGGCGGGGTGCACTATCCCCTGCGTGCCCTCAGCGCTGCCCAGTCCGCCACATTCCCGCGTCCCGTGATCAGTGGCCAAGGGTTGTGCTGCACCGCGACCTTTGAGATGAGCTGCGTTCATCCCACGGCACCTGGAGCCCAGCTGCCCCCCAGGTAAGAGCCCCGACCCCTGGCACCCCCCAGGTAAGATCCCTGACCCCAATGTTGGTGGTCCTGGGCAGTGACCATGTGCTGCTGTGCTCCCATGTGCACGGTGGGGGACTTTATCCCTGCTGTCACTGCCTCTCTCAGTGCTGTCGTCCTGACCTGCTTGTTGCCCTGGCAGAGCGATGGCAGCGGTGTTGGCTCTGCTGGTGCTGGTGGCCTGGCCAGCTGCCACCGCAGCAGTGACAGTGACGCAGGACTCGCTGCTCAACGTCTGCATGGACGCCAAGCACCATAAAACAGAGCCTGGCCCTGAGGGGCAGCTCTACGGGCAGGTACGGTCCTCACCCACTGTGCCAGCACCCACTGGTGTCACTCACTGTGGGGTCACCAGGATGGAGGCTGGGGGGCTCTGTGCCCCAACATGAATTCCATCACGCAGTGTCACCCACCTGTGGGCACCGGTGCTTTCCCCGGGCCCACAGCAGGTCCCAGCTGAGCCCTGGTGGGTCCTGATGGGTCCCAGCTGAGCCCCAGCTGCCCTGGTGCAGTGTGTCCTCTGGAAGGACAATGCCTGCTGCACTGCCAACACCAGCTTGGAAGCCCACCAGGACCAGTCCTACCTGTACAACTTCAACTGGGACCACTGTGGGGCCATGCCGGAGAAGTGCAAGCGCCACTTCATCCAGGATACATGCCTCTATGAGTGTTCTCCCAACCTGGGGCCATGGATTGACCAGGTAAGTGCAGAGCCCCCGTCAGCCACCCACCAGGATCCCTGGGGTGAACTGAGGGAAACTGAGGGCCTTGCAGGCAGACACCAGCTGGCGGAAGGAGCGGATCCGGGATGTGCCACTGTGCCAGGAGGACTGCGAGCAGTGGTGGGAGGATTGCCAGGACGCTGTCACCTGCAAGGTCAACTGGCACAAGGGCTGGAACTGGACTACAGGTGAGTGGGGGTTGTGGGGCACCCCCTCATCATGCCTTGACCCTCCTGTGGGTCTCCAGTCACCCTCCATCTTGCTGCAGGGGACGTTGTGTCCACCCTCCCTGGTGGCTGTGAGTGGGTCTGGGGGTGTGAGGGTCCCCGTGGGGTGGGGGTGGCAGCCAGGTGGGAGTCCCCTGTGCATGTGAGTGCATCAGGGGGAGTGAGGATCCTCATGGGGTGTGGGGTGATGCGGTGGTAGACCCTGTGCCACCTTGAGGTCAACTCTGACTTCCCAGCAATGCCAGTGGGACCCATCAGCACCCCATGCGCAGGGGAACAACACCTTCTCTTTCCCAAAGCCCTTCACCCACTTCACCCCCTTCCCTCCACAGGCACGAACCAGTGTCCCAAGGGTGCCATGTGCCAGAAGTTCAAGTTTGTGTTCCCCATGGCGGCTGCACTCTGTGAGCAGATCTGGTCTGGCTCCTACCGCTACACGTCCCACCACCGTGGCAGCGGTCGCTGCATCCAGATGTGGTTTGATCCTGCGCAGGAGAACCCCAATGTCGCCGTCGCCAAATATTATGCCATGCGTGGCAATGCTCCCCCAAACTCCCCGCTCTCCCTCCTGCTGGCCCTGCTGCCCCTCACCCTTCTGGCCCTGCTCTGAGCAGAAGGGGCTGCAGGCAGGAGCAGGCAGTAGATGGTCAGGGGGGTCACCAAGCTGCCTTATGCCTCTCCGTGGGATGTCCCCAAGCTGTGTCCTCTGCAGGCATGTGGCTCATGAATAAACGCTCCTGCCCTGCTTGGTGTTGGGGAGCTGTGGGGCTGAGGGTTGGGGTGGATAATAGGATGGTTGAGGGACCTGGGGGTGTCTGATCGTCTGATCCTGTTTCTGTTGGTGAGATGAAGCAGACATCACTCCCGTTCATTTGTACGACCAACCTGGCTACCTGGCACTGCCTCACTCAAACCACTGTGCCGGGCAAAGCAGAAGGCACAGGACTGCCTGCCACTAGGGCCCAGGGGAATGGGATCGCTGAATGTGTCCTAGCACCTGACACGGCTCCAGGGCTCCGGGGGTCACTGACACCCTGGGGTGCACAGGATGGGACTGGGAAAATTATGGGGGAAAAGGGGAGGGCATCCCGGGGACTCTGAGGTGGGAGTATGGCTGTCAAGGGAGTTCTGCCGGCCCGGAGCCCACCGCAGGGGTCCCTTTCCCCACATGCTCCGTGTTCCCAGCTGTGGGGTGGCACCGTCCCGGTCCCTGGGCCATGGAGAAGTCCCCGGTTTTGGTGGCGAAACCGGGTTGCGCCCCACACTTTTTCAGCTCCTAGCCCCAGCCGTGCCCCACCGCGGCCCCCGTTTTCCCAGTGCCCGGCTCCCCGGTACCCTCAAACTGCCGGTGCCTTCATACCCCGTCCCTCCCTTCGGTACGCCCCTGGGTGCCCACAGTCTTCCGATGCTCCCGTGGTGTCCTTGTCTCTCCAAGTGCTTCCCTCCTCCCTGGTGCTTCCCTCCCGGTGCTCCCCGTGCTCCCCACTGCTGCTGCCTGCTACCCGGTGCTCTCCGCCCATCGGTGACGCTGCCCTTCGATCGGACCCCTCGATGTCCCCTTAAACATCCTACTCATGGCCCCGGATCTGCCCCAGTGCCTCTCGCGGTGCACCCCCCAGGACCCCACCGATGCTCCCCCGTTAACTCACTGGTTCTACCCGAAGCTCCTCACTGCTGCTCCCCCAGGGTCCCGCGCGGGTCCCCTCCGGTGCGCCCCTCGATCCCCGCGGGTCCCCTCCCGCGATCGATCCTCTCCCAGGATCCCCCGGCGCCCCCCTCGACCTCCGCGGGTCCCCTCCTGCGATCGCCCCCCGGGGGCCACCCCCGGATCTCTCCCCGTTGGCCCCTGGGTACCTCCTTGGCCCCCCGGTGCCCCTAACCCCCGAAGCCCCCGTCTGTCCCCAGGAT
>VZTG01003316.1:215811-235725 GCA_013397845.1 Melanocharis versteri | reverse complement strand
TGGGTCCTGGGCCAGTAGCGGGGAGGATTTTGGGGAGCACCAGTGAGGTACCAGGGGGAACACTAGAGCGTCATGGGGGGGGTCACTGCAGGGATTCAGAGGAGCACTGGGGTACACGGGACGGGTGTCCGGGGAAGCACTGGCAGGGGACCGGGAAGAACAGTGGGAGAGGCACCAATGGTGAGAGGGGGGGCGCCGAGGNCTGGGGGGATACAGCGAACATGGGGGTCACCAGTACTGTGGGGATTGCTAGGAGTTTGGGGAACTAGGTTGCTAGGAATTTGGGCACAGGAAGACTGGGACAGCTCTGGTCAGTGGGTGCTGGGGGGGCACAGACACGAGGAGACCTGGGGTTTCAGAGGAACGCTAGCACTTCTGGGCACCAGGGGAATGGCACCCGCTCTGGCCTGGGTGTCCCAGGAGACAGACACCAACAGATGCTGGAGGGGCTGGGGATCTCTGGGCGCTGGGG
This sequence comes from Melanocharis versteri, assembly GCA_013397845.1. NCBI lineage: Eukaryota > Metazoa > Chordata > Aves > Passeriformes > Melanocharitidae > Melanocharis > Melanocharis versteri. The sequence goes on along the minus strand of VZTG01003316.1, from coordinate 235,253 downwards.
GGATACTGGGCTGGCTCCAGGGGGGCTGTGACACCCACTTTTGCTACCATGGCAGTCTGTGAGATGTGAGGCCTGGCCCCTACCCCACACTCTTGGGGTCCCTGAGCCTACCCATGGTACTGGACATCCCCAGCTCCTGCCGTCATATCTGAGGGTCCCCAACCTGGGTAGTGGGGGCAGCTCTGTACCCTTGAGTTGTGGCATGGGGCTCCATGGCTTCTAGCTTGTGCCAGGTCATAGGTGGGTGCTGACGTGCCTGGGAGTCGAGAAGTGCCTTTGCCCAGTGGTGCACCCTAGCACCCCAGCACCCCACCGTACCTGGGGCCTCTGGCACCTCGGTGTGCTGGTGATATTCCATGTGCTGGAGTGCTCCCGGGGAGCTTCCGGGGCATGCCATGGGCTCTGCTCGAGGCTGCCTGCTTGTGCCAGCACCTGGACCTTGATGTGGTTGTGGAGTGGTGGTGAGGGCACCTCAACTCAAAGCTTTTCTGTGCCCTGAGAGCCTGTGGGAGAACCATTAGTGTACTGTGAGCCAGCCTGCTCTGGCCTGGGGTTGCTGTGTGCTGGTGCCACATGCAGGTGCCAGGTGTGCAGCCTCCATGGTGGCATGGTTGTCCTTCCCTGTGGGCACTGGCAAATGCAGTCTCCCAGCCACATGGGCACAGCATGGCTCTGGGCACTGGCTCCTCACTGCAAAGCTAGGCTGGCAAGCGGCACTGGGCATAGCACTGGGAGAGCACACTATTCCAGCACCTGATGGTGCTGTATGGCTGGGGGGCATCACGGCACCGGTGTGGGTGACAGGGGGCTGCAGACAGCATCATGGTGTAGGTGCCTGGGTAAGGTGTGTCTGTCATTGATGTCTCTCACTGCCTGGTGAGGAGGCCGTGGGTGCCACGTGGCTGGGCTGTGGGAAGGGACCACGCAGCATGGCAAAGCTCATCGTGGGGGTGCCAAGTTGGGAGACTGCACTCCAACAAGGATTACTGGGAGTCCCTGCTGCTGTGATCTCACCAGGCACCCCATTGCCAGTGAGTGAGTGGACAGGGCTGTGGGGCCATTGGCCCCGGCTATTGCTGGGGCCCTAAAAATAGCTGCAGGGTCAGGAGGAGGAAAGGGAACTGCAGCGGGATCCCGGCAGCGTCGGCTTCCTTTAACCCTCCCGCTGGTGCGCCATGGCCTCACCAGGCTGGATGTGGCACACCAGGACATCTTGCTATGCCCTTGCCATGGTGCACTGGAGTGTCTCACCATGGCACACCGGGGAGTCGCAGTTGTGGCCTCACTCTGCCATACTGGGGCATCACTGGAACCCACAGTGCTGGCATACGATGGTGGCACCCCAGGGCGTGCTGACATCGCTGGTTGGTGAACAGTGCCAGTGGGGACAGTCCTGGCGTGGTATCCCACAGGAGCGCGGGGGTGTGGAGCTTCTATTCCGGCTCACCGCCAGTTCATGGGGACACCAGTGCCAGGGTGGTGCCAGTGGGCACACGGTGTCCCCCTCGCCAGGGTGCCCACACCCCACTCTTGGTGGAGTAGGGTGGTAGGTGCCCTTCTCTGTGCCGCAGGGCAATGGGGATATGGGGGTGCCCGCTGTGCTGGCTGGGCTGTGGCAGGGTGCTGGCTGTGCGTCAGAGCCAACAGGGGAGTCCCGTTGCTCTCGCATAAAGGCTCTTTGTGCCCAAGCCCGATGCTCTCTGGCCCCCCCCCGTTATTGCTCACCAAAATAGCAGCCGCCAACAGTGCGGGACTGCGCAGCCAGGGGGGCCCTGCAATCCCCCTCCACCATGCTACCCCCTGTGCTGGGTGTCCCTCCACCCTCCCTGCCAGTTATCCATAGAGAACCCCTTGACCTCCCCCAGAGCTGAGGTTCCTCTTAGGGGTCCTGCTCCTTGCCCCTCCAGTTTGGAGTTCCATGTACTGGTGCTGTGCTGGGGTTCCTCTTGCACCCCCCATCACACCCCCACTGGTGTTCCTGCTATGGAGACCCCAATTGTGTATTAGGACTTCCCACAGAGACCCCTAACGGTACCCTTGTTTGGGGGTGTCTCTTTGTGCCCCCCCGTCCTACCAGCTGGGGTTCTCCCACAGACTCCTTTGAGCTGGGAACCCCTGATCCCTTCACCTACCCTAGCCAGGTTTTCTATACAGCCCCCCCCATAGTGGATTCCCATTCAGCCGCCCCTACCACTTGGAGGGTTCCCCATGGCCCCACCCCCGCAATGACCTCTGACTGGGCATTGGGGCACCTGGGAAGACCCCAGTGGTGGTGGGGTAGGTCGTACCTGCAGGAGAGGCAGGAGAAATAGGGGACCTGGTGCTGTGGGGTGGTGGTAGGGTAACAGGAACTGTGGGGTGACATCAGGGGACCTGACACCATGGGGTAGGACGCTGGGGGCACAGCACCCTGGCCAGGGACACAGCACAGCGTGGGGGGATGGATGCCGCCTTGTCCCTGTCCTCCAGCCCTGTGTCAGGCTGCCACTGGGGCAGGGGGCACAGCAGCTGAGTGGACCAGTGGCCCTGGTGTGGTGACAGCTGCCTCGATGCTCATGGTGACCTGTGTGGCCAGGAGCCAGCTGAGGAACCGCTGTCCCTGCTGGCAGCACTGGAGTGGGGAGGTCTGTCAGTGCCAAGGCTCCCTGTTTCCTGGAGTCCCTGAGATGGGGAGGGGTCCCAATCCTTCTCCTTGCACCCACTGATGTTGTCACCCCATCTCTTAGCGCTGCCCGTCACCCCCTGCCCCGGGATCACGTCCCTGGTTCCTGTCAGCTTCCACTGGAAAATAAATTGTTTCCTGGTGTCCTGGCTGCCAGGTCTTGCCTGCGCCTGCCAGCTCCTGCCTGTGCTGTGGGCTGGGGACGGTGCCTCTGGCACAGACAGGCAGTGTGGCCAGGGCAGCAGCACTGCCAAGGATGTAGTGGTGTCGATTGTGGGGTCGGAGCAAGCAGGGGGGTCACTCTGGGACTCCCAGCACCCATCCTGCAGGCATTTTCCCGTGGGTTTTCCATGGGTTTCCCTGTCAGCTCACTGCATGCCATGTGGAATAGTGGTACTGGAGCTCCTCACTGTGGGTGCTGGTGAAGTAGGGGTCTGGCTGGATGAGTACTGGGCATCCCTTTGGGGTTGGCAGGGGCTGTGCAGGCAGGTGGGAAGATGCTACGCAACCCCCAGCACTCTGATGCCCTCCCCACTGCCACAGGTTCCAGAAACACGTCCACACCTACCGCATCCTGCCTGACGAGGAGGATTTCCTGGCTGTGCAGGTGGGCAGCGCGGGCTTGGGACACCCTCTGGCTCACGGACAGTGGGGGGGTCTCCAGTTCAGCAGTGCTTGGTGTTGATCTTGTGCTGTGAGTTTGCCTGTCTGTCTGGCTGTGCTGGGTGGCTGTGCCAGGCTCAGCCCTGGCCCAATGCCACGTGCGTGCCCGGCTGTGCCGGATGGCTTGGCTGTGCCCGCCTTGGCCGGCTGTGGCACCGGATATTTTTAGAGCAACAGAACCCTCTTTGTGCTGGCCAGGCGGGCAGGAAAAGCTGTCCCTGGGAGGGAGGAGGCCGAGGGACGGCTGCTGCCTGCACCCTGCCAGGCCACTTAGCAGCCCTGCAGGCCCCGTTGCACTGGGCCCTGCTCCCCACTGTGGGGCTGTGGGGTCAGCCCCCCATCCTGCATGGGAGTCTCTGCATGGAGGGGTTCCTGCACAGTGGCATCTCTGCATGGGAGGATCTCTGTGTGAGAGTCTCTGCATGAAGGGGTGCCTTTATGGGGGTTCCTTCATGGGAACATCCCTGCATGGTGGCAGCTCTGCATGAGGGGATCCTTGCATGGTGTTATCCCTGCCTGGGGAGATTCCTGCTTGGGGATTTCCCTGCTTGGGGGCATCTCGTCATGGGTGTCCCTGCATAGTGACTGGATTCCTGCCTGGAGGGATCCCTTTCTGGGGGTCCCTGCATGGTGGCATCCCTGGATGGTGGGTTCCCTGCTTGGTGGTGTGTCCACCTGGGGGTGTCTGGTGATGCTGGCTGCAGGCACTGATGGTCTCGGTGTCCCCATGTCCCCGCAGACGTCACAGGGGGTGCAGGTGCGGCGCTTCAAGACGCTCAGCGAGCTGATTGCCCTGTACCTGCAGCCCAACCAGGGGCTGGTCTGCACCCTGCTCTTCCCTGTCGAGAGGGAGAAAGAGAAGGAGACCGTGGAGGACAGGGACTATTCGGGTATGGCAGGGTGACATGGGTGGGTGAATAGGGTCCCGAGACCCCTGGGGTGGCGGTGACTGGCCCCCTCATTGCCCTATTGCAGATGGAGAGGATGAGAAACCACCATTGCCACCACGCTCCGGCTCCACCAGTTTCTCTGGCACCTCGGTGGGGCTGAGCCCCACCAGCCTGGGAGCATCTGTGCCAGAGGGGCCGGTGGAGAGGTGAGGGTCTGTCTGTCTCCTGCTTGTCCCCTGTCTGTCACCTGCTCCTCCCTGCTGGCTCTCACCCCTTGGGTGCTCTCTCTGCAGCACCAATGGGCTCAGCAGCATCTCCCACGAGTACCTGAAGGGTAGCTACACCCTGGACCTGGAGGCAGTGAAAGGAGGGGCCAACAGCCTCCCGCACCTCAACAAGACCCTCGTCACCTCCTGCAAACGGCTGCACAGGTGAGTGCCAGACCCTGGGACAGATAGACAGATGGAGGGACATCTGTGCCACCCGCTGAGCCAGCTCCTCCTGCCCCTCCAGTGAGGTGGACAAGGTGCTGGCAGGGCTGGAGATCCTCTCCAAGGTATTTGACCAGCAGAGCTCCCCCATGGTCTCCAAGATCCTACAGCAGGTAAGGGGAATATGGGAACACAGCAGTGGCAACCCCCCACCATGGACTGCACCCACAGACCCCACCATGGCACCATCCATGGGTGGTGGGAAAGCCTGTGGAGAAACACCCACCATCCTGCTCCATCCCAGGTTGCCAGTGGGGCACAGGGGAGGCTCTAGGGTGGGTCTGGGGTTCACATACCAGTGCTGGGGTGACCTGCTGGGGGTTCCAGACGGCAGGACAGAGCGGAGAGCAGGAGCTGGAGAGCCTGGTGCTGAAACTCTCTGTGCTGAAAGATTTCCTGTCCTCCATCGAGAAGAAGGTGAGGCTGGAGATGCAGGGGTGGATGGCCTGATGGGAGTGTCCTGAGGGGTCTGGATGAACTGGAGGGACTGTGGGGCTGCGGGCACTGGTGGGACTGGAGCAGCTGACAGGGGTTGCTGGGCTGGTGGAGTTGGGGGACTGGGAGTGACTTGTGGGTTTGGGGCACCAGTGGGACTGGGGAGGGCCAGTGGAGCTGGCACTGTTAGGGCTGAGGGGGCCAGTGGGGCCTTGTGGACTGCAAGGGCTGGTGGGGCTTGGAACCTTGGTGGGACTGGAGGGGTTGGTGGAGCTGGGGGGACTGGTGGGCTTTTGGCTGACCCTGCTGGGGGCTCTGGCAGGCACTGAAGGCCCTGCAGGAGATGAGCTCGGCCACTCCTGCCACACCCCCTCAGCCTCTCTCCCGCAAGGCCAAAAGCATCCCAGTGCAGACCTTTGAGGTGAGCCCTACCCTACCCCTTGCCCTGCCCAGTTTCAGAGTTTTGGGGGGATTTCAGCATCAAGTGGGTACCTCCAATGTGACACTGAGGGCACAGACCCCTAGATGTCTCTGGGGGAGGCCAGATGCCAGATTGGGTGCTGGGTCCCCTGTGTCCTCCCTCATCCCAGTGTCCCCTGGCAGGTGAAGCTGGATATCACTCTGGGGGACCTGACCAAGATTGGGAAGTCACAGAAGTACACGTTGAGCGTGGACGTGGAGGGGGGGAAGCTAGTGGTGCTGAAGAAGCAGAAGGACTCCCAGGAGGACTGGAACACCTTCAGCCATGACAAGAGTGAGTGACGAGGCATCTGGGGGGCCCCATCACCTGTGGGACTGTGTTTGCACTGGGGAGCATCCCTATGGGGCTCAGTGGTGGGCTGGAAGCTGGGGGATTTCCTCATGCTGGGGGTGCCCCCATCTTGGGGGTCCCCCAAAGCATGGACTTGGGGGGGGTTCCAGCACCCAGCTGGCACCCAGCACCCTCCCAGCTCTCTCCACTCCTCCCCAGTCCGGCAGCTGATCAAGTCACAGCGAGTGCAGAACAAACTGGGCATCGTTTTTGAGAAGGAAAAGGATAAAACGCAACGGAAAGACTTTGTTTTTGTCAGTGCCCGGGTGGGTAATGCTCAGCTGGGGCAGGTGGGGGACAAGGGGTCCCTTGTAGGGATGGGGTGGGGCAGGATTTAATCCCTGGGCCCTGGTAGGGCTCAGGGACGGGCGCTGGGTTTCAGTGCCGGATGGATGGGTGGTGTCCCTGGGGTGGTACCCCATGCCCAGAAGGTACTGAGTTTGGCTGAGCCAAAGCAGGGGGGCTGGATAGGGTTGTGGGGAGCCCCTCTGCCCCTCCTCACTGCCCCCTCCTGCAGAAGCGTGAGGCCTTCTGCCAGCTCCTGCAGCTGATGAAGAACAAGCATTCTCACCAGGATGAGCCTGACATGATCTCTGTCTTCATTGGCACCTGGAACATGGGTGAGCAGGGTCGGGGGCAGCCCACGGTGGGGTGTCAAGGCCCTGGGGTCCCCCCTAATTGTGCTGTCCCCCCTGCAGGCAGCGTTCCCCCTCCCAAGAACGTCACTTCGTGGATCACCTCCAAGGGGTTGGGCAAGACCCTGGATGAGGTGACGATGGCCATACCGCATGACATCTACGTCTTTGGCACCCAGGAGAATTCTCTGGGAGACAAGGAGTGGGTGGACTTTCTGCGCACTGTCCTCAAGGACTTCACAGAGGTTGAGTACCGCCCGGTAAGAACCAGGGGGTCCAGGGGACCCTGGGGGCTGTGGGGTGCAGGCACTGGTGGGTGGTAGAGATGTGTGATGCTCAGTGTCCCGGGGGTGGCTTTGCTCTGGCTCTGTGACACCAGCTGTTCTGGGGTGCTCTCGTGGTGCTGGGTGGCTGTGGGTGCTCCAGGTCTGCTGACACCAGGTATTTTGGAGTGGTCTCCTGGTGCTGGGTAGCTGTGGATACTGATTGATGGTGGTGGGATTCTCTGGGGCACAGCCCTTGGTGGAAGAGGCTGGGATGAAGCAGTAATGAGCATCCCCCATGGACACACCGGAGGGGCCCCCGTGGCCCCAGGGGGCCCCAGCGTGTGCTGGCAGGGGGCTGAGGGTGCTGGCGCCCGCAGGTGGCCATGCAGTCCCTGTGGAACATCAAGGTGGTGGTGCTGGTGAAGCCAGAGCACGAAAACCGCATCAGCCACGTCAGCACCTCCAGCGTCAAGACAGGGATCGCCAACACCCTGGGTAGGGGCACAGCAGGGCATAGAGGGACACAGGGGGTGTGCACTGAGCTGGGGGGTCCTGGGGTATCTGCATTGCAGGGGAGGTTCTGTTGTTGCATGTATTGCATGTGGAGGAGTCTCAGCATGTGTACCTTGCATGATGAGGAGTCCTGCTGCGTGGGCATTGCACGGGGAGGGGTCCCAGTGTGCGTGTTGCACAAGGAGGGGTCCTGACATGTGTGTTGCACATGGAGGGGTCTTGCTGATGCACAAGGAGGGGTCCCAGAGCATGTGTGTTCCACGAGGAGGGGTCTGTGTGTTTCACAAGGAGGGCTTTGTGTGCAGTGCACAGGGAAGGCTCTGGGAGTGTTCATGTTGCGTGAGGAGGCTCTGGATGGGTGTGCTTTGCACGAGGGGGACTCTAGGGCGTGTGTTTCATGAGGAGGGTTCTCGGCGTGTGCCAGGCTGCACAGGCCCGTGCCGGCTGGCCAGGTGGGGACTGTGCCCCGTCACCGGGACCTGAGGGTAGCTGGGTGCCTGTCCCTGAGGTAGAATCAGGGGTTGCCTGATGCCATCCCATGTCCCTATTTCCTCACAGGGAACAAGGGTGCTGTGGGTGTCTCCTTCATGTTCAATGGCACCTCCTTTGGCTTTGTCAACTGCCACCTCACCTCTGGCAATGAGAAGACGGCACGGTGAGCACCCCCACCCTGGGCTGGGCCAGGAGAGGGCTGTTGCCCCTGTCCCCATGTCTGTGACGCCCCTGTCCCCATGTCTGTGGCACCCCGTCCCCATGTCCCCTGCTTCAGGAGGAACCAGAACTACCTGGACATCCTGCGCCTGCTCTCACTGGGGGATAAGCAGCTGAGCTCCTTTGACATCTCCCTTCGCTTCACCCACCTCTTCTGGTTTGGGGACCTCAATTACCGCCTAGACATGGACATCCAGGTCAGGGGAAGGGGGTGGTGGGTGAGGGTGTCAGGGTCCCCCTCCCAGCCCAGTGCCAACCCCTTTGTCCCTGCAGGAGATCCTCAACTACATCAGCCGCAAGGAGCTGGAGCCGCTGCTGAAGGTGGACCAGCTCAACCTGGAAAAGGAGAAGCACAAGGTGTTCCTGCGCTTCGGTGAGGACTGGGGAGCTCCAGGAGGGTTTGGGGATGCAGCCCCTGCTGTTGGGACTGTCCTGACCCACTGCTGTCCCCATAGGTGAGGAGGAGATCACCTTCCCCCCAACGTACCGCTATGAGCGGGGCTCCCGGGACACCTATGTCTGGCACAAGCAGAAGCCCACAGGGGTAGGTGCTGGGGCAGGGGGAGTCACGGGAGTGGAGGACACCCTAATCTGAACCCCCACCCACTCCCCACCCCTGCTAGGTACGTACTAACGTGCCATCCTGGTGCGACCGCATCCTCTGGAAGTCCTACCCCGAGACTCATGTCAACTGCAACGCTTATGGTGAGCAGTGTGACCACCCCCAGCACCCTCGTCCCTGTTCTGGGGACAGTCCCCCCTCCATCCTGATTGCTTCCCCATCCCCACTGGCTGCAGGGTGCACAGATGACATTGTCACCAGTGACCACTCGCCCGTCTTCGGCTCCTTTGAAGTGGGAGTGACATCTCAGTTCGTTTCCAAAAAAGGTGCCTATGTCCAAGGGGATACCTCGCTGTCCCCTGCCCCTCCATGGTCCAGCCTCTCCCTCTAAATGGGGAGGTCCCAGGGGGATTCCAATGACTTGCCTCTCCATGAAGGGCTCTCCAAGTCCTCGGAGCAGGCATACATCGAGTTTGAGAGCATAGAGGCCATCGTGAAGACATCCAGTCGCACCAAGTTTTTCATTGAGTTCTATTCTACCTGCCTGGAAGGTGAGGGCTAGGATGGCAGTGAGGGGTCCCAAAGGGCTTGAGAGAGGTCCCAGGAAGCTCATGGGATCCTGGGAGGCTGACAGGGTGATGCCATGTCCCACTACCACCACAGAGTTCAAGAAGAGCTTCGAGAACGACAGCCAGAGCAGTGACAACATCAACTTCCTCAAGGTGCAGTGGTCATCACGGCAGCTGCCCACGGTGAGGAGGGGCTGGGGGCTGACAGGGTAGGTGCTTGGGGAGGCTGCAGGCAGGGAGACCCTCACTAATTGTCAGCACCCCATCCCCTCGGCCACAGCTGAAGCCCATCCTCTCCGAGATTGAGTATCTGCAGGACCAGCACCTCCTGCTCACTGTCAAATCTCTGGATGGTTATGAGTCCTACGGTGAGTGTCCGCTCCAGCACCGTGCCAGCACTGGGGGGTCCGTGGGCTGCAGACCCCCAACTTTCCCCACTGTCACCCCCAGGGGAGTGTGTCATTGCCCTGAAGTCGATGATTGGCAGCACAGCTCAGCAGTTCCTCACCTACCTGTCCCACCGTGGTGAGGAGACTGGCAACATCCGCGGCTCCATGAAGGTCCGGGTGCCCACGGAGCGCCTGGGTACCCGCGAGAGGCTCTATGGTGAGGTCCTCTCACCCCGGGGGGGACGGTGGGGACAGGACTCCACCACTGAGCCCCTGTCCCCCGGCAGAGTGGATCAGCGTTGATAAGGATGAGACGACAGCCAGCAAAGGGAAGGTGCCGCTAGGTGCCAGGGCCACACAGGACTATGCCAAGTATGGGGGACAGGGCTCGGCAAGGTGGGGGGCACTGGTTCCTGGGGGTTGGGAGGCCTCAGGGATTCACCAGAGCACTGGTACTGCTCAGAGTATCCTTGTGTGTTGGTGTGTGGGATGTGACTGGGGACAGTCCTGATGCCAGTTCTGTGCCACAAAGGTTGGGATGGGTCTCTGGGCTTCCGAATGTGGCTCTGGCTGTTTTGGTGGCTGAGCCCCGTCCTGGAGGGCAGAGCCCCATCCTGGGGATCTGAGTCCTGACCTGGGCTGCTGAGACCCATCCCACGGGGTCTGAACCTTGTCCTGGGTAATCCGAGCCCTGTCATGGGTGTCTGAACCCCATTGCGGAGGTTCAAGCCCCATGGAGGCTTGAACCCAACACCTTCTGTTGCCAGGTCTGCAGGGCGGAAGCCCACCAGTGCTGAGCCCCCCACCACCATCCTGGCAAAGCTCCCAGAGGAGCCCGAGAAGGGCAGCACCACAGCAGCACTGCGTCCCTCTGCTGCACACCGTGGCACCCCCAGGGATGAGGCCACCCCAAGCCGGTGAGGGAGTATGGGCAGGGCTAGGGAGGGGGAGTGCTCTGGAGGTGCCATGCTCACCCCTGTGCCCACAGGTCCAAGACGGAGGCAATGCCAGAGCTGTCAGGGGGTCCCCTGAAGAACAGCTTCAACAACCCAGCATACTACGTGCTAGAGGGGGTCCCCCACCAGCTGCTGGTGCCAGGGGACCCCGGCAAGCCCCCCAAGGCCAAGGTGCAGCTGGCAGTGCCGGAGCGCTGCCATTGCCCCTCGGCGTGCCATGGTGGTGAGAGTGATGAGGAAGAGGATCTTGGCACCCTCAACCTGCCACCGCCGGATTTTCCCCCACCGCCACTGCCGCGGGAGCTGGGGCTCCCCCCAAACACCTTCTTTGGCACCCCCAAGGAGCTGCCAGTGTCCACAGGGTGTGAGGACCCCAAATCCCACCCTGCTGCCTTCGGAGAGGCTCCCCTGCCCAAGCTGCACCCCCGGCCACCCCCAGTCGCCAGGGCTGGATTTGGGATGGAGGGGGCTGATGGGACGCCTGTTACCGGGGAGCTGCCTGCTGTTGGGGGGCTGTCCACTCCTGGGGGGCTGCCGGGAGGCCTGCTGGATGATCGCTCCTGCTCGGTGCTGCAGATGGCCAAGACGCTGAGTGAGGTGGACTACGGGGGTGGGAAGGGGAGGGTGGTCCCCCCACCACCACTGCTGGCCAAGGGGGGGTTGCCCCCCCGCTGCCTGCACCCCGACTATGGCCGCCCCCTCGCCTTCCCTCCCCACTCCATCCAGGAGAGCATCCAGGAGGACCTGGCTGAGGAGGTGGGTGATACAGGGTGGATGGGGATCCTCAGCACCTCGGTTGGGGCTCCCTTTGGGGGGCCCCATGGTGCTGAGGCTGTTGGGGTGCAGGCGATGGGCCGTGGTGTGGGCGCCGTGCCCAGTGTGGGCGAGTGGCTCCGGGCGCTGGGGCTGGAGCAGTACGAGGAGGGGCTGGTGCGCAATGGCTGGGATGACCTGGAGTTCCTCAGGTGAGCAGCCCCCCAAAACGGTGGGGAGGGACCCCCACCCACTCTAACCATCAGCCTGGCCAACTCCAGTGGGTCCATGTCTTCCCCAGGGGGTCATAATGATGTCTGGGTTCTGGGGAGGTCCATGGGGGTGCTGCCCTTGAGGGTCCCCACTGTCCCTGGGGGTTCCCCACTGCCCACTGAGGGTCTCCACTTCCCCTGGGGTTCCCTGCTGCCCCTGGAGGTCCCCACTGCCCCCAAAGCTTCTGTGCTGCCCTGGGGGGTGCCCATTGCTCTCAGGGGTTGCTGCTGCTCCTGGGTGTCCCGGCTGCCCCAAGGTGTCCCCACTGCTCACATGGTGCCCTTTGCTCTGGGGGTCCCTACTGCCCCCTGAGGGTCACAAAATCCCACAGCAGGGACAGGATGGAGCCTGAGTGGGCACCCAGCAACCCGACTGGGGGCTCTAGCACCCCCAAGTGGGGACCCCACCCGAGGCTGTGGTGCCCCTCGGGGGCAGAGAGCCCCACATTTGTGCCTCATTCCCAGTGACATCACAGAGGAGGACCTGGAGGAGGCTGGAGTGCTGGAGCCTGGCCACAAGCGCGTCCTTCTGCAGAGCCTCCAGCTCCACAAGTAGCTGCCGCCGCACATCCAGCATCTGGTGCATCCCATGGCCCAGCAGCCCAGATCCTGCGGCTGCACATCCTGCATCCTGCAGCTCAGCATCCCAAGTCCTGCAGCCATGTGTCCCAGACCTTGCAGTCATGTGTCCTGCAGCCCAGCATCCTGCATCCCACAGATGCACATCCTGGATCCCATGGCTGTGCATTCTGCATCCTGCTGCCACATATCCCCGACCCTGTGGCCCAGCATCCTGCAGCTGAGCATCCCAGATCCCCCAGATTCTGTGGCCATGTGTCTGCAGCCCAGCATTCCGCAACCACGTATCCTGGGTCCCATGGATGTGCATCCCACATCCTGCAGCCATGCATCCTGCAGCTGAGGATCCTTCATCCCACAGTCCCACATCCTGCATCCATTCATCCCACCATCACTAGCAGGAAGTGGGAGCCCCAGGACCTCCACAGCCCAACCCCCACCCTGGATACGGGGTAATGGGGTGGGAAGGGGGAGTGAGGGGACAGGAAAGTGGTGGGTCCTGGTCAGAGAATTTCACATGAGGGTCCCTACGGGGTGCCCTCACATTTAAGTTATTTTTTATTTATTGGGAGAAGGGATGGGGGAAGGGGTGTTTGGGGGTAGCCCTTGGGATCCTGGCTCCCCCCATGACCCCTCACAGCTAGGAGGAGGAGGATCTGAGCAAAGTCATGTCTCAACCCAAGTGCCTTCATGATGCCTGGGGTGGCATGGCATGGCATGGCATGGGGTAGGATGGGATGGAAGAGCTCAGCCAGCCCCCACAGACAGCACTAGGCAGAGCTCAGGGTCCTCATCCCCCCCTCTAAGGATCCTGTCCCCACCCTGAAGGCCCCATTCCCTCTGTGAGAATTCCTGTCTCCACCCTGGGCAGCCCTGTCACTACCTCAGGGCACCTGTTCCCCTGAGGGTCCCTGTCCCCAACATGGATGTCCCACTCCCACCCTGGAAGATCCCCATCCCCACTCAGGGGGTGCCTGTCACCATCCCTGGGAGTTCCATCCTCTTGCTGTAGGTCCCTGTCCCAACTCCAGAGGATCCTGTCCCCATCCTGGACATCCTATCTGCACACCAGGGGTTCTACCCCCACCCTGATGATCCCCATCCCTGCCCTGGATGTGCTCTCCTCATCCCTGGGGGTTCCTGTCCTCACCCCATGGGTCCTTGTCCCCATCTCTGGGGGTTCTATCTCCACCCCAGATGTCCCTGTCCCCACCACAGGGGTTCCTGTCCTGGGGGTCCCATCCCCACCATGGGGGTCCCTGTCCCTCATCCCTGGGGTTCATTTTCCCACCATAGGGGGTCCCTGTTCCCACCCCTGGGGGTCCCATCCCCACCATGATGGTCCCTGTTCCTGCCCTGGGAGTGCTGTTGCCACCTTGGGGGTGCTGCCCCCATCCCCAAGGGGTCCCACCCCCACCCTGAGGGTCCATCCCACCCAGAGGTTCTGTCCCCAGGGGTCCTATCTTCCCCATACTGGGGATTCCATCCCCACCTGGGTGGGTGTTGTCTCCACTCCTGGGGTCCCTGTCCCCACCATGGGGGTCCCATTCCCACGTGGCAGGGTCCCCATCCCCACTCTGGGATGCCTGTCCCCATGCTGGGAGTCCCATCCCCAGCCTGGGAGTCCTGCCACAGCAGAGCCAGGTCGGTGCCTTCCCCCAGAGCCCACCCCACACCACCAGTGCCTACGGGGCATACCCCCCACTCCCACCCAGTTTGCCTATTAGGTACTTGCTGGGTCTGTCCCCCGCCGGGGATTTGTTTTGCCGTTGGGGACAGCGGGGCTGGCAACTGGGTCCCCGTGTGGGTGCTCAGCCCCCAGCCTTGCCAAGTGTCCTTCCAGGAGGGTCTCCAGGGTGAGGGTCCCCAGGACAGGAGTCCTCCCACCGTGCCTTCCCCACTGGGATGCCCCCCCCCCCAAGCTCTCCCTGTCCCCAGGGGGCATGGGGGTGATGTTACCCCCAGACTCCTCATCCCCCCACTCCGGCTGAGATGAAGGATGGGCCAGGCCTCCCTGGCATTCCCCAAAATCCCCCCTCTGTTACTGGGGTGTTTGGTGTGAACTTCCCCCCACTAAACTCCCATCTTGTCAAGCCCTGTGTTTGGAGGTGTTTGGTAAATCTGGAGTGATTTTTGTCATGTTTCATGCAATGGGTGTGGTGGAGCTCTCAGTGTGGGGAGGTGGGGAAGGGTCTGGGGAGGGGGGCAAGATGGGCAACCAGGATGAAGAACTGGGTCCCAGCATGATCTGTGACTCCCCCAAGCTGGCTGTACTGGCCCCAGCACGATTAGGGATGCTCCAGGCTGGGTATACAGGTCCCAGCAAGGTGGGACCTTCCTGCCCACCTTGGGTACCTCAGACCGCTCCCCCAATAGCCTGGCATGCTCCTTGTCACCATCCCAATGTCCCCAAGACCTTCTTCATCATCACCCCTTAAAGGGCCCCTAGAAGCCAGGGGGGCTGTGTGGGGCACCCCTCTCCTCACCCCACTTGAGGGGGCTTCCCATGGGGTGCCCCCTCAGCTTCCTGCAGCTGCTTGGGGTCTTTGAGTGGGGGCACTCAAAATCATTCCTAAGGTGCTGGGGGTCTTTGGCATCACCTGGGGGGTTCTGGGGGATTTCAGAGGGTTCAGGGGTGGGGACTATGCAGCCCCCCCCACCCCTGGAGCCCTTGGTGGGGGTGGGGTGCAGCAAGGGCTGAGGGCCAGCAGCAGCATCAATAAATTAAGTTTAATTTGGATTAGTGGCATTTGCAAACATGGGTAATAAATTACAGGATGGTTAAAAAACAGAAAGGAAGGTGAGGAACCCACCTCGGGGGGACTGGGAGGGATACAGGGGGAACAGGGACGCGTGGGTGGGCTGCCAGCATCCTCACCGTGCCATGAAGCCCACCAGCATGGCAGCCCCGGTGTAGTGGGTGGCTGGGCACGAGGGGCCCACCAGCACCACCCTCCCCTCGGGAACCCTTCGGGAGGTCGCGGGGATGTGCGGGGGGATCCCGGATGCACCCGTGCCAGCTCCAGTGGGAGCACCCGACCTGCTGCTGGCAAGGGGTCATGGCTGCTCCGAAGCATCCCACTGGCTGCTCCGGGGGGCCCATCCCACAACAGCCCCCTCGGGGGGGCCACCTCGCCCCCCGCAGTTCTGGTGCCCTGTCCCCATTGGCAACGCGTGCAGCAATGCAGGTGAGTGCTGACCTTCCCAGCTCTGCGTTTACTCCCCAGAGTCTTCGAGGGGGGGGTCGGGGGTGGCGGATGTGTGTGTCTTCTTCCCGCCAGGGTGCTGCTGGGGGGAATCCATGTCAGCAGGCAGGATCTGGGGGAAATTAACCCCTCCCCACACCGAGGGGCGTCTCCATACCGGACTCCCCGGCACTGCCCACCCCGTGCGCCCCAGAGCCCCCCCCATAAAGTGCTTCCTCGCCCCCAGCCTAGCGCCACAGCCCAGTGAGGGGGGGGTTTCCTGGGGCGATGCTAGAGCACCCGCAGTGCTGGGGGGAACCCCACATCTACCCTCAACCCTGGAGTGCCCCGGGNGGGGGAGGTGTGGGGGGCAGCCGGATCCGGTGATTCAGCGATCAGAAGAGGTTTGTCTTGATGCCGTTTGGTTTCCGATGGAAGGAGGAGAGGACGCCGGAGAAGGGTCCCGGCACAGCCTCGGTGGGCTGCCAGGCCTTCAGCAGCTCGGCCGTGTTGGGGGCACCGCTGCCGCCCCCTACCCCTGCCCAGAGGGGTGCCTTGAGGGGCTGGGGGGCATGGCCGGGTCCCAGGGGTGCCCCCGCGCCGGGGCTGGGGCTCAGGCTGCCGCCGGGGCTGCCGATGGCAGCGGCCGGCAGGGACGCCGTGCTGTCTGGAGTCGGGCTGCAGTTGGATTCCTTGGATTCGTCGTCTTCTGAGGAGGAGCGCGGCTCCGACTTCTTCCCGGTGCTGCCGGTGCCACTGGCACCCTTGGCGTTGGCCGCACGCTCCTGCTTGCGGAATTTGGCTCGACGGTTCTGGAACCACACCTGGAGGGGATGGAGGGGATGGGAGCACCCCTTGCCACGGTCCCTGGGGGTTCGGGGAGCCCGTGGGTGCAGGCAGCCCTCCCAGGCTCCGGGGTGCCCCTCACAATCCTCCATTCCCTGGGGGGAAATGTCTTCCACATCACCAGAGAGATCCATGTATCCACAATAATGTGGATTTGTGAGGTCGATGCCGGGCACTGGCGTGTACTCTGGTGTTGGCAGGAGAGGGAAATGGGGAGGGGACATCGTCACTCTGCACCCACACCTGCACCTCGTGGGGTTAGAGCCCACCCCACAGCCTATGCCCCCAGATCCCCATGGTGCCAACAGTGGGGTCCGTTTCACTCACCATCCTCCCTGGTAGGGAAAGGGCCAGGACCCCCACTCCTGTGGGTTCCTACATTCCTGTGGGGACAAGTGTTCTGACAAAGGGGTGTCTGCACCCACCGAGGGGGGTCTGAAGCCACAAAGGGGGGTCTTCATTGACACAGGTGGGATCCCACACAGAAGGACCCCACAAAGAGGGTTCTGCATTGACACAGGGTGTCTGCACTCACAAGGGAGGATCTGCACCCCCCAAGAGAATTCTGCACTGACACAGGGGACATCTGCACCCACAAAGGGCCACTCTCTGTCCTCCTTGGACTCTCACCAATGTCAAGGCGTTTGGGACTGGACTAAATCATTGGTGACAGTGACAGCGCTGTGGCACGAAGCAATGTCCACACTCTACTGAGAGCCAGGCTGTCTACCAAGCTCCCAGCAGAACAAGGCTGTGTCAACAGTGTGTCCCCTGACTGCAGTGATGCCAAGGCCAAGTCCCTTCTGGTCCCCTTTCCCAATGCAGGGAGCAGAGCAGCAGCATCCCATGGTCGGGGTCCCCGCTCCAGTGGGATTAGAGCCTCCCACCTCCATCCCCAACCCCCCAGCCCCCTTCTCCCTCCCCGGAGCTGACCTGCACCCGGGCCTCGGTGAGGTCGATCTTGAGAGCCAGCTCCTCGCGGGTGTAAATGTCGGGGTAGTGGGTCTCGGCAAAGACCCTCTCGAGCTCCTTCAGCTGGGAGCTGGTGAATGTTGTCCGAATTCGACGCTGCTTCCGCTTCTCGTTGATCCCTGACGGGTCCGAGAAGAATTTGTAGGGAACTGGGAGGGAAATGGGGAGTCAGTGTGGCCGGTGCAGCAGGAGGGTTGTGGTGGACACTGGGGGACACTGGGCTGGGGCAATAAGGCAGGGATGGACCAGGAAGGGATGGACCCAGAAGAAATGGACTGAGAAGGGATGCACCAGGCATGAGACACTAGGCAGGGATGGATTGGGCAGGGATGAATTTAGGAGGGATGAACTGGGAAGGAATGGACTGGGAAGGGATGGACCAGGCAGGGGACACTGGCCAGGGATAGATGAACCGGGGAGGATGAACTCGGCAGTAGTGAACTGGGAAGGAATGCACAGGTCAAGGATAGACTGAGCAGGGATGAATTGTGCGGGTATGAACCGGGAAGAGTGGACAGGGAAGGGAACACTGACCAGGGATAAATGAACCAGGAAGGATGAACTGGGTGGGGGTGAACTGAGAAGGGATGCACCAGGAAGGGAAAGATGGGGCAAGGAAGGATTGGGCAAGGGTCGCCTGGGAAGAAATAGACCGAGAATACGTAAACAGGCAGGGAATGCACTGGGCAGAGGAACCAGCCAAGGATAGATGAACCAGGAAGGACGAACTGGGCTGGGGTGAACTGAGAAGGGGTGGACCGGGCAGGATGAATCAGGGGATGGACTGGGCACAATGAACCGGGTGCGATGAACGGGGCAGAAGTCCGCGGGCAGGGCGGGAAGGACGAGGGCAGGGCTGGATCGCTGCCCCTGCTGGGCCCCCGACCCCGTTCGTTGGTTCGTTCGTTCATTCGGCGGGACGCGGGGCCTCGGGCCGGGAGCAGGGCTGGGGAGGCAACGCGGTGCCGGTGCGGACGGGGCGGCCGCTACCCATCGGCAGCTCCTTCGTTGTCGGCGCAACCACAGGAAGCGCCTCCGCGGTGGCAACGAATGCGAAGCGGGGAGTGGGGTCCCAGCGGCGGGGACCTTCCCCAGCCTCGTTCTGGGGCCGCCACCGCTCCAGGGACTCCCGGGGATCCACGGCCGCGCTTGGGAGGGTTGATCCCCACCGGTGGAGGCGAGCGGGGAGACCCAGGACGGGGGGTGGTGGAGACCGAGCCAGGCAGGGCCAGCCTGGCTGCGGGCACCGGCAGCACCGGGAACCGGCGGGACCTGGCAACGACAGTTCCAGGAATCGATAGCACCGGGAATCGATGTCATGGGGAACTGACGGCACCGAGGGCAGACAACAGCCATTACCGACGGCATCGAGCCTGACAGTGCCGAGCACCGGCGGCAACGGGAACGGGCAGCACCGGGCACTAGTGGCAGCGTTCACTGACGGTACCGAGAACCGACAGTACCGGGAACTTGCAGGAACGGGCACTGGCGGCACCGGGAACAGACGGTTCCGGGAACCGGCGGCATCGAGTACTAACGGTGTTGGGCACTGGGGTCACCGGGAACCGATGATATCGGTGGCCAGCGGTACCCGGAACCGATGGCTGCAAGTCCTGACAGTGCCGGGCACCAGCGGCACCGGGAACTGGCAATAAAGGACACTGTCGGCACCGGGAACCGTTGGTATCGGGCACCGACAGCAGCGAGCATTGACGGTACTGGGCAACAACGGTACCGGGAACTGGTGGGATTGGGCACCGACGCTAAGGGGAACCGGCAGTAATGGGCACCGTCGGCATCGAGTCCTGACAGTACAGGGCAGCGGCGGCTTCGGGAACCGACAGTATCGGGAACCGACGGCATCGAGCACTGGCGGTACAGGAGACCGACGGCTCTGGCAACCGATGGCACCGAGCCCTGACATCAACGGGCAGCCGCCGGTCTCGAGCCCCGGCGGTCCTGGTCCCCGCCAGTTCCGATCCCTGCCAGCCCCGACGGCGCGGCCGCTCCCTCACGCCCGTCCAGGGGCTGCTCAGGGGG
Organism: Melanocharis versteri; assembly: GCA_013397845.1. Classification (NCBI taxonomy): domain Eukaryota; kingdom Metazoa; phylum Chordata; class Aves; order Passeriformes; family Melanocharitidae; genus Melanocharis; species Melanocharis versteri. Next base: position 216,053 of record VZTG01003316.1, on the reverse strand, counting down.
TGTCCCTGATGGCTCCTGGCGGGTCGGGGGATCCCTCTTCCTTACCTGCCGAGTAGGGCGAGGGCTGGTGGTCGCGGAGGGCACCCAGGGCGCAGCTGGCGGAGGCGAGGGGGGCGCAGGCGGGCGCGGGCCCGAAGCCCCCCCGCATGGGGCTGTACTGGAAAGAGCCCGCCTGGCTGCAGGGGCTGAACTCGTAGCTCGCTTCCATGGCGGCCACGCAGGACTCGTAGGAGTTGAGGTAG